>CM040246.1:126639993-127096526 GCA_022545495.1 Chrysanthemum lavandulifolium
AATATATCAGCATCAGGTGTTACATGCGTTGATACTTTAATGGCTTGATATACAGATATGAATTTCTATGTGGTTTCATGGAAGGATGTAAGGTTGCTTGTTTACTATATTTTCGTTTTTTTTTTTAATATGATTCAACTGCAGAATTGTTTAATATGATATGTGATTAATCATCTTTAACAAGTGGTCCTGCTTGCTTAGTTTCATTTGATTTCCTAAACAACATCAAAACAAGCCATTAACAATCATCTTTAACGCGTAGTTTAATCCATCGCCAACCCATATTACGTATTTAAAATTGGATTTAATTTCCTTGTGATATTGTAACAAACGTATTCAGCTCATTCACATTTTTTAAAATTTTTTTAGCATGCAAGTATAAGTATGAGAAAAAGCTAGACAAACTTATGTCATAGGGATTGATCTCTTAACACTTATACAAAAACCTGTCTTCATATATTATGTTCTGGTCAAAATGGTCCTATTTGTTGGCCTTTATACGGGATCTATGGTCTAAACGTTTCAATCACAATTGTACCAAATGAATATTGTGCAAAGATTAAGTAAACTGTAAATATGTCTTTGTAATAATCAAATATGTCATCTATCTTTTACAAACGAAAGTACTGTCTATATATAGTAATGAAAGGGTACGTTTGAACCATTGTGTCGGTTCTATGATTTAGAGCAGTTATTGGTAACTGCTATATGGCGGTTATATTGTTGTATGCTTGCTTTGTTGACTTTCTTATGGTTGACTTTTGTTGACGGGTCATATGGGTTGTGATGGGTTGTTGTTGGGTGATAGTGATTAAATCAATATTCTCCCCATTAATCACAATCGGCTTGCTTTAGATCTCGACTCAATTAGTTGTCTCATGGTGAGGAATCGATCTTTGGTAATGCCTTCGTCGATATGTCGACCTACGAAATTCTCCACTTATGAATTCGACTTGTAGGTCTTCTCTTTCGACGCATTCTCTTATAAAGTGGTACTTTATGTCAATGTGCTTACTTCTTAGTGGAATACGGGATTCTTCATTAGTTCAATGGCGGACTTGTTGTCGACCAAGATTGTAACTTTTCTTCTTCCGTGTGTGTAAGCTTGCTAGCGATCTCTTTAACCATAATGCTTGTGTTGTCTTCTGCTTTGTTCTTTGCAATGAATTCGGACTCACATGATGATAGAGCTACCGTGGCTTGTTTTTTGTGTACTCGGTGATTGGTGATTCACCGTAGTAGAAGATAATTCCGGTAGTGCCTTTGCCTTCTTGAGTGTTGACTCAGTAGTAGCTGTCACTATAACCTTGTATTTGTTTTCTTCCATTGTATTTGTAGGTGATTCCATAATCTTTTGTTCCTTTAACGTGGCGTAGTACTTGCCTTATAGCTTTCATGTGTTGTTCCTTGGTTCTTGCATAAAACGACTAAGTAATCCAGCAGTAACTTAAGTCGGGTCTTGTATGTAACAAGTATCGTAAGCATCCAATCAAGCTTCTATATTCATTGAGTTGACCGTTGTTTCTTGATGTTCTTTGTTAGTCTTGTTCCTGGATCCATAGGTATTAAAGTTTCGTTGCAATCTAGCATTCCAACTTCTTTAAGGATCTTGCTTGCGTAGGCGGATTGCTTTATTGATATGTCACCTCCAGTTTGTGTGACTTCAATTCCTAAGTAGTAGGATAGTAATCCTAGGTCACTCATCTCGAATTTCTCTTCCATTTGAGCTTTGAACTTGTCTATTTCTTTCTTTGGTGTACCAGTGATGATTAAATCATCCACATAGACTCCTACTAGAAGTATTGAGTCTTTTGACTTCTTTGTGTGAGCGACTTGTTCTAAAGCGCACTTGAAATCTAAGGACTTCAAGGTATTATCTAACTTTATGTTCCATGCGTGGTGCTTGTCTTAATCCGTATAGAGCTTTTATCAATCAGTAGACTTTTCCATTTTCTTTTATAAATCCTTGGGTTGTGTAACATACACTTCTTCTTTTAAGTCTCCATGCAATGCGGTTTGGCGTCTAGGTGATGTACTTCCCATTTGTTATTAGCGACTATGGCTAATAGTAATCGGATTGTTTCCATTCTTTTCTGGTGCAAAGACTTCTTCAAAGTCTATGCCATGCTCTTGTATGTAGCCTTTTGCTACTAGTCTAGCTTTATGCTTGACTATGTTTTCATTAGCATCTTTCTTGGTCTTGAATACCCACTTTAATCCAATGGCTTTTTGTCCTTTTGGTAGAGTGGTTAGTTCCCATGTATTGTTTCTATTAATGGAATCTAATTAGACCTTCATTGCTTGATCCATTTTGATCGTTTGATGCTTCCTTGTAATTCTTTGGTTCATCTACTAGTAATAAATGCTCGGTAAAACTTCCTCGGTGTTTTCATATAGATCATTCAATGTTCTAAAACCTTGTAGTGGTGTGTGATCAAAGTCCGGATGTAGATTCGGGTTGCAATTGAGTTACTTTGATTGGTTGAATGTCTTGAGGTAGTTGGTGTAATTTGAGTATTTATTCTTGATGAAATTGTAGATGGTGTCGAAATGTTTGTGAGGTGAGTCGATTCTTGATGTTTCATATTCATGATCATCGTTTGCGGGGATATCATCGTCTTCTTCTTACGGATGGTTTCGTTTTCCGATGTTCATTTGTGGCTTCAAGGTTTTCGACTTTGAAGTCAAACCATTCGAGTTCATCGTTGGTGTGTTCATCTAGGTAATCCTTCCAGGTCCATGCTTCATCCTCCTTAAACTTCACATCTCTACTAACACATATTCTTTGTGTTGTTGGATCAAACAGTCTATAAGCTTTTGATCCTTGTTAAGCTTCTAAGTATACCATTTGTTGCTTCTATCATCTAACTTTGTCGGATGTTGTGATGGTACCTTTGCATATGCTATGCGACCAAAACTCTTAAACTTTCTAAGTTTGGCTTTTTCTCCTAATTGCTTCATATGGAGTAATGTCTTCTAAGGCTCTTGTAGGAACAGCTTAGAATATATATAGCGTGTCTAACACTTGACCAAAAGTTTTGTGGCATGTTAGTTGCTTTCATCATGCATCTCGTAGTTGACATGATTGTCCTATTTCTTCGTTCAATAACTCCATTTTGTTGTGGTGAGTAAGGTGCGGTTGGTTGTCGTGCTATGCCGTTTTCTTTGCGATATTGAGTGAATTAGTTAGATGTGAATTCTCCTCCACGATCATTCTTAACATTTTCAATGTTATCCTTAGCTCCTTCTCTATTGTTTCTTTGTATTCCTTGAAAGTGCCGAAAGCTTGATCTTTCGTACTTAGGAATCATCGCCCACATATCTTGAGTAGTCATCTACTAACAAGAATATATATCTCTTTCGAGATGGTGTTGGTGGTGTTATTGGTCCACATAAATCTCCGTAAACTAAATCTAATGGTGATGTTGATCCGGTTTTGCTTTCTTGGGAAATGGTGCTCTCATGTTTACCAACTAAACAAACATCACAAATTTGTGTTGTATGTTTAATGGCGGTATTCCTTGAACTAGCTCTCTTTGAGTCATAGATTTTAATGATTCAAAGTTGAGGTGTCCTAATCGTCGTGCCATAACCAAGTGTTGTCACTTAAGTTTGCTAATAAGCAAACAGGTGTACTATCTTGATTTGCTTTGTATAGACGGTTTCTTTGTCTTGTGACTTTCAAGAAGATTACATTGTCCATGTCATAAAGTCGTAGTTCATCGTCGTCCATTACAACTTTACAACCAATTTCGGTAAATTGTCCAAGGCTCAATAAATTGTTTTTCAAGCTAGGAATGTAATAGACTTGGGATATGATTCTTTGTTTCTCGTCTTCACATTCTACTAGGATTGAACCTTTTCCTTTAATCTCTACATGAGATCCATCTCCGAATCTTACTTTACCACTAACGTTCTCATCTAGTTCTTTAAAGTGTTCTCTTATTCCAGTCATATGGTTACTAGCTCCATTGTCTAAGTACCATTGACTATCAACACTTGTCTCTTTATATCCTACATCTTCTTCGTGTAGCGAGACCTTTTGATCTTTTAGCTTTGTTACATGTGGGTCTTCTAATATTGCCATTAATAAGGTAGGTTCTAAGTCCTCCTCGACAAGATTAGATTGCATACTAGTGTTTGGTTTTGTATAACACTTAGATGCATAGTGACCAGTCTTATTGCACTTATAACATCTAACTTTGCTAAAATCAATATTCTGTTTGTTGAAGTGATTGTGAGTATTTTCTCCATCCTTCTTCTCGTGGTTATTTTTATCGTGGTTCTTCCATCCTTTATATCTTCCACGTCCACGTCCTCTGAAATTTTTCCCTCTATTGTCATGTCGTGTGAACATCAGTTTGTCTTGACTGTCCACTTGTTTTCCTTTCTTGAACTTAATCCTCTCTTCGTAGGTCTTAAGTCTTCCTATCGCCTCTTCTAATGTCATTTCACTTAGATCGGAATATTGTTCTATAGATCGACTATTTGCGAGATACCTTTCGGTCTGACATTTAGTAATTTCCGTACTAAGGTTTCATCTTCTATTGTGTGTCCTAGACTAGCGGCTTTGTTTACAGTGTTGTAAGTTTTGTGGTGAAGGTGTCAATGTTTCATCTTCCTTCATGTATAACATCTCAAATTCGGTTTGAGTGTTTGTAATCTTCTTGTTTAACTCTGTCTTCGCCAACGTGTCTAGTTTTCAAAGCATTCCAAATGTCTTTTGCGGTTTTGTGCTTTGTTATTTGAAGTAATTGTTCTTGGTAAGGCTTGGTAAAGGAAAGCAATAGCGGTTTTCCTTTTTCTTATCCGATTGAGTCGTTTCATCGGCTCAATTGTTTCCATAAACCATTCGCCGAGAATGATTTGCATTCGAATTGCCCATAATGAGTAATTCGCGGGCTTTAGGATTGGGCATTGAAATTGGGTGTACTACTTGAAATGTTAGTCTGGGTTCCTTTTACCACCGTCGTTCGTCATATTTTAAAATGACAAATAAATCTCCAATAAAGAATTTTAACACAAAGTGTATATATAAAAATTCTTTTCTTAAAGCGAGCTCTTAATGTTTTATCTTCCTCAAAATGGGTGTAAAACTTTTCTAGGTATAGTTTTAACAATTTTTAAACTATCCTCGGAGATTATAAAATTTAAACTGAATAACCTAAGGTTAATTACTCCTTACAAATTATTCCTGGTTAGTATTCTAAGCAGTGTAAAAACTAGGTTAGATATACTAAACAAAATATGATAAGATTTTAATAATGTTTTAAAATAACTTATCAATCTAAAAACTGTATATATCAAAATATATAATGTAAAATAAAGTGGTTTTGAAAACTTTGGAACCTGGAGGGGTTGATGGTTTAACCCGATGCCTTAACTAAAATAAAATCACATGTCGCCCTTATCATACACGTGTCCCTTTGTTAACCCTTTATGTTTTCTTATCTCGTTTGAGATAAAAAAAAACATACTGCAGTATAACTTTGAGATCTTGCCTTTTGAGATATTCTCTCTCTCTTAAGATTACTTTTATCTTCTTCTTCCTTCTTCTCAATGTACACAAGCGGTTCTCCCGCCTCTTTGTTTTATGATGGCGGTGGTTTTGACAGTCCTTTCTTGTCTCGGTGTGGTGTTCTTGTCACGACCACCGATATCCTCAATTTGAAATCTAGGGTTTCGGATTAATTGGGGTTTTCGATCCGTGAGAAATTTTACGATTGAAGTTTGCTAATGAATCAATTGGGGTTTCAATTGATCCTTCGGGCTTGATTCCGTTTAAAACGGTATGTTTGTTCTAATTCGAATCTTTGATTTGTGCCCTAAATGATGACACTTTCGTATTTGTTTTGTTTGAATCAAAATATTTAAACGATTATGTTCGTTTTTCGATTCTGTTTGGATTGGGTAATAAAACGGTTTGGAAAATTTTGCTTGTTTGATTTGTTCGCGGGTTGTGAGTAATCACAAAGTGATTATACCCTGTTATGCGACAAGCGTTGAGATACAAAATGACGTCGGGTTTGTATTCTTAGTGATTTGCAAAAAAAATTTATATCGAAACTGGTTGCTTTTGATTACGGAACTTGTCAGTGCGGTAAATGATGATTGTTGGTTGATAGACCAAACATCTACGATACCAATTGTTGGCCTTTATCACGGGATCTATGGTCTAAACGTTTCAATCACAATTGTACCAAATGAATATTGTGCAAAGATTAAGTAAGCGTAAATATGTCTTTGTAATAATCAAATATGTCATCTATCTTTTACAAGCGAAAGTCATCTATATATAGTAATGAAAGTGCGTTTGAACCATTGTGTGGTTCTATGATTTAGAGCGATTATTGGTAGCGCTATATGGCGATTATGTTGTTATTATGCGCTTTGTTGACTTTCTTATGGTTGACTTTTGTTGACGGGTCATATGGGTTGTGATGGGTTGTTGTTGGGTCGATAGTGATTAAATCAATACTATTTACATACATTAAAGTTGGAATAAAATCTAGATGACTAGGATATAAAATCAGGAGAATAAGGTGAACCTGTCTTCATATATTATCACGATGAACATAGAAAAAGATTTCGGTACAATAAGGTAAAGCATTTAATTGTCGTAAAACATATACTACATAGCTCATATGCAATGATCAAACAAAATCGAGCACACAAAGTCACAAAGTAACGTGACAAACATAATACAAGCAATTGCAATTTTACGGGTTCTTGGCAAATTAAAGTCGGGTAGAATGTAAATAGAGTGTTTGGCAAGGACGTGATCCGAGATCTGTTGAGGAGAAAGTATAGGTAGAGGACTCAAACTTACCAAAATTCCGGATAATTGCGAACATAAGAGAATATTAACAAAGCCACCTCCAATAGCCCAAAGAAAAGAGCAATCAAATTAAAGCAATACACATATATACATGTAGTTAAGTTAGAACATGACAATCAACCCAAGATTGACTCGAAACAAGACATAATATGAGCTCATATATAAGCTTTATGAACATGGAATAGAGCTTGAGAGATAAGTAAACAAAGCAAGCACAATCATAACAACACTATATGGTACAGTTTCTAGATTTAGGGCTTTTATATCACCTAAAACCGCCAATACTCAATTAGACTTTAATAGGGTTAATAACCTATTAAAGCATCATACTTGTCACAAAAATCAGTTCGACGTAGCAAATAAAAAAAATACCCCTTTTGGCTATTTGACCCGACTATTTTGTCCTTTATAGGCATTTTATCACTTAGACAACCGGTATCCGGTTCATAACATCAAGTCGACTACTAAACCACGCACTTCTACGATTTTATACATTTTACCACTCACCAACCATCAAATCCCCATTTCGGCCAAAAACCACCGTGAACCACCGTCAAAACCATCATATTACATGGGATCTCCAACCACGCTCCTTCCGTCCGTACATCTTAACCTCAATCAGTACCTACTTTCACCACCACCAACTACTCACTTAACTCGAACCCTAACCTAGCGGAACCACCACTAACCGCGTTCTTCGTCAAAGCGTCACGTTTAGCCGTCATCATTCATCCACAACGCTAGGGTTTCAATCGCACTAGTACCATGTGCGCTTTCTTACGAGACCTAGGTGGCGTCATCATTCATCCACACCATTTGCTACAGAGGTTGTTTGATGAGATCGAGGTTGGATATTGGTATGAGTTGGTTTTTTTGTTGGGATGATGCATTATGATATGCGATTGTGTTTATATAGTGGTGAATTGAATTGAAATTAATGGTGGGATTGTTGTTAGTAGAGTGAGATAAATTTGGAAGATAGCGATTAGTGTGAGTGTGAGTTTTGGGTGGTGGAATACCATTTCGTGTTGTGAGTGGGAGGTGTTCACGGGTTTTCATAGGACATGTGCCCATGTTTATTTTGACTATTCCCATGTTTTGTGTGGCGTGGGTTTTAACCGGTTAGTTTGGACTTTCACCGCTATTGTGGTCTTAAATGTATCATAGAGACAAAATAGCAAGTTAAGTGGCCAAAGGGCTATTTTTTTGTTTCATTACGTCGAGCTAACTTTTGACAAGTATGATCTTTAATAGGTTATTAGCCCGACTTTAATATAACAACCGGAATCATCAACATACTGAATCCAAAACTTAGAAACTTTGGGTGACATTAATTCTTATAGGAAAAGTAGCTCGAGTTCCTTCTTCCTTGACGCTAGAAAAGTATGCATGTATGTATCCGTACATGTGTTTAATACGAAGCATTGTAGATAATCTTTTTCGTCTACTGAACTACATATATTAATTGGTATCAACAATGCATTTACAAGGAGACGAATACGTTCAGAGTTAAAGAAAATAAAAAGAATCAATAAACGTAACAATAGTTTCAAGTTTCAATAAGCTTAATCGCCACCTAGCCTCCATATCCTCCACCACCACCACATCCACCACCACCGCCATCGCCACCACCACATCCGCCACCATGATGATGACCACCATCATGACCACCACCACCACTATCATAATGACCGCCACCATGATGATGACCACCGCCATGACCACCACCACCACTATCATAATGACCACCATCAGTATATGACGTAACTTCACGATAAGCCCTGACCGGCTTTATAAACTTTGGACCAAATCTATACGAAAACTTGAGAAACCCTCCTGGTTTATTGGACTTTCTTAACACTTCATAACTAACATACTTCTTCTCTTCGTCCCCTTCATCATTGATACCTTCCACTAGCTCTTTGATCGGCACACGCACTTCGCCCAAATTCTTATCGAAAAACATCCTGACTGCCTTAATCTTAACAACAAGCTTCAGGCGGTTTTGTTTTCCTAGGGCTTCTTCTATTATGAAATGCATGGGATGATTCCATGTGGGTTCTGAACCTCCTGCATGTTTTGTCTTCTGGTGTTCAATTCTGAGATGTAAGCAACGGCGTAAACTCTATCTGATTTCTTGAGACCCTCCGCGGAGATGAGTGAGAGCTCTAAATTTCTGCATTCCATGATTGAAGTCGAAATCTTAATGGTTTAAATTTTTTTGTTGTGATAATAATGAACGAAGCTGAAGTTTATATAGTTGTTGCATGTAATCTTGTAACCGACTCAAGAGTACGTATATGATAGCAATTAGAAGAGCAAAACGTATTGACATGCATTTTTTATGTGACAATAATTAAAATAAATACTATAAGTTATTTCTATAACCAGATACTTATTTATAAAGTTTGATAATATAACCTTTTACTAGAACTTTCCGTAAAAGGGTTTTTACTACAACTGTACAAAATATATTTTAAAAGCTTTTTCCCTCCAAACTTTTTGGTCTCTAAGGAAATTGAAACTTAAGAGCACTCCCGTTATGTTCAAAAGCGAGGTTAAACTTTAACACAGTGTCGTATTGCCATGCATCGAACTTTAATATTTCACCTTAACTCATGAAAAAAAAAAAACACATGATCATAACATTCCAAGTTAAACTTTAACATTTGATATTTTCAATTTCAACCCTAAACTAAAACAAACACTTCATTTATTAAAAAACATATCATTAATTTGAAAACATATTACAATACGAAAATGTTATTAAAAAAATGTTATTTAAAAAAAATGCTATTAATTTGAAAACAAAAACATATCATTAATTTGATATTTTCAATTTCAACCCCTAATTTTTTTTAATAAAAGTGTTATTAAAAAAAAGAAGAAAAAAGAAAAAAAAGAAAAATGCTGCTATAACCACAGGGACTAAACTGTTAACAATACAGTATCACAGGGACTAAACTGCAAATTCAACTAATATATTATCATCTTCATCACACAACCTGCACACACACTAAACACACACACAGAGTTAAAACACACACACTGCAAAATTACACACTCAAGAACACACACTTCAATCGGGCGAAATGATTTTTTATTGATTTCCACTCTTAACGGCAAGTTATTGTGGTAACGTGACCGAAATAACGCCGGTTTAACGCGACGCGCAACAGCTAACACCGGTTAACTACAAATAACGCCGAGATAACGCCGGTCCGGCGTTAACCGTTAAAGTGCTCTAAGGTATATTTTAGTTTACTACCCATCTCTCTTTAATGAGAAAATTAAGATAGAGGCGCTACAAAAAAGATCCTTCTTGACCAAAATATAATGTCGACCTTTTTTTTTTTTTTTTTTTTTTTTTTTTTTTTTATGTATAATTTTTTTGCACAATTTAGGCAATTTAATAACCATATAATGATGAACACTAATATTTGGTCATTCAGTATAGAGTTAGCGACCAAGCTAAAAATGGCCACTAATTTCGTCACTATACATGTGCAATATTATAAATAACAACCCTTCGCTTTTAGAGGTGTTTGTTTAAGCTTATATGTGGCTTATTAGCTTATTTGTGTTTGACATATTTCATAAGCCCTAATTTTCGACTTATTTTGAGACTTATGGGCTTATATAAGTTTATTATTATGATAAACTTATATAAACCCACAAGTCTTAAAATAAGCCAAAATTAATACTTATGAAATATAATCCGAAATCAAATAAACACGTAAGCTCATATATAAAGCTTAAACAAATACCCCTATATAAAAGTGTTATTTTATATAAGCCAAACACAAATAATAATTCTTTTCCTAAATTTATTTTATAAACATGTCTATTTAATCACCATTATTTTTTTGGTAAAGGGTTTCCCCGAAATATATTACACCAAAAAAATGTTTAAGTACAATGGATGTGACTGAAATACCACATTAACCTCAAGCAACCGCTTGAACAATCACTAGATCATTTGTGACATGCCACAAAACGACCACACTAACTACATACAAAAACTAGAACAAAAAACTATCCAAGTGCTACAGTAGATCAACATCATCATCACTCTCATGTAAATCACGCACAATATTCTTCCCATCTTCCTTCGTAAGGAGGTCAAAGTCCACATTCTTACCCGACCAAATACCGGTCTTCCTAGGAGGGGCCCCCACCTTTTTCTTTGTATCATCGATATGTTCTTGGGAGGCGCCCCATCTTTTCCTTGCACATTGTTCCTCCTAGAGACGTATTTTTTCCTCAAACACATTCTCAACTTCGCCACTATCACTATCGTTAACAATATTTTCCACATCATTTGGCGTACCAAGTTATCTAATCAACCTCAAAACATCATCCAGGTCTTATAGAGCATTACAAGATTTTTAATAGATATAATATTAATAGCTTGTGAAGAAAGATCCTTAATGTTACTACCGGGTTAAGAGCTAGGACCATCTTAAGTCACCTTAGGTTGTGATGTAGAAGCCTCGCCATTCACTTGTGATGAAGAAGCTACGCCATGCACATTATTCGATTTACTTATAGGGTGATAGTAGTAATTTGGTTTAGGTTTGTTTAACCGGACACCATCGATATATCGAGATTTAGAAACTGATTTTCCTTTCCCTTGCTTACGAGTCACTTCCACAAACCCATCATCCGACACCTTAGTCGGAACCGCTAATTTTGTCTTCTTTGGGCATTGCTCGTCCTTATGATCAAACTTTTTACAAGTATCACATCGAGGGGGTTGCCACTCGTACTCAATATCAATGGTTTTCATAGAATGCCCCGACCCATTTGGATATGGAATAACCACTATTAGAGATTTCACAAGAGCCTTTTTAGTAAACACCTCAATAAGGGCACAAGCATAGTTGTTATGGCCCCATGATTTAAGACACATAGTGGTCATATAAACATGAAGCATGATAGGTCATCCCAAGTGGTAATCAAACTTAAACCAACTTTTGAATAGGCAACAATAGGAACGTTATGGAGTTTTACCCAAATAGGGGTCGTAGTGATTTCCTCCTTTGTTAGTCGAGTGTTGGGCATCCATATGTTCAACATTATATGAACCAAACGATTAGCCATGGCCCATTTTCTAAAATCTATTCCATACCTTCCCTTGTTGAAAATTGGAAGAAGAAGAAACCATTATTCAACATAATCCGTTCAAGTCCATACTTCGTCCAAGTATTTTTAACATAGTTCTCAACAATAGGGAATGCGGGACGCTTACCAAAAGAATGTCCAAATAAAGTATTACAAACGATTACTAACCTCATCCACCGTTTGTAGCGGAATGGCTACTGATGCACCTTCGACATTTTCATCACTATTTAGTTCGGATATTAAATACGGTCATCTTAGATATGGTATCCTTAAAATGGAAGCAAAAGGCGCGACTTGAGCCTCCATGCACAGAGTTACCAAGAACGTTATCCAAACCAACCTTTGGATAATGTAACACCTCAGGTGTAGAGACATTTTCAGGAATTACAACAGGTTCCTCAAGCTTCGATCCTCCATCAACTGAGTTCGAAGGAACACTATCCAAACCCTCTTTATGAGTGTTTTGTTCCGTCCCACTAATACTCTTACTAACAGCCACATCAAATCCCCCATCAGTAATAATCCTAAAACTCCACTAAACCAATCATCACAACAAGAAAAACCTACAAAGAAAACCACGATTAAGCAAAAACAAAAGAAAGAAACCCTAAAATTGGGGTTTTAGCTGCAACCAATCAAATCCTAACAATAATGATGATCATAATAAATGAAATGGAATTAAAAGCGCCAGTAAGAAAAAACTTACAATAATGACGACAAAACCCAAGAAAAACGAAAAACCAAAACCCTAGGCGCTCGACAACCAATTAAGGAACAACTAAAGAGATACAATCATCATATTAATCATCAATAACATGAGCGCTAAAAGGTATTAGAGACAGATTAGGTCGGATTAAACAATTGAAAATGAAGGAGAAGGGTTGGTCGCCATTTTCGTCTAGAGAGAATTAGGTTTTTTTTATTAGATATATTAATTTTCTTCAAGTTTAAATTATTATGTAAATAAGTGAAATACAACTAAAATATTCAATTACCAATATTATTTTCCCTAAAACCACGACTCCTTCAATTTAATCAACCCACATCCATAATAACAAATTAAAAAATAATAAAACAAATGAATTCAAACACTCCTTCCAAAATCGTTCAATTTAAACACTCCTTCCGCTTCTTCAATCATTTATGTTGATAACGTTCCTTCAATCGTTTTTGTTGATAAATGTTTCTTTTAAGTCTGATTCCTAAATCGTTATGTTGTAAATTCAACTATGAATCGTTTTGTTACATTACGAATAAATCGTTTTTGTTGTAAATTCGGCTATGAATCGTTGTGTTCCGTTATGAATAAATTGTTTATGTTGTAAATTGGATATGATTCATTGTGCTCCACTTATGCATAATCGTTTTAAGCTATTTGTTGTAGTTGAGGTTATGATTTGAAAGTTGGAGGTTTTGATGAGCGACATTTAGTTGCTGCCAAGATCAAGACGAATCACGTATCGACATACGATGTTTAGTTGGTGCCAACGACGAATCAAGTATCGAGATTTTGTGTTTTTAGCTAGTTAGTTATTTGATGTGACTTGAATTTTAGGTTATGTAATGTGTTTGAGTTTCGAGTTAGATGCAATGAGAAAATGATGATTGTTAAGAGTATTTGATGGCTTATAATGTTGTTTCGGTTCAATTATGTAATGTGTAATTTTTGAGTTGTTAGAGAGGTTACCGTTGCATTAGTTAAGTGATGCTAAGTAGGTAGAATTATGGTGTTTGATGAGTGTCTACAAATTTTGGATTGCTAGAGAGGTTATTGTTGCTATTCTAGTTTAGGCCGTGATGACTTTGTTTTAATAGAGAAAATTTGATTACTCTGTCATTGTTTGGATGCAAATTATTTGAAATTAAGATGTGTGGCAATAGTTGGTAGCGTAACTCTTTTAACTATGAAATATATTATGCGCCCTAATCTATACTACTTTATAATGCATTTAGGCCTTCTAAAATTAGAAGGCTTAAAAATTCAGACTTTTTTACTTCCAATCATGAGATGACATGTGTCACTTCTTAACAAACTCCAAGCCTAACTTCTAACAAACTCCAAACCTAACTCCTAACCACTAAAAATTAAGATAAAGAGCTCCAATTATAAAATGACATGTGTCATTTCTCAACTAAAATTCATCTTTATTTTTAAATTAAAATATCTTTTATCTACTTATTTTTGAAAGTTTAAAGGTCATGACGTCTTTTCGAATTACATCTATTTAATATATTTTGTGAAAGGTCAAAGCTAATAACATACTTTCAATTTCACTCGATCTAGTAATATGACATGTTGGTAGTAGGTTACTAGGTCACCTTGGTGAAAATTTGCATGATTAGTCCTCTAGGACTAACGACCGTTAACTAGATGATAACTGACAGATTAAAAAAAAAAAAAAAAAAACTTTAAAATTTTTTTAAAAAAACGTAAACTTTATAAAAAAACATAAAATATAAAAAAAATTAATTTTTTAAAAAAATTTTAAAAATGTAATTTTTAAAAAAAAAAAAAATTAAAAAAAAAAAAAAAAAAAAAAAAAAGCGTAAAATTTTTTTAAAAAACGTAAAATTTTTTTAAAAAAAACGAAAAATTTTTAAAAAAAAACGTAAAATTTTTTTTTTAATTTTTTAAATTTTAAATTTTTAAAAAAAAAAGAGATTTTTTATATAAAAAACGTAAAAATTTTAAAATTTTTTAAATATAAAAAAACGTAAAATTTTTGAAATTTTTAAAAAAGTAAAATTTTTTAAAAGTTTTTTTTTTTTTTTTTTTTTTTTTTTTCATCATAGATAACGGTCGTTAATCCTGAAGGACTAACTTCGCAAATTTTCGCCAAGGTGACCCGGTAACCTACTACCAACAGTCATATTAGATAGATCGAGTGAAATTAAAGTATGTTAAGCAATTTGGCCTTCACAAAATATATTATGGGATGCAATTAAAAAGTCGTTAATCTTCATTTTCACCCTTTTTTATAATCTAATTTCACCATATTTTCTAAAATTTTATGCTTTTTTAATTCAACATCCATTTTGATATATTTTTATGAGTTTTTAGTTTTATATTTTTAATGGGTTTATCTTATTTTAATTCAAATTTTTACAACTTTAACCTTTATTTCATTTATTTCAATCAATATAATCTTGATTCGTCAAAATCATATACTTTTGGGGTAGTGTTTGACGCGTAAGAGATCATGAGGTATTTCTATGTCGCGGAATAATGATGTCGCGGAAAAGCTACGGAAAGTTACAGATGGCCAACAAACACTTACAACTAACACATATACGTTCGAAGTGTTGTGAAACGAATTCACTAAGCAATTAGAAACACATATAACTATCTTATCGCATGCATGTTGTCTTGCGGATCCGCTCTAGTATTCTTATATTTAGGTAACTTATAAGGTGAATTTGAATAAGTTTTGGATTATAAACGGTATGGTTACATAACTAGTCAAATTTGTATATAACACTAGTTGGTCATGTTTCATAACTAGAAATTTTGAAAATATGAACATGTATGTAAGTGAGCACCATTTTTTCAGGTAAATTGTGTTTAGTTCTACTAATTATAGTTTACTAATTTATTGACTAAAATCTAAAGATTCGAGGTTTTAGATTTTAAAGATCAATAAAAATAGGGGTGATCAAAGTATGGCATAGAAATAAATCCCTAATTCCTAAAACCAAAATTGGGGTTTTTGAGCAAGTATATGCCAAGGGACAACCAAATACATAAACAAATGGATTACATACTTAGAATAATTGATAAGAAAAGAATACGAAGAATTATGAAAAGCGATTGGTTGCAACACCTTGTGCGTGGAACTATTGAAGTTTGAAAGGTGGGAAGTGCCGAAGTCTTCTATCTTTTTTATCGCTTAAACTTGTGGTCAAGTAGTTATATTTGGGCTTTGGGCGTAAGTTATATCACAAAAGTTGTAAGGCAATTGGGCTTACCATTCCTTCCGTCTCTGTTTGTGACTTGGTCGAGCGGTTGTGATGTGTAAAAGATCGACATCTTTATTAATGCTAACAAATAAGTTTTTAATTGTCTTTTTAAGACCAAGAGGTTAAAGAATGAAGACCAAGTTATAATTGTTATAATAATTTATCACGTATCCAGATTTATAATAACTTTGTGAACTCGATTATTTAGGTTAATTTTTGGTGTCTCAGTTGTATAATACTACCAGGGTATGATAACCTCATAAACCTACACTTGTCTAATGCTGACGTGTATTAGATTCAAATTAGGGATGACCTTAATTTTAATAAACTATTTACGAGAAACCTCATAAACAAAATAGGTTTTACATGAACAACAACATTCCATGAAGAATAAACTCAAGGGAAAAAGCAGTAGTAACTAGTGATTTCAATTGATATAGAGACATTAGGCAAAAACAACTTATTAAGTCGCACCTTTATTTTATACACAAGAAAAAGCATAAAGGATTTGAAAAATTCGATACATAACATAAGTTACTGTTGGAATCACTCCTAAACTATATTTCAGTGTTTGTAATTAACGTATAATAGGTTCTTAATTGAACTTTTATGTTTGTATTAAATGAAGAACATGTAAGCCGTGGCTTGCTCATATCCAATAAGGAAGGAAGGGAGCTTGGTGTGTTGCTTGGTTCCTTTCCCTATATCACTACAACTAAAAGACCTTTGGTGATGATAAAGTAGTCACCAATTTATACTGGATGTAGTCGCGAAGAGAATTTGGTGACGATAAATCGACACCAATTTTTTGTCACAAAACGTTTGTCACTAAAATATTTGGTGACGATATTTTCTTCATATTTAGTGATTACATATAGGCCCACTATTTTCAACCCTAAGACTTTGCATTATGTGGGCCATCCGAATTAATAATAACAAAGTCGTCACCAATATTTTCCAAAATTAAAATGTTTTGTTTTAAAATAAAATAAATTACTTTTTATAAATAAACTTTAAAAGTTTAGTGACAACAATTCACCAATATTTTTGTTTTTATATCTTGTTATTTAAACATTAAAAATGAAAACAAAAATAAATTAAATTATAAGATTGGTGAAGATTTTCTCGTCACAAATTTGTTTTTTTATTTTTATTCAATGGAATATAATAAATTAAATAATGATATTGGTGACGACACTTTTGTCACAATTTTTTCCCAACTTTTATTAAATGAAAATACGCATTAAATAATTAAATTGCGACGATGTGGGATGCACATATTAGCGACAACTTTGCCTTCGCTAATTTCACAGACGACCAAACAAAAAGCGACAAAAATGCTAAATTTCAGGATTTTTTCCGAATTTTTCCGAAAAATCTACCAAAAGCGAACATAGAATGACCAAAAATATGAAACAAAACAATTCAACTGTTCGTCCATTTAATCATTCCAAAATAACCTAACGAAAGCCTCGTTTTGACATAAATACAATCTACCATACTTGTCAATTACTAAACAAAGTCAACACAAAATGTACTACCATACTACATACCTACTTCCCATCCGATTCATACTACAAACACTTAAGCTAATACCAAAAAATGTAAATACAAATAACACACCACATACCAACTCGTCATACTCACCAGATTCATCACCACTTTGATCATTATCATTTTCATTACCATTTTGATCAACTTCATTATCTTCATCATCATGAACATATTCGTCCTCTGTTGGAACACGTTGACAACCAGGATTCATTGTACGGTAGTATTTGTAAACATTAGCTGGTGGAGCGGGTTTGTAGACAGTACTCGGACCAGGATTGAGCAGAATTTTGTAATGTAAGGGGAGCAGAATTAGGGGCGGGATGGGGAGCGAAATTAGGGGCCGGATTGGGAGCATTGGGAGCGGGGTGGGGACATGATTGGTACTAGTATTAGCAAACCATTGGGGAGCGGGAATGTTAAATGGAGTAAAACACGGTTGATTTTGAGTATATGAGTTGAAGTGGTTCATAAAGCGCCCAAGAAATATTTCCACGTTTGAAACCCGCATATTAGCACTGGTTAGATCGCAACTCGGCATCCTCGGTCGTTTCCTCAACAATTCTTTTTGCGTGCCTCTTGCTTCAATATCTCCGTGACTTGATCCCATTAACAATATTGCCTTCTCGAATGTATAATTTGGGACAACGCGAGAACTAGAGTCGGTTCCGGTAACCTCTGCCGTGCAGCTAGATTCTCACGGCTAGTACTTTCACATGACATCCAAGATTTCTTCATTAGTAAGGAAGAGGTGGAGGCCACTCTAAATTGCTCCTGGAGAGACTTCATCCGGTTCTGTGCAAGTTAAAAAAACAAATAATTTGATCATAAAAGTTCTCGTTTTCCTCGTTTAGAAAGACACCATTGCTTGAGTGAGTCTTTCTCCAAGTTTCAATAAGGTCCTCAAAATACCCATTATCTTTCATCTATATACAAACACAGAATATAAAACAAATTAATAAAGAGTTATGTATAAACAGTACAAACTGAATAGGTTGTAAGAAACCATAATCAATATATAATGTTTGGAGTTGTTTCTTCAGTGACCAATTCAAATAAGCATTTGTTTATTTAAAGTAAGCAACTCTAAAACAGGTTATTTAGCTCTAAAATAAACACATAATCATATTCATAAGTAGTTTGCTTTTATCGAATCCAACTCAAAAGAATGGCATATAGGGGTGTCAATAGGGTCGGGTTGACGAGCCGAACCGAACCCGATAAAGCTTATAGGTCGGGTCTAATCAGTCGAAAATGTTTATCGGGTTAATTTGACCCGAACCTAATAACCCGATATTGTTATAGGGTCGGGTTCGGGTTGAATTATATATCTTATCGGGCTATCGGGTCAACCCGATAAGACCAAAATTCTTAAACTATTTTTTATTTTGTTACTTTTACCCATATTTTTTTATAAGATAGTCCATTAGCTAAATATATTTCGTTTTATTCCATGAGTTTATCTAAAGAAAAGCAGGTGAAATTACATAGTTTATATATAGTCATGTTTCAATGGTTATGTTAACTGTTAAAGATGTCATTTTTTATATCAAACTTGCAGTATGAAAAGGTTGCAACCTACATGTGTCTGAGGTAAAACTTTAGTTACCAACTAACCAGTGTAACGGCATTATATAACTAATCTTTTACCTTTATATAACTTACAAGTAATAAAACTCTAAAATGAGATGCGGTCTCTCAAATTAACCGTAATATTTTACCAGTATATAACTAGTTCTGTTGTAGTTGGTATGAAATTTATAATCAAAGCTGGTCACATAATTATAAGTAGTATATGTTGTTTTTGTTTGCAAAGCCTACTGCTACCTGTTTTGTTTTACACATTTTTACTTATATATTTTTCTTATTGTGTTTGAGTTAAACAATTAAGCAACCCGATAAACCCGAATCATCCGACCCGATATAACCCGACCCGATAACAAACCGAACTCGACAACCCGACTCCTTATCGTGGCGAAACAAGGTTATTAAAACCAGACTGAGACCCCCCTTGACCACCACTCATCAAACCCGAATTCGATCTCAACATGGAAGATGGAACATATTGCGCACCATCAAGTGGAGTAGGTGGTCCTGGAGGTACCATCTTCCTTAAACAAACAAAAAACTTTGACAAATAATACTACAACCTAAAACCGCAACTTCACATCACTCCAAAACACAACACGATTTCGGAAAAACCTAACACGAGCTTTCGCCTTAAACATACTAACTAGTCTGACTCTCTTAACAGTAAATCAGTTAACTTATAGTAAGCCAACTATATAAGGAACCAATCAAACTGAAATTGACAAGCATGGAACTCACTAGCAGCAATTTAAAGGTCCATACCCCCTCAGTGAGCTTAAAAGAATAACGAATGTTCAACCTATATCTAGTAACTATACTCCGTATCTACTTAGTCAAGAAGCAAAGGAAGTAAAAGAGCGAGCATTGACACTCTAATCAGTAATCATGATTATCAGCTAAACACTTTTAAAATTAGGGATAATTCCATAAAAATATATAAAGATACTTACAAACTCATGTCGTCCCCGAGCAAATGATTTCGAGCCTTGATGGGTCTTGATTTTGTTTTTTGCTCTGTTTCCGGCATTTTTCGCAGCTCTAGCCATCCGATCCGGGTAGGCCCACCAGTCGCACAGCTGCTCCCATTCCTCTCGGGTTCTCTTTCATGATTTCGCCGATGGCGGCTCCCGCCTTGCATGCTCGGGCGCCTCCTTTGTATCAAACCACTTACTCTATATTCATGACGAAATATAAATGATTACGTACTAGACTGTATCATTAACAAACATGTGAAGATGCTAACCAAAAAATTTGTTGCATAATAATAACATATCAGGATTCAATGAGCTCAGCAGTGGCTGTAGTCAAATTGCAACTACATTCAACATAAATTCATGATAGATAATTAAGGGTTCTTAATTATATAAACTAATAAAAGTCAAAGTGCAGCCTCAATGATAAGATAAACCTTAAAAACATGCAATCGTAATCATGTAAACAGAAAAACATGCCAACACTTGTCTACATCAGTTTAAGGGAAAAAAAACTTGAAACATGGCACTGGTGTCATCTTTATTTTGAAAAAGAGAAAATCAAATTGGTTATACTTTTAGATTAGCTTTTATGAAAGAGGAATTACATAGACAAAATCAAATTGGTTATACTTTTAGATTAGCAGCCAAACAACACTATACAGAAGCCTAATTCCTAAATAGCTGCCATATATCAGCAAAAACTGCTTATGTAGTGTAGAATAATAACCATTAACTTGAGTAAAACTTGGAGCAAGGTCTACGATACCATTCAAGTCAACAACTCTATTATCTTTTGTCACGTCGGCATGGTACAAGTCGACATGATCCGATGTTGATGAATAAGTTAAATGTTAATATAGTTGCAGTTAAGTTTTATATGTTTAAACTACAAAAAGTTAGAAATATGGAACATACCAAAGGCTACCGTCTTTGTTTCTAACCAAATTAACAATGACAAAACTAAAAATTGAATATTCCTAATCTCAAATTTTAGGTGTTTCTGTCCTAATAGAGTAATAAAGCTATACATATTAACAATGACACATCTTTATATATCTTAAGCAAGAAATTAGAAAATCAAAAAAGAAAAGAAAAAAGAGCTAGGGCTATCACTTGCAATAAACAAAATTAAGTCCCCAAAGATGCTAATGTTGATCAATGATTCTATGAGTAGGAATCTTGCAAGAGAATAGGAAGAAATAGAGCCATAATTAAATTGTTCATGTCAATATATTGAAAACTGAAGGGACGAAAATATTCAAATTGTTTGTGGCAAACAAGGCAATTGAGAACTGAATCACTGATAAGCCGAATGATTTTTGCATAACTAAAAGGCCTTTGCAATGCAACCATCAAAGTAGTTAAATTGTATACCTAGTTCACGGCTGAAACAGAAGAGAAAGAGAGGAAAAGAGATCGTCACTCGACCCGGCTGTCCTGACTAACCAAACACAAACACATAAAAAAGAAAAAAAAAACTAAATTAAACAACCAAACTTAAACTAACCAAATTAATTAATAAAGACATTTGACGCCGACATTATCGTTGCAAAACACATTAACACGAAAAAAAATATACCTTTAAACTAAAGGTTGACCGGCTATGGGGCTGCTACTGCGGTAGTGGAGCTGCTGCCGGCGGTGGTTCACTGTGGTGCCATCTAACCAACTCAAACACAACAAAAAAGAAATCAAGATTAACAAACCAAAATTAAACAAATCAAATTTAGAAAACAAAAATAAAAGAAAAAACATACCTTCAAACAAATATTCAAAGAAGAGAGGAAGAGAGTGGTCCGGCAACTGTGGTGGTTCACGGTGGTCTGGCACGGCCGGCAGTGATGCTAACCAACACAAACACAACATACAAACAAAGATTAACAAACTTTAATTAAACAAAAAAAAAAAAAAAAAAAAAATTAACAAAAATAAAAGAATACCTTTAAATAGATTTATGTGCGTGTCTAGTGGTGGTTTCGGGTGATATAGTGTTGAAGGTGGTTGTGGTGGTGTTGAATATGGCAGTTTAAGGAGAGGCATGGGGTAACAGGCAAAGACTTAGGAAAAAATTAATGAATCTGTTTTTGACTTTAAATTGATGTCGTCAAATTAGTCCCTATTTTATTGTATCATTTTTTTTTTAAATTTTTTTGGATTTTTATTATGATATTGGCGGGGGCAGTTAAATCTGTGGAGGGAAACATAGAATTTTTCGTGAAAATTTTGAGTTTTGTTGCATAGCGAAATTGGTGACGATTATGTCGTCACAAAACTTTTTTTTACTAATAAAATTTAACTAGTTATCTTTTAAAAATAACGAGGTGAAACACCCCGGAGCAGCGTTGCGATGTGTCGTCTTCGTGGCATTTTTTTTAAAATCCGTGGGAATATTTTTAACGGAACTTTTTGGACATTTTCGGGATGCAAATTTGCTCTTAGAATGTAGAGTCGATTTAAATAAATTAAGAGTTAAAGTTTTTTATAACCCGTAGTTTAAGATGTTTCGTTTATGGCGGTATTTGAGTGCAAGGTTTTGTAGTGCTAGAATTTTATGTTTGAAGTATGTAGGGTTGTTTTGGGTATATTTGGTAATTACCAATTCTCTAACTAAATACTTAAGGGTAGATATGTGGCGTTTTAAGATAATTATACAAGTATCATTCATTAGATCCCTAATTATAATCTCATCACCTACCTTCTTTTCTATCGATCATTTGTGTGGAACAACTATAGGCGCGCTCTAACATCGATGAGCTAAAGCTAGCAACAGTTCAACGGATATTGCTACTTGTTTTAAATTCTTGTTCGAGGCGAAATTGTCGAAGGCGTTCCTTATTCTTTGAGGTTGGAGGACGAATCACGGGCACCTTAGGGATAAGGCTGAAGGCGGCCGCATGCGGCTGGGGAGCTTCATTTCTTGGGTCCGTTTGATGGCAAGGGTGTGGATACTAACTCATAAGCGATGTAATGAAACGAGCGTCATACCGGTTCTTCTTTGGATTCCCATGAGGACCAAATGTTGGTGAGCTCCTAACGTTGTTTGTAGGTTCGACATTCTGAGTCTGGTTAGTAGCATTGCGTCTTCTCCTAGAAGGACCAACACCTGGCACACCAACACCAGCGTCGCTACCGCAGTGCACATTTTGACCCCGATTCATAGAAGACATCATACGTAAGGACTGATTCGGATGTAGTTATATCTACTTGAATGCTTTGCCTAGCCGCTGGTAAGGCATCTGTAAGGAAGGCCCAATATATTGAAAGCGTTAGAAAAACACATGGAACATTTACCCCAAAGGATTCATGAATCGGTTTACAACGATAACTTAATGACCATAATCAAATACATACCCCACGATATAAGGTTCTCGACTTCGGAACATATTGTGAATCCCGTTTTCTGGACAACCTCGACCTTTTACGTTAAGCTCGTAGATTCTGCACATGTTCGCTACCACCTCTACGGCTATCCTTTTATTGAAACTCCTAGACCCTCTACATCGCCAGGATAACAACCTCTATGGCTCTCCACACCGTGTAGCACAACATGCTCACCGCTATGGGTACCCGTTGGTAAAGCATCAAGATAACGCTGAAAAGACTCCATGGCATGCATTGTTCCAGAAAACGATTTCCCACACGTAAAATCCAAAGTAATTGGACGGTTTGCAACACTGCGACACCAAGTGCAACCATAGACCACGTTATAAACAACTATTGAAACAACGTGCATGTGCGCGAAAAGCAATGTGCACTCTAATGCCTAACCTTCTAGTTCACAAACCGTACAATTGGATTCCAAGCTAGGTCGTAGGTCGCAAGCCGTTGAACCGACGTTGCCACCTGAGACTTCCATTCTTGTCTCTGTATCAGCAACTTGTGAGGCTACATTTGGGGAAAACAGAAATCAATGAGTAAACATGATGAATAAGTTTACAAATAAAGAATGACAAACAATGATGCCTAACATCGCACCTGGTTCACCCAATGCCAACCGTTGTTTCTTAAAAACCTGAGTCAAAGGGTTCGCAAAAATTCCACGACGTTTCCTAGTACTCCTTCCAACACTCATACTACCAATGGATAAGCTAACGCAAGAACCTGTGCCCAAAACACCATCGCCAGGCGCCATACAAGAAGCAATTCCTGACTCAAAATCTAAGTTTATTGGAAAACGAGCGTCACCTGCAATAAACTTTGCAACGATTATGGCATGCGAAAAATGAAATATAGTACCCTAGAGCACAAGCTAAATGACACAGGCGCTAACCTAGCAAAGTGGAAAGCTTCTAACAATGTACATACCATCGCGTTGTTCGGTAGTACAACCGAGCAAAGAGATAGCATGCCCACCGGAAGAAACATCCATGTCTACTTTAGACTTTGAGGTGCGCGTCCTCACCAACATTCGAACCGACTTTCTCCGAAGGTGGGACCGCCACTAAATCGGACTTTGATTTCTTTCCCACTACTAGACGGTCAAGCTTATGACGATAAGCTTCACTAATCTTCCTCTTAACACCAGACTCACGTCCAGAATGCTTTTGAACACGTAACAACCCACAATCACACACGCTTGCCTCACCCTAACAATGTCCCTCACGACTGAACCCGTGCACCCCGGCAGGCGTTCCACCCACAACGCTACCACCAGCATCTTCCCTTTCACACTTACCCACGTCACAAACATTTTCCCTCTCATCAACATCTATCCCCTTGCACGCTTTACTTTTATCACTCATAATAACCAACTTTACACAATGGGTCAGAACAATAAGACTAATGAAGAAAGAAAAAACAACAAATGTCACCCTTCCAAAAAGGAACTCCAAGCATTTTAAAAACCGAAACAGCTGAAAACACACGTTGACACATGCACCTCTCAACTGGTAAAACGACAACTAAATAAATACACGAAGTCCTACTTTTAAAACTGAACATAAGAAAATCAGCCATGCATCCTACGCACCTAAACACTTAAAAAACCACATGCAATTACATCAACATCAACAAAACCAAACCTAAGCAATCCCATAACAACAAACAACATGCAAGGCTCTAAGCGACACATAAGCGTTTCTAAACCAAATACAACCATGCAAATAAGTAAAGCCGCACAAAAACCAGCGTGACAAAAACATGGAATACGAAAGGCAAAAATATCATAAGAACAACAAAGTAAATCAAAGAAACCCTAAATGCATGCCATATCTCACCTACCTAAATAATTTCCTCCCAGATGAGGTAACCTATGAAGCGGTATGGAAAATGAAGCGACAAACCACTATCTATACGTTACAATAAAAAGGCCGAGTAGATATAAGCCCACATCCACAAAAAAGAAGCCCAGACCCGAAGAAAAAGGACAGTTAAACCGTTTTACTATGACCCGACCCTTTTTTACTAAACCGTTTTTTTTGTTGCCACCAACGACTAATATATGTCCACCGACCACCATACATAGAAGTCCTATTTTATTCCACCGACAACCACATTATATTGATATAATAGTTCCACCGCCACCATCTTTATTATTAAGATAGAATGGCGACCATGTAAATCACTAACCTAGTATATATTTTAAGAATCCTTTGTTAGAAAATAGGATCACGAATCCGAGAGTCGTGTAACGCTTTCAGTTGAAGTATTCGATAGTTCTATCGAAATTTTAAATCGGATAAAACTCATATTTAGAAGCGAGAATATAACCGGATAGGATAATCCATATATGACCAATAAAAGCGGAGTCGGTTGTAGCGCCATAGTAGTTATTTAACTACCGATTTAGTTAAATAATTAAAATGCCGCCTGGACCTGCCAGGTTGCCACCCCGCAGACCACTGCTACTGGGGGCGGCCCCGGACCCCGTCATTCGAGGCTTCACCCCGAATGATAATCATAATAACGTCATACAAGTGCGCTCCGCACAACCCGACTTGTTGAACATTTATCACAATTACACATTGGTCAACTAAGTCAATCATTACAGTTAAATCACATTGGTGATGCAAAATCACCAACAATCACTATTAATCACTTATAAATAATTTAAATTATTAAAAGTTTATTTAGATTAATTATAAAATAATTTAAATTGGTTATAAATAATTGAATTAGTTATCAATGATTTGACCGTTGCTAGCTCTTGGTGGAATTTTCGTTACATTGTCTTTGGTGAGGTCATATCATTGTCAAAAAGTATACTCAAACTTTGACTATCACACGTTTTTTAGTTACGTTTTCACTTGGCTCGTAAATTTCCTAGCTAATATAAAGACAAAGTTTGACTTTTTGGTTTTTCATTTTTTGGCTCTAAAATTTTTTGCCGATCTTTTGGCTCCAAAATTTCCCGCTAAAGTTTCCAGCTCTCATTTTTTTTGTAAAAACAACCTCACGATCTATTATCCTCACAAACTCGACCTCGCAACCTCTTTAGGTATCGGTTTATGTTGCTCTCTGAACACATTATAGAACACAAATAAACTCAGTAAAACAATGAGAAGTCCAAACTTGCATAACTCTCGATTTATGTTGCAGTCACCAAAGTTATTCCAAACTTGTCGATTAGACTCTCAAGCTTACTACTTGATAGTTTTTGTAAGGTTGCTATCTCAACAACCTTTAACCGTATCCTAGAATTATTTAAAGGTGATTTCTGGCCCTCTAACCTTACTTTATATACAAATCAAAGTTATTCCATCAAGGAACAAAGACTTTAAAACAAACAAGTGATATACCAAATTGTGTATCTCGAAAGTGTGTTTTAATGAATGCAACCTTCATCCAAAGCCAAGCCCATATGTCTAAGTGTGATTCAGTGGGTATCCAAGTATCCTTTCAAATGACTTACGTACTGTTGGTGCTAGTGGGTTACGTCCTTACCACATAAGACTCAATGTCTTACATTGCTAGTCGGACCTTCAACACCTGCAAGTTATTCTACATGACCTTCGGCACTGAGTCATGAAAATGCAGAGTGCTCAAACTACAAGTTCTTGACTGGTAAGATAAAAGTACTTGAGGAAACACTGCCTAAAGTAGTGCAATAACAATAGACGAATGATACTCGATTTTACTTATTTGTTGGTAATTTCTACTGTTTATTTTTATAGAAGTTAACACAATGCCTATTGAATATACATTGCTTAATTAACTATAAAACAGTTAATAAGTATCACCGAGGACTTGTTCTCGGGAAAACTTTGGTGGGAAACTTCACCGCCAAAAAATTTAGTGTATAATATTTGGTGAAAAAAGATCAAATTTGACTATAATTATCCCGAGGACATGTCCTTAGGGAAATTATTATAACATTCGGTGGAAAAAGTCAAATTTGACTATAATTATCAAAGATTTTTTAGCGGTTTCATTTGATGATATAGTGTTGTCGAGTTATGCTCGATTTTACTTCTTCAGTATTATTATTTTTAAAAATGATAAACATTTTGTAGACGACTTTCTTTGTCACCAAGCGATTTAATGAAAAAAATTCATTTATGAACATTTATTTATGAGTTTTAAAAGTATTTTAATAAAATAAAAATAAATAAATTTGGTTAACAATTTGGTGACGACTTAGTTGTCACTAAACTTAGTTTTTAGAAACTATTTATAATGAGGAACATAATTAAATTTGTTAATAATTTGGTGGCGTAGATTGTCGTCACGACATGTGTTTATCAAAAACTTTACTTAAAAAGTCATTAGTTAATATTTTTAAAAGTTTTTTAAATACATAAATATAATTAAATTTAGATTATAAATTGGTGACAATATTAAATCACGAAATTTTATCAAAGAAAAAATCATTATTTATTATTTTTAAAATGTATTTTTAAAAAGTTAAAAATTTGGTGACGATATTGTCGTCACCAATTTCTGTAGACCCTATTTTTGCTTTGACTAGAATCTGGTGTTGAAAATTGGTGAAAATGGTAGGGCCCATCTCAACTTGGTGACGATTATGTTGTCACAATAAATTTTGTTGTCTCTAAAAGTCCTTTTGCTTGTAGTGTATAAGCACTTGTAAACCTTCCTTAGATGGTTGGTTGTTCATTTACTTTCAATATCTACGCATAACATTTCACATACGCATTCGTGTATTGTTTGTTCTTGTTCAACCGATCACTTCTTTATCTATTTTTTACATATTGATGATTGTGTTACAATATGGTGACCTAACAGTGGTATCATTCGCCATCTAGTTGGGTGAAACACTTTTGTTTTTGAAGTCTTTTAACTATACGCGTGGGTTTTGTGTGTTAAACTTTCATACGTATAAAAGCTCAAATTTTTACACTTAAAAACTCAAGATTCTTGTACTTTAAGGTTTATTTAGTGTTAAAGTTTAAGTTTTTAGCATCAAGTTTGAAACTTTACGTGTGTAGCATTGATTTTGAGCTTGTTTTTATACGTGTGGTATTGTCTACGCGTAAGGGTGAAAGTGGATTTGGATCATCAAGTTTCAAACTTTCTTGTTACTTTGGTGATATTGAAGCTATTTCATCATTAAAATCAGGTTACAAAACACTTTGGAGCATTAAATCAGTTTTGGTGCATTTTTTGTACTTTCTACTCGTAACAAAACCCTAATCTTACTCGTAAGCACAACGTCTATGCATAAGCAGCAGTCTACACGTAAGCTATTCATCAGTTGATCTTCAGTACTGTTGGTTTACTCAGTGTTTTCTTGCTTGGATAAGCCTGAAAACACTTCGACTTTAAATATCTTTTACACTGGTATAAGTGTAAAGGATTTTTGGGCAAAACCCTAGTTTTACGCCTAAGCTAAAAACTTACGTGTAGCATCTTTCTTTGCCTAAGCATTTTCTTACGCCTAAGCTTGCCTTACGCATAAGCAAATCTTACGCATAAGGATTCTACTACTAAGTCTTTGGTTTACGCCTAAGCTAAGTTTTTCTCAAGTCTATGCGTAAGCTATTCCTACGCGTAAGCTATCTTCTACGCGTAAGTTGGTTTTTACGCATAAGGTACTTTCTACGCCTAAGCTGGTTTCTACGCATAAGGTTACTTCATCAACATTGTTTCATTCGACTACAAAGATCCATCATCAACACAAGTTTCAAGATGTCTCAACCACCATACTCTAGCTACTTTCCTCATGTGTATCCTCAACAACAACAACAACAACTCTATCAACAATATCCTCCACAAACACAACAACAAGTGCAACAATTTCAACAACAATTTTCTCAAGGAGCAATTCCTCTTCCACCACAAATGGTTCCACCAAACACTAGTCAACAAGTACAACATTACACATACTTTCAAAATCAGTATCCAGCCAAGTATGCTATGAATGTTACAACTCCGAAGGAACCTTCATGGTTTGCAAAGATGTGTGAAGCTTTAAGTAGCCAACAATCCATTCATGAAGCTGGATCACTTGATAGACCTCCAATGCTCACTCCCGTCAACTACGATCAATGGGTGATAAGGTTCTTTAGGTTTTGTGATCTAAAGAAGCCACATGGAAAGTTCTTGAAGAAGGTCATCCTTGAAGGTCCATTTCGGATGCCTACTCTCACCGCATCTTTGACATCCAAATCTTTGTTTCACCAAGAGATGATATTACCAACATTGTCGGTCTTGATCAACTTACTCTTGACCAACTTCTACACTTAGAAGCCGATGAACTTGCAATGCAATATATCCTTTTGGGATTACCCAATCCGATACTTCGTAGTGTTGATGCTTAGAAGATCGCTAAAGCAATGTGGGAGCACATTCATCTTCTAATGGAAGGCACATAACTCAATCAAGAAGACATGAAATCCAAAATCTACTTAGCATATGAACACTTCATGATTGAACCGGGGAGACATTAGAATCATATCATCATCGAATCTCGGACATCATCAATGACTTGGAGAAACATAATATCATTATGCCAAGAATTGCGACCAACACAAAGTTCCTTAGTAGTCTTGGTCCCGATTGGGAAAAGTATGTTATTTTCATCCGTCTGCGAAGAATCTTCATCATGCTATATACGGATTGTTGTATGACTATTTGAAGCCCCACCAAAAGGAAGTTGACAAAGAAAGGATCATCCGTGGAGTCCCCGCTAGCCTTCACTTCCATATAATCAAACTCTAGCTTTGTGGGCTCAGCGTGTTATCCTCAATTCGACTTTGCCAACAACCTTCACTAATCCTCCACAACCAACCGCCGAGATCACACCATATGATCCTCACAAGAAAATCGGTTGTTTCATACAACAAAGAATAATGATCAAGCACTTTACAAATAATCTAATGAGGATGCGAAGCTTTCGATGCATTGCAACAAGGGTTTGTCATGATTGCAAGAGCCTTCGGCCGATATTCTAACAAATACAACAATCGCATTCGTACCTCATCTAACACAAGGAATCATGCTGTTGTTAACAACGGAAGAGTTGAAGTTCAGAATCGTGGTAATGTTCGTCAGATGGGTTGTGGTCAAGGATTTAATCTTAATGGAAGGAATAACATGGGTGCTCCACAACAACAAAGGGTTCAAGTGGTTGATCAGGGAAATGCTCAGACTGGGGTTAATGGTCTTTGTTTGTTATAACTGTAATGAGAAGGGTCATCTGGCTAATGCATGCCCTAAGCCGAGGACAAGAGGCAACGCTTATCACAAAGAGGCTTTACTCTTGGCTCTCAAGGATGAAGCTGTGGAACTCTTACCAACAAGGAATAGAGCTTCATGGCAAATGCGATTCGATGATGACATGGAAGACTTGCAGGCTAATGCGGCAGTGATGTTAATGGCAAACATGCAAGAACTCCACATGAGTGACACAGCTCGGTGTATGACACCGACGTCTTGTCTCGGTACCGGATCAAACTATATTCATTCTTGATCGATATCTCCGCCAACATACGCATCCGACGAGGATCGAGTGTTCAACATGAGCGTCTACATCTCATTCGATGATAATCAAATAGATCCCGTAGTTATATTTGACGATCAAGATGACCTTATGGTTAATATTGATAATCAAGTTGACTCCGTGGTTATATTTGAGGATATAAATAATGATCACGTTGAGACTCACGTTGAACAAGCTGAACCTGTGTCTAATCCATATCTTGAGCTCATGACCAACCTAATTAAGACCCAAAAATCTCGAATGGAAAAGTGCCAAGACATCAATAAGAAATTACAAGAGAAAATTGTACTGTTGACTAAGGATAATGAATGCTATAAGTTCCAACTCAACATTTTTCAAACTAAAGAGAAACGTGAAAAAGGTTTTGAAGTCGCATTTGCTAAATTATACCAAAATGAAAATTCTTTGGAAAAACAGATATGTGATCTAGTTGCATCCAAGAATGCCTTGTTGTCTCAAATAGAACAATCGAAATATGATCATAAACAACAACTTAACGCCTCACTTGAAACTCAAAAGCCAAGTCGAGTTGTTAACTTGTCAAAACAGCCATGTGAGTACAAAAGCATTCAAGGAAACAAATAGATGACTATCTTGAAGAAATTGTCGACCTACAAAACAAAATCAAAGAGTTTCGAAATGTTGTTTACAAATATGGTGAGTCAATTACAACTATTCAAAAGTTTACTTTTAAACCAAATCCAAATGGATATGGACCGAATCTTGCTGATTACAAACCAAAGTTTTCACATAGAGCATTCAAACCAAATCCTCAAGTTTACAGTGCAGAACACGGAATTGATGATTCCATCATGAGTGTTGTTGAATATAATCGTTTGGAGGAATTAGATGCAGAAGACGAGAGTCGGTCAAAAATGGAAAATGTTGTTTATAACAAACCATTTAACTATTCAAAATCCATAACTTTTGTCACACAACAGGATAATTCTAACACACCTTGGGTTGTCACGCCTACTGAAGTCTTCTAATGTTGGTCCCCAACCCAATATCGCACAAATTAATGGTCCTTTACCTTCACTCGGTGAAGTAAAAACATTATCCGAACAATGTCAAATTCTTAAATATTTTGATACATTCATATCGACATCAAACTTTTGGAGCGTGAAATCAAAATCAATTACAAATAAAGTTGATCATTTTCAATAGCCTCATCGCGAAATCAAAGAGATATTTTTCGAAAACGAATTTTACCTCATGTCCGAAATTTGAAAATGTGTGCAATATATTGGGAAAGGGATTTTCACAAGGAGCTTGGACTTATGAAAACAGTTTTCGAGAAAACAGAAACATCGATTTCAAATACTAAACGGAAAAAGAAAATGTTAAGAAAAGATGTTGTTCGACTCTTGGAAGATGTTATCTGTGTTGATACCATAAATTTTGTGTTACTACATACTGTTGCATATGCATTTGATTATATCGCTGTTGATTCTGTTGAAAATGTTGAGAATACCAATAATGTGTCACAAATCAAATCTTTAAAAGTTGAAAATGAGCGATTGTTAAATGAGCTTTCGAATGCAAAACGTCGTCTTCAATAGTGTCAAAAAGATTGTCATAATAGAGAACTCGCTTTACAAAACAAAATCAACCAGTTGCACACAAAAACTCTTAATCCAAAACTTGAGCAACTGGATGATGAAAACGTGTCTTTGAAGTGTCAAATTTCAAAAGTTAAAACAGAATATGGTGTCATATTTGATTTACTCAAAAAGATTCATGCTCAAGTGATGCAGGTTTTACTGACCAGGTTTTAATATTTGTAATTACTCGTTATACCTATGGTCTACCCTAATGCACTAACGGGCAGTGTACCCTGTCGTGTGTAGTGTAGTATTCGGTAAAACCGAGGTCGTCCCAAGAGCTACGTGAATTGGAAATTAACTTAAGTCTAAGTCACGATTTAAATTGCTTTTAAGATAGAAATAATAAATTAACTAATAAGACAAAAAAGTAGATAAAGGCAAGAGATGTGATCAATGAAGGAGAGTGGTGCTAACCTAGTTAATCCTCCTAGCTAGTTATGTCTACGTCTACTTACTTCCAATTACTTCAGGTGGGGACAAAGTCGAGAGGAAAACATTTGGTCAATTCGCCCTAACCAATCAAGAAAGATGCCACCACAGAGAAATCAAAGCACCGTCATAAGTCTTGTTGTTCCCGGTCCCTGTCGAGTCATTAAGTACCGCTACATGCTAGATTTATAATAGTGAGTGCCCGACCGTTAGAACTTAGACACTCACCCTCTAATTCTTAAGTTCATCCAAACGATAGGTGATCACTTGGTCAAATCGCACAAGTAGAAAGGGTCGTCGGTTGGTCATATCTTACCCTTCCGTCTCGGTCCGCTCACCTAGGGTCGGGTTGGTCATATCTCCTAGGCAATTTGCCTCTACCGCCATTCAAAACTACCGAACCAAGGGTGGCTACCAATAAACTATGCATGCATACACTTAGAAATAATTGTACCAAGTAAAGTAAATGCAAACAAAACAATTAAAGAATCATAACTAGGCCAAAGACCGTGGTGCTTAGCCAAACATATAATAAATCATACCAACAAATATGAATAAATCATAAATTGAATTAAACATAATGTTTGATACAAATTACTTGATGTAGAGCTAATAATGATGATGATTGCGGTGAATTCTTCCTTCAAACGGCTTGAACCGTTGGAAAATGCCCTGAGTGGTGCCTAATCGACCCCTAGGAGAGGGGTGAAGAGAGATACTCAAAATGCGGTTAGGGGCTGTATTATAGGCCCGATATGGTTACTGGCGAACTAAATTTATTAGTTACGTCAGAACTAAAGTTACGCCAGAACTACAAATGTAATTACGCCGTAAATATCATACTTTGTAGTTTTGTCGTCCATTCTAAATCTTGAAACTTATTTGTACTAGATGTTACTTTTGGCCCTCAAGTAGCGCGCTTATTCAAATTAAATCCAAAAGCCTTAATAATACTTACGGTTTCACCCCTCGTCGTTTTTGATATATTTATACTTGGTCCTCGAAGTGAATAAAATAAATATTAACTTGCCGCTCAAATCTCGGACCTCGAAACTTTGCGCCCAGTAATTAATTACGGCGTAACTAATTATCCGAGTTACGCCGTAATCCTTCTTCATCTCATACTTATCCTCCGAAATAATCTCTACGGGCGTAACTAAATTACCATGTTACGCGTAACCTTCAAGATAATAATTACGACGTAACCATAAGAATTGGTTACGCCGTATCCTTCATAGCTCATGTTTACGCCAGAACCTTATTAGCTAGTTACGGCGTAATCTTCACATAAAATCCAAAGGCCTCGTAAATCAATCTTCGAACATATACTTGGCCTTTTATCGCTTCTTTTCGCTCCAACGCCTCATTTATCCCGAAATGCAAATGTGAATGAATATGAAAGAATTAAGTACCATATTAATGCAAATGAGGCCATAAACACGGAATTTGATATATAAAAGATCGTGCTAATTTGATGTTATCAAATATCCCCACTTGAATCTTACTTGTCCTCAAGTAGATCCTTTAAATAATTCTTAAAAAGATATCTCCCAGGATTAATTGGAAGTTATGAGTCTAAAAATCACCTAAGCTAGAAAATTCCAAACCGAGCACCTCACGAAAAGGGAATTGAAATCACACTCTCTCTCATAATTCACGTGTTTAATATTTTTGGGGTGATCACTCAACTGCTCAGTCATGGCGAGTATTCTATCATAGGTTTGGCAAAGAAACTAATCTCCACCACTAGAGTTTATAAATGCAGCTATTCTAAAAGGAAATGGGTTGACACAACATAGGCTTATGGGGTTATTTTGTCATTACTAACGAGTTACGGCGAATGGGACAAAACCAATGATACATGACCAAATCCATGGCCAAGACACCAATGATTGCTCGCTTCCTCACCTAAGCTCGATTCATGACTAAGGGTAGGATAAGACATGGGAAAATTTAAATGGGTGTAAATAAAAAGACACGAAACAAATAGATTCCTAAGTCCACAATCACCCCACCACTAGTCGCATTCAATCCCATAGCAAAAATCGAGGGTCAAGAGTCAAAGGGTATTCAATAATCCAATACACGAGTTAATGCATAAGAAATGTAATGTGGTGCCTCATAAACTCCATAATCTAGGCAAATAAGATGCATTAACTCGACCTTCATCATCAATGAAAAAAGAATGTGCTATATAATTTTTTTTAAATTTGGGTCAATTTAGCACATATTTCTATCAAAATCAACCATTTTTATCTCCCATCCCCCACTTGATTTGTAAAATTTGCGCCACCGAAATAAAGCGAGAATACTTAACACAATACGACACATAAGCTGATTAATAGCACCAGCTATAAACTAACAAACTCTTGCTTGCATTCTCATCATCAATTTTTTTTTCACTTTTTCATTTTTTTTATGCAAGACAAGGTATACATGAATAAAATAAAAACAATACGAACATATAAAGCATCCCCCCACTTGAGATCAACTATCATCTAAACCCGATTTTCTTTCACAACCCTTTATTCAAAACCCGCGACTTTCACTAGTGGAACCAAAATTAACCAACAAATACTTGGACCATGGACATAAGGAAACTACAGGGTAGGCTAGGCGATAGGTGTAACGAAACAACATATATTGGGTGAAAAAATGAAAGGGATGGCTCAAGGGTGTATCTAGGGTATCTGCACTAATGGTGAGTGCAACAAAAGGGTTTCACGTGGGATTGACTAATCGATGTGAAAAGTTAATATACACAATACATATATGGGCTATTTGGGTTTAATCCTAAAATTGCCTTATATCCTAGCTGCACCGATCACACCAAGTTACCTCAATGTAATGCTCATGATAATGGTCTCGAAAAGATATACAAGGCCAAGTTCTAAAGTCTACTACAGCCACCGGCACACTCATATTTATGGATTTATGTATAAGGGGAAAATGGAAAGGCTTATCCTCACACAATGGAAATATAGGGTAGGTGTGCTTAGTCTAGATTAATCCAGTTAAGTAATGAAAAACATGTCAAAATTTATTAATGAAACACTTTTCATCAAAAACTAGAAAAATAAGGGCAAGTAAAATAAAGCGGGTGTCTATGTCTAATCCCTTCCCCCCACTTGGGTCATACTTAAGCATATAAATGAAAGATAAGAAGGGTTAGAATTGGAACAGAAAACTCCCCTGGATTTGCTCGGCATGATCGAAGACACATGAGTTAACGTGTCCCGCCTTGAGATTTATGACCAAACTTTAATAACCTAAATTCACTTAAGACAACCAAACGCATCATACTATAAAAACAACAAGTATAAAAAGAAAATGAAAAACCTAACTCACTTTCGTAGGAGTCACGGTTGCATTTAGCGTATGCAAAAGGCCTTTTAAACCACTTGGTGTCCCAAGTGGACGAGTGAAGTCTCGTGAGGGTTTACAGGGAACACACCCACAAAGTTCATTTAAAATACTAATAAAAGGTTATTGTGTTTTAAAATGAAAGAATTAAAGCAGAGGAAGGTTACGTCGTAACTCTTATAAGGGAGTTACATCGTAACTGGCAAAACCTGACATAAGGTACAAAGCGAGTGGTTACGGCGTAACCACAAAGATGGTATTACGCCGTAGTTGGTAATGCATCAAGAATTCTCACGCAAAAGTTGGTTACGGCAGAATCATATAGATAAGTTCTGTTGTAACTCCGGTCGATCAACAACCGCAGCAGACAATTACTTCCTCGTTTCTCGCAAAATGGTTAGAAAACACAAAACCCAACTATACTAATAAAATGCAAAAGAAAAGATAGGCATGGGGTGCCTCCCACGAAGCGCTTGTTTTTGTTCGAGTCACGAGCTTGACTCCAGGCTTATTTACTACGTAAAAGGGTGTTCATCCCCTCACTTGAAATCAAGTGCGGGTGAAAATAGCAATAAACACCAAGAGGGTGTGAATTTGCTACGGGATGGGGAAATGATAAATTATGATCATACCTTAAAGGAGATGTCATTTCCCTCCATACCTTACCCGTTTTAGTTGATGGCATTAATGATTGGATCAGTTTGTGACGTGGCTGATTAATAGGCTCGTATGTCTTCTCGTTAATCACTGAAGTGTCCAAGATCTTGTCCTCTAATTCCTTTGCAAGATCAACTAGAATTGGTTCAGTAGCCGAAGCTACATAACCATTATCGGGTGATGTGATAGGTTGCACGATTTCATCCATAATTTCAGCATCCTGAATAGAAAAACAAGCAAGATTGTTAGGAATAAAAGAAGAGTTAGAAGTAATACCGTTTTGTGTTGTGGTTGATTCCTCATTGGCTTGTGGCGTTGCTTCATCACTCTGTAAGTTCTTTGCTTCCATTTTCTTTAATTGATCGTCGCTTGTTTCTTCTTTTCTCACTGTTTTCAAACGTCCTGGAAATGAGATAGGTGGTACATAGGGTCTGATATAAGGTAAATCACAAGGAACCGGCTCCTTGTTGACTTCTTTCATCTTTCCCACTGTTGCTTTGATAGTTCCAACTGCATTCTTTTTACTTTCCAGACCTTTTAGTTTAATTCTTCAAGCTTAGCCTCCAAGCTTTTCCTCTTAGCGTCAATCTTCTTTAAATTGTGTCCGCGCCTCCTTGAATTCCTAATCATTTCGTCATTCGAGTCGTGCATCCTTTTTAAATTATCCGAGAATTTCTTGACGGCTTCCTCCAATGACTCAACGTACTTGACCTGCTCATATTCTTTACGTTCGTCTCAGAGAGAATGCTCTTGTATAGCATGAATGTCTTCCTTAACCATATTCATATCACATCCAAGTCCATCAATCTGCTTGGTGATGTCACCAATGTCATCCAAGCCTTTACTATTTGTTACCCAAGTGGTTGCTCCATCATACCAATTTCGTGAATGGTCAGCCATCATTTCAATTGATCTAAGGGCTTGTGCAGGTGGCATTGTAGGAATAGGTCCTTGAGAGTCGAGCATTTGGCGGGACGGGATGTTTAAACCTTCGTAGAAAATAAGGACCATTTGATGGTTGTTGATATCATGCGTTGGGCATCTGTAAAGAAGGTCATTAAATCTTTCCCAAGCTTCATCTAGCGTTTCATCCATCTTCTGTCTGAAACTCCTTATTTCTTCCATCTTCTTGGCAATCTTTGAAGGAGGATAATATCTTCTAATAAATGCTTTCTCCAAAAGATTCCATGTATTGATCGACCCAGCAGGAAGCATCTTCATCCATCTTCTCATTTGCACCAAAGAGTGTAATTGGGAACACTCTAAGCATTAATGCATATTGACTCACTCGAATGTGGAAAAGATCTGCGATCTCTAATACTCTTCATACATGCAGGTGGGCATCATCATCATTAGTTCCCACAAAGAGCTTTTGTCTAAGTTCCCTCATGAACTGGCAGCTGATCTCAAACTCGACGTCATCATTAAACTCGGGATATACGATGCTCGATCTTTGTTTCCCTTGAGTCAAAGAAATATATTCTTCCATAGTGAGCATGTCAAAACCTGAATCTTCCATATCCTGAAATTTCAAAAACAAACAAAAACAGAAAAGAAGAGAAAAAGAAAACTAAAAACAAAAATAAAAGAAAATAAAAGAAAAACTTAAATTAAAATCCTAAATAGTTCTCAAGCAATGCGCCAAAAACTTGATGCGAGTTTTCTTCGACTGTGTTTTAATATTTGTAATTACTCGTTATACCTATGGTTCACCCTAATGCACTAACAGGCAAGTGTACCCGATCGTGTGTAGTGTAGTATTCGGTAAAACCGAGGTCGTCCCAAGAGCTACGTGGATTGGAAATTAACTTAAGTCTAAGTCACGATTTAAATTGCTTTTAAGATAGAAATAATAAATTAACTAATAAGACAAGAAAGCAGATAAAGGCAAGAGATTTGATCAATGAAGGAGAGTGGTGCTAACCTAGTTAATCCTCCTAGCTAGTTATGTCTACGTCTACTTACTTCCAATTACTTCAGGTGGGGTCAAAGTCGCCGTATCCTTCAAAGCTCATGTTTACGCCGTAACCTTATTAGCTAGTTACGGCGTAATCTTCACATAAAATCCAAAGGCCCTCGTAAATCAATCTTCAGAACATATACTTGGCCTTTTATCAGTTCTTTTCCGCTCCAACGCCTCATTTATCCTGAAATGCAAATATGAACGAATATGAAAGAATTAAGTACCATATTAATGCAAATGAGGCCATAAACATGGGAATTTGATATATAAAAGATCAGGCTAATTTGATGTTATCATCAAGCGTCAAAAGATGTTGATGATCATCTTACATATACCAAAGATGTTTTACGACAAAATGGAAACACTCGCTCTGAAAATCAAGATTTGTTACACACTATCCATGACTTAAAAGCAGAGTTAGGTGAAACTTAAGCAAGATAAGATTAGTAACACTAATGCAATTGACCCATGAATATTAAAATTTACACTAGAACGCCTAATGACAAACCACAAGATACTAATGTGCTTCCTTCCACTGAAACATGAATAGTTGCCTCTTTTCCCAACGCTAGCACTTCACAACTTAAGAGCAAATCAAGGAAGAATAGGAAGTTGCGTCGTAAGAAAAGAACAATAAAGACCTCTGAAGTAGAAGAACACCTTAGGACTTTGAATAAGACTCAAGTTGCACCCACTTTAGACATTGCGTTAGACAAATGTAATAGAAAAAGTGATGTAACGAATCTCGAACCTTTAAGTACTTTGAATGTTATGTTTGAAGCATCTTGTGTCGGTTGTCATAAAAGCATGTTTTCCGTCGTCATGATAAATGTGTTGCTAATGCTATCTTATCTCGTAAGCGAACAAAGAGAAAACGGAATACCTCTAGGCCCACTAATGCTTCTAAGTCTGTGCTAGGTAAACCGCCCACTAATGTTTCTGCTACGACCATTGATGTACCCATAGAACCCACTTCATCCCCTAGGAAGATCTTATTACCTAGTGCATTCACTAAGGCCAAAGCAAAGACTAGTTGGAGATGGCAGAAATGGTTACATAATACACTTGGATTTAAAAGGATTCCCAAAATCATTAATATATGTGTATCGTCTGTAATTGTAACGGAACCCTCTAACTCTTCGGGTTCCACCTCTACTTCTATTCCACCTGTGTCGTCTGTGTGTAATGCAGTGTCTGATCATCCTTTGATTGTTGATAACGGATGTTCCCGACACATGACAGCAATCTCAAATCATATCAAACTTTGTTTCAAAGTTCATTGCACCGTCAGTTCGGGAATGATCACTCACAACTATCATGGGCTACGGAGATTACATCAATGGAAACATCGAAATTAGCAAGGTTTATTATGTGGAAGGTCTCGGTCACAATCTCTTCTCGCTTGGTCAATTTTGTGATGGAGATTTGGAAGTTGCTTTTCGGGAGAAAACTTGTTTCATTCGTGATCTACAAGGAAACGATCTTATGTCCGAAACCACACATCAAGTCTTTACACAATCTCAATGCAAGACATGATTGCTTCATCTCCCATCCGCTCACTTTCTAAGGCAACATCTACAAAATCTTGGCTATGGCACCGCTGTCTTTCACATTTAAACTTTCAAACCATAACCAATCTTGCACGTTACAAACTTGTTGAAGGTCTCCCAAGATTTTGGTATTCTAAAGATCACCTTTTCTCAGCTTGTGAACAAGGGAAATCACTCGTGCTCACTTTCCTTCAAAGGTGGAACACAGCTCACAGCATGTGCTTCATCTTCTTCCCATGGATTTGTGTGGTCCGATGCGTGTGCAAACGATTAACGGCAAATGCTACATCCTAGTAATTGTGGATGACTACTCAAGATGGATTTGGGTTTATTTTCTTCGAAGTAAAGATCAAGCTCCACAGATGATCATCACCTTTCTAACGAAAATTCAAGTTCACTCCGAACACAATCGACAAAGGCGAATTTGTGAATCAAACTCTTCGTGCATATTATGAGAAAGTGGGAATTGAGCATCAAACATCAATTGCACGAACACCAGAACAAAACGGAGTTATTGAAAGACGAAACCGTACGTTAGTGGAAGCTGCAAGAATGATGTTGATAAATGCAAAACTTCCAGAATACTTATGGGCTGAAGCCGTGTCAACTGCATGCTATAATCATAACCGTTCAATGATTACCAAACGCCACAACAAAACACCTTATGAGTTTATCCACAACCGCAAACCAAACTTAAAACACTTTCATGTATTTGGATCCCTTTGTTACCCAAATAATGATCGTGATGACTTTGGTAAGCTCAAGGCTAAAGCTGACATTTCAGTCTTTGTTGGATACTGTGAAAACTCTAAGGGTTACCGGATCTGAAATCGTCATACAAGGGAGATTATGGAAACGATTCATGCCAATTTCGATGAGCTTACAGAAATGGCTTCTAAGCAAAACAGCTTGGAACCCGGACATAACCATCTAAACTTCCCCAAACCCCATCATCACCGAACCAAGCTTACAACTTACTCTCACAACAAATGGAACAACTATTTGCTCCTCTGCTCGATGATGGTATTGATCAACGTGCTCAGATGTATCAAATGTTTCACGCTCAACCCGATAATCATCCAATACATGATACACCAAACAACAACAACTGCTGAGAAGCACCTCAATTGATTCCACAACAACAAATTAACAAACCGCATCCAATGACGCCGAGCCAACCGATGATCTTCAACCATGAAGTACCCCCACCAAGATTATGATCCAAATGCGTTCTTCAACCCTTTTGCAAATGAAACGCCACATCCGATGTTGCGTAATCATCTACAAGCCATTTGAATCCTCCTAATATGCACAATGTATATCAACATCAACCCTCCACACATCGTTGGACTAGAGACCATCCTCTTGTGAACATTATTGGAAACCCGAATCAACCAACGAATTAGACAACGCCTTGCACCGACGGTGAAGATTGCTTTAAGCACTCACCGTCCGCCAAGTCGAACCCAAAATATTAAAGAAGCTATGACATATAACAACCGGATTAAATCCATGCAAGAAGAACTTAACCGCTTTAAACGCCTTGAAGTATGGGAGTTGGTTGCAAAACCAACAAGGGTCTATGTTATTGGTCCGAAATGGATTTGGAAAACAAGTTGATGTCAAGGTACAATTATTAGAAATAAGTCACGTCGGTGGCTAAGGGTTATAGACAAGAAGAGGGATTGACTACGAGGAATCATTCGCACTAGTTGCTAGACTTGAGGTCGCTCGGATTTTTCCGCATTCGCGCTCACATGAACATCACGGTCTTTCGATGGACGCCAAACCGCTTTTCTAAATGGTAATATAAAAGAAATAATCTATGTTAGTCACCGGAAGGATTTGTTGATCCAAAGTTCCCTAATCACGCCTACAAACCGAACAAGGCTCTCACGGTCTCAAACAAGCCCCTGCGTGGTATGATAAGTTTTCATCCTTTCTCATCTCTCATAATTTCGTCAAAGGATCGGTCGACCCAACACTATTCATACAATATCACGGGAACACATTTTAATCGCTCAAATTTATGTGGATGACATCATTTTGGGTCAACACATCTAAAGTACTCAAACGCTTTTTCAAAACTTATGAAAAACATTTTGAAATGTCCATGATGGGTGAACTTACGTTCTTTCTAGGACTACAAGTTCATCAATCACCCCGTGGTATTTTCCCCGAGTCACCCAAATATGCTCTTGAAATTTTAAACAAACATGGAATGCAAACTGTGATACCTATGCCACAATCGATGGCACATACCAAGAAACCGGACGTCGATTTGCATGGAAATTGGTTGACCATACCAAATACCAAAGTATTATTGGGTCACCATGTATCTAATAGCCGAGACCCGATATTGTATTTGTTGTATATCTTTGCTTCCGTTATCATCGAGACCAATCTGAAACTCACCTCTCGAGGCTAAAAGAATCATCCGATACATCAAGGAACCATTAATTGGGATCCGTATCCGGGATTCTCGTTTGAACTAATATCTTTTTCGACGCCGATCATGCAGTTGCTTAGATTCTCGGAAAAGTACTTGTGTGCTCTACAATTTCTTGGTGATAAACCGTGTCATGGCAATCGAAAAGCAGGATTGTACATCGTCATCAACCAAGCGTAATATGTAGCCATGTCGCGTGTTGTGCTCAAGTCATTTGATGCGAACACAACTCAAAGACTATGGTTACGTGTTTGAAAGAATCTCGATGTACCGCGACAATCGAAGTGCTATTGCGATATCGCAACTCGCTCAACATTCAAAGTCCAAGCACATCGATCTTCGATATCATTTCATAAAGGAGCATGTGAAAAGGGTACCGTTGAATTATATTTTGTGGTATCGAATATCAACTCGCGACCTTCTCACCAAAGCCTTAGCTCCTCGCTAGGATTTCCGAGTTGATCCACCAGATTGGTATGAGGTGTTTGACTCCAGAGGAACTGGATGAACTTTTGACACATTCTTAAAACCAGTCAAACACCAAAACCTCTTTTGTAAATATTTTTATCAAAAACAAAATAGAAAAATATAAAACTTCATAAAATTCAAAAATATTCTTCTATCTAAATTTCTTTCAACATGGCAAGTACAAATCTTCCGTCAACAATTTGCTCTTTCAAAAATTTCATATTTTCTCGGACAAGTGTTGAGGGGGAGAACGTAAATATTTTTCTGTTTCATAAAACCTTGTACTTGCATGTTACCCTGTATTGGTTGTTTCTTTGATAATGGTGGACTCGCTTCTTGTTTCTTGACACTCCTCGGAACCAAATTTGTAAAATTTCTCTATTTTTAAAGTCGAGGGGGAGTGTCGTCAAGTTTCTTTCCAAACTTTTACTTCATGCTTAACCAAAATGGATGTTATGGGCTGTGGATGAAAATGGTTGAGGTGGAGGGATTATTATTGTCAAAATTCGAAACTTATTTTCAACAAAAACACCTCACCTAATAATCCTTTTCATTTTATACTTGCATTTAAGAACACAACCACCATCATCCACGCTCACTATTCATTCTTCAAATCCGTGTTATAAACTTCGAATTTGTAAGTGCTTTAAGCTTCTTTGAGTTATTTTAAACATTGGTTTTTAATGGTATACAAATCCAACGGTTTGATTTTACTCTAGGCATGATTATATGTTTTACGCGTAAGCGTATGAACATGTGATCATGTTTGGTTGTTTGTTGTGAAATGGGAGTATTAAAATGTATCTAATATCAATCCTTAAACTTGGAGTCTTACGCATAAGGTTCACTCTTACGAGTAAACCTTACGCATAAGCTCCCAACATACACTTACGCGTAAGCCTTATGCCAAGAGCCTTTTCCTACGCGTAAGATTTCTTACGCGTAAGAGGGATTCCTACGCATAAGCTTAGGTCTACGCGTATGGTTACACAATGTTTACGCATAAGCTTGCATTCTTACGCTTAAGCCATAATTTTAACTTTACTTATGAATTGTTACGCGTACAAACTTGTAAATAAATTACTCATAACGTCACAAGACCAAAATGTCACTAATAAGCTATAAATGTTAAAATGTTGTGTGAATGAGTGAAAATTTGGACTTTAAAATTCAAAATTAATATACTCACATAACTTATCACGACAACTTTGGACTATTGGACAACAAGTGACATTGGACTCGTAACATTCATTAACATAACTAATTCAATAATTGGACAATAAAATCAACTTTTGACTAACATAATGTCTTTCGATATGTTGGTTCTTTTGGATCAATATCTTCCAGATCACGATATGGACATTACCATGGAAAACGTTAACGCACCAAATGAGCTCACAATGGAAGACATATTCCCAACTGGTTATAGTATGAAGCTTGGAAAGAACAACCTCAAGGTTGATTTTGAGAACTTCACTTGCTCTGAATCCTCATGCCGAATAGCTGTAGATATTCTCAAGACTCATCCTTACAACAACATACCGACTAACTCTGCAATCGTGTTTGAGATATACATTCACCAATTTTGGCATACTATGAAAAGGTGGATGGTTAAGATGCTTTCACTACATACTCTTAACAATAAGGTGTCACCGTCATCATGTTGATTTATTCGAGCAATTCTTCCGCTCCCCGCTATCTAGCCCGATGAGTATGTTCCAATTCCAACTGAAGAGGCTACACTACAATTCATGGTCGATATTGGCTATGCTGAAGCTGCAGGAATCATTACCAAGCATTCTTTGGTCGACTTAAAGAACATTCCTCAGCCGTGGAGAACTTTATACATCATGATCGCCAAGTCTGTTTCCGGAAGAGACAACGGTCATGAGCATCCTAAGCTAATGGAACTACAAATCTTCTGGGGCATGGTCAACAAAATGCACATTGACTATGTAAGTCTGATATGGGAAGACATGATGTCTCACCTCAAGAAGCCTGGCACAAAGATTCCTTTCATCAGACACACCAAGTTGTTGATTCGAGAGGATACCGAGAATAATCGTGACATTCCTCGAGACTTGATGACCCCAACCATCATTCGCTTGTTTGAGGCTACATTAAATGTTGTCGATTCAAAGACTCATCAACAAAGAAACAAGGTGTAGTGTTGATGATCGCATTCTCACCGATGATATTAAAGACTTCAATCGATTCACGATATCAAGAAGCGATGGCATTAGGCAAAGTCGGCTTCTGGATGAAAAGTCTTCACCATCCCACCAAGAAGACCGTGAGATCGGTAGTGCAGAAGTGTAGCAAGCAATCGAGTGCCCGTAGTATCCAAAGAGAAATCCTCCCGCAAAAGGAAAGTTCCATCTAAGGATGCCATTCCTAATCCTCAACCGCACCTAAATTAGAGGATCAAGACTCCGAGGATACCGAGATCATGAAGAGGTTCACTATTCATAGTCTGTTACGAATGATACAACAACAGCTTGAAAAACCACTTAGTCCCAAAATGCATAAGGGTAAAACTCCGCCAGAGCGGGGAAGAAGAAGAGAGTTCTGATGAAGAACCAAAGGATGAGGAGAAAGACTACCACAAGACACTTAAGCATCTAAGGTTACAGCATGCTGCTACAGAATTCAATCATGAGCAAACAAGAGGCTCTGGAGGTTCCAGTGGTGGTGCACTCACCATACCAATTCGTGATGCGGTTAATCAACCTGATAAGCGAACTGGTGCCACCTCCAAGGAATCCACAGAGAAGCAGCAGCAATCTTATGAGGTTCCATTCACCTTTGAGGAAGAAGAGGAACATAAAGACATTGAGGAAGCTGCTAAAGAAAAAGCTGAAAAGGAAGCTCGAGCTAAAGCAAATGAAGAGGCTAAGGAAAAGGCTGAAGCAGAAGCCAGGGCTAAAACTGATGAAGAAGAAAGGATTCGAAAAGAAATTGACAGTTACATTCTAGATAATCCTGATCACAACCCTGAAGGGACTTCTGAGCCACCAAAAGACCCAAAGCCATCTCATGACTCATCCTCATCAGATTCCTTATCCCACTCCTCACCACCACCATCCAACCACCAGATCCACATCCAAATCTATCAAGAAACCGACCAACACTTGGGCATCACGTGCAAAGACCAAAATTGTCAAAGCTGTCAGGCAAGTAAGGAAACGAAACGTGGTCAACAAGAAATTCAATCAGCTGGCCGACAGACTAAATTTACTTCAAGATGTGATTAACGAGTTTTCGGAGGGAAGAGAACATATTCAACAGTTTCTCAATCGAGATATCTAAGGGGAAATGGACAAGACGATAAGGGACTACACTCACAAGTTCCTTCTCGACACTGTCCTTGGAGTCACCAGAGAGATGTTCGCCAGACAACTCTATCCATATCTCATGTCACTGGTCAAACAAACAATGGCAAATACCCCTGTTGCTATGGAAATCAAACCAGTCCCGTCTCCGGTTGTCTCTGATATGAAATTGATCTCCAAGCTTGTCATACAAATGTCTCAACGATCTGCAACATTTACTTCTAATGAAGTAAATGTCTCAACGATCTGCAACAAATGTCTCAACGATCTGCAACATTTACTTCTGATGAAGCTAAACTTTTTGAGGCATTATTGGAATATCAACTCAGATTGTGTAAAGAGTCAGCTGAAAGGGCTAAGCGACCAAGAGACGATGATGATGCGACAAGGATTCGAGCCAAACGCAAAAGAAAACCGGCGAATCCTCATCTATGCCTCCACCACCCTAAAGGACCACCACCACTAGAAGATCTTCACAACGCCCTCCCGCTAGCGACAAACCTCGGGACTCGAGTCTCCACCACCAACGGAGAAAACCGGTGATCATTTGAATATACCGTGGTGACGACGAGGAGATTCCCCGAGCCCCAACAACAACCCCTCTTCTACATCAACTAAACAACCAACATCATCCTCCAAGCCACATAAGAAAAGTCAACATCGCTTGTATCATGGCTAGATGAAGATGAAACCGACAAATATGAATTGTTTTCAAAGCTTGTTGATGCCACCCCTCAATTACCGGAAGGCCAAGAACCCAGAGATGGTCGAACTATGGAGCATGTCAAGGTCATCCAAGAAACGTTTAAAGTGAAGAAGATGACGAAAGCAGAGTTAAAGTGAATCAAGAACGATGCTTTTCAACTGCTTAAGGACAGCTCTGACAGTGCCATTGAAGTCAAATATCATCTCGACAACATAGCACGAGCCATGTCCAACAATATTGATTGGCTCAACCCTGAATCCAACATTGAATTCACCAGACCTGACAAGGCTCCATACTACACCGACTGGACAAAGCCACTACCCACCATTGGTCGACCTGATCAATAACGGATTCCCTACCGGTACTTCTTCAACAATGATCTGGAATTTCTTCAACACGGTAGCGATGTTAGCAAGAAATACGCTACCTCACTCACCTTCCCCATCCCGACAGCAGTCTTCTCCAATAATATTGCCATCGAGGAAGAAGCCACACAAATGTTCTTTGATAATGTGGTTAATTATGACCTCGATGCACTGTATGGAATTCATCACTGGCCTGAACGGAGAAGAATCTACTACATAAGCTGCCAAGTACTCAAATCTAACAAAGAGGTGTCAAAGTGACCAATGATCGTTGCTATAATGCATGTCACCGTTTATTAAGTGGGACTACTCATTCACAAGAAAATCGTAGTCAAACGCCAAGGCGAACAGAATATGACTTTTCTGAAGCGGATTTTCCGAGATTGTCACTCAATGACATTGAAGACATGTATCTTGCTAAGGTACAAAGTCGAATGCGACATTTCTCCACCAACATCCAGCTCCAGTACATCAAATCATTGCTGATATTCATCAGAAGCATCATTATCCAGGAACGTGTTGAATACCTTCAACTTGCCATGGAATCATACCAAAAACATGTTAATCTCACAAAACCACTGCTAAAAATTCCCGATATCAACCACCTGGCTCAGTACACCATTCTCAAGAAACCAAAGTTTTGCCTAGTCTACCGTAGTGAACTTCACCATAACTGTTTCATGGCATGTAATGAGCTTCACAAGTTTTGTGATCACACTTTGAAGAAGGTTCGGGACGGGTTATCATATCGGTTAAAGGAGATTCATGAAGGCATCGGGTCACAGAAGCGGTGGAATTCGAGGGAAAAGAGGGATGTGAAGAAAATCATCACACGGATTGATGAAAGGTTGTTTCGTCGCGATCAGATAAGGACTTTGGAGAGCTTCGTGGGTGGACGACCGAGTATCTCTCTAACAGGCTATCAACGTCCAGAAAGAACTCCCGGCGTTATTGACGGACTGCCTGGTACTACTTGATTATTTTCTTGATTAATATTTGGATGTGTTGATCTCTATTATTAAATATGGCTTGTGCACACATAACAGTGTACAACCCGTACTTGTAATGAAAGGACCCTGTGGTACGCTTCAGTGCCACAATCCTATAAAAGGAGCGAAAGCTTCTTACTTTTGAGTAAAACTTATCAAAACTTTCATTTTTCAAAGTTTTGCTCAAAAGAACAAGTACTTCCCTTATGATTTTCAAAACCTCAAAAGTTAATATCACGTGTTGAGGGGGAGTATTTTCTTAAAACGTTGTTCACAAATTGTTCTTCGTGGAAATCATCCCACAAAACTCAAAATGGTCATATTCGATATCAAAATTTCGTCAAAAATAACATTTATATGCCATTTTTGAGGGGGAGAAAAATTGTGTGATATAAATATGTTGCGAATATGTTTGAATCTTCGTGTGACTATTGAATTGACGAGATCTGAACTGTCATACATCAAAAAGATTTGTCTTTCAAGACTTATCCAAGTAGATTGTACATATTCGAGAAACTCTTGATAAACATGAACTCTGACGGGTTTGAAACCTTTCGAGGTTTGTCCACACCTTCAAGGTAGTTATTAGAGCTAGTTGTCACCTAAAAGTTGACAATGTAACTCTTTAACTATGCAACGTAACCGTGTCTCGCGGGGAATTGTCTATCTTGAGTCGATCAATTCAAAAGTGCGCGCTCTTCTCTCACCGTGCAGATTTCTGTCAAAACACTTATGCACATGTGGAGGGGGAGTATTTCTGCAAATGGATTAAACTCTCACAGTGGTACAAAATGTTTTTACTCATAACCACGTTGAGAGATTTTCATTAAAATTGTTTTATGGCAACATAGGTTAGTTATGGAGTTATAAGGTGACAAAGGTTAGGAATAACCGTCCTATGATCCGCCAGAGCCAGAGGGATCTAACCAAGGACATCACCAATAGTTAGAATTTAGAAGTCCTTAGGTATGATTATTAAAAAAAAAGAGAAAATGAGAATCGGATAAAGAAGGAGTTGAAGAATTAAAAAGAAAAGTAAAGAAAAGGGTGAAAAGAAATAGCCCTCCAAATTATTCAACTTAGGCGGAACAATCGGTTCAATACATATGCTCTTGGATGTCACTAGATGACACCAAGATTGAAGATCAAAGTCGTCATGGACCCAAGGACGCATGCACTAAACCTTCTTAGCCACTCAAGCTTCTCTCAATGTAAGGTTGTTTCATTCTCACGTGGAACCCTACGTAAACTATCGGCTTTCTCTTAGAGATTGCCGGTATTGAAGAAGGAGACCTCTCCTAGTCTCCGCTATGGAAAACCAAAGCACACTATTGAGTCTAGAGCCACGAGATTCATCAAAAGATCTCTTAGGAACACTCGACCTTTCATCACTTGTCGCTCAACAATAAGGACGCAAGTGATACTACTCAAGAGTCCTACATAGATCTTAGCAATCTGCTGAGAATATTTATGAGAGGTTCACAACCGTGATCCTCGCCGATTGAATGGAAACTCCTGCTAGGTCAACATCAAACACCGACACAATAGTCACTCGTAACTCCTTGTGGGTTACGCTTAGTGTTGTCTCAAACGGTCTGATCGTGGGGTGATGCTTGATGTACCTCAACGACTCACCGAACCGTAGGTGTACTTTGGTACATCGTGTTATCCTACTTGAGGGACTCCGCTTCAGAAGACTTTGCTAGAATTAGAGTTGTGTTTCACACTATGTTGTTAACACGCTCAAGTTCGAACTTGTAAGTGCTGGAAATCCCGCTAAGGAGATTCCTTTCAAGAATCGAGTCCTGAATATGTGGGTCATTACTTGAACTTGTTCAATGTAATGCCAACTGTCCCTTATGGGATTCGGACGGCTGATTCGCCCGACCAAGGTGAATGGAATCAAGACATTCATCAGAAGAACAATCGTAGTGGTCAATTCTCTAAGAAACGGCTACAATGATCGATTGGTGTTTATCACTAACCCATTCTTATGTTATCTTCTTATGGATGCTCCTGGGAGATGATCGTGCAGATTCTCCACATGCTCATACCAACAACAACACATATTGAAGTTCTCTCGAAAGGCAACACAAAAGTCAAAACGATTCTTACTCAAAGCCAAATAATCTACAAAGTACAAAGACTAAGAGAACTACATCTATCCTGATATCCAACGTCAAAGAGCGTGTGAGCATGTTGGAGACACCTGAGCAACGAAGCGGACCTGATGCAGATTACAACAACATAACATCACCATATCCACACCAGAACAAAGAACAAAGATAAATGAAGATGTCAAAGCTGAAAACTTCAAAGAAAACAAGATCCTCACACTTGGGAGATTGTTAGAATCAAGGCACTTCTTCTCATAAGAAAGAAGAATGTCAGAAGACGCCAAAGCAACTATTACATCAAGACCAACAATGTTTAAAGATTACTTAAGTCATTAATTACCAACTCTTGGGGAGATTGTTGGAATCACTCCTAAACTATATTTCAAGTGTTTGTAATTAACATGTAATAGGTTGCTTAATTAGGCTTTTATGTTTAGATTAAAGGCAAGGCTTATGTAGAAAGCCCATAAGCCTTGCCCATATCCAATAAGGAAGGAAGGGAACTTGGTGTGTTGCCCTAGTTCCTTTCCCTAAATAAGCATTTGTAAACCTTCCTTAGAAGGTTGGTTGTTCATTTACTTTCAATATCTACGCATAACATTTCACATACTCATTCGTGTATTGTTTGTTCTTGTTCAACCGATCACTTCTTTATCTATTTCTTACATATTGATGCTTGTGTTACAATATGGTGACCTAACAGTTACAAACAAAATACATAATATTATACTTTTGATTAATATAACCTAAATCCTATTCGAAAATGGTTTTGATTTGGTGAGAATGACCAAACTCATAAGTCAGAACCATGATTCCATCCAGTATTTTGAGCACAAATCTTTTGTTGGAAATCAGCCTTCCTCACCCTCGATCACACCACAAGAAACACACAACTCAACACAACATAAATATATCGACTCTCATGTGCTCACCGGTTTTGCAATTCTGTATTATATTAATATGGAAAACCGATCCATGTACATTATGAAACCCATCGCTATTTGTAATAAAGCTAAACAAAAAGAACCATGCAACGTGCACCATTATTTCCTAGTAAGTGAAACAACTAACAACCCATGTATTTCTTAATACTCGGTCAAACACAGAGACTTGGTAAATCCCACTTCATTTTATTCACCACTGTCCCATCCTTCTTGATCCGTGACCCACATACTGACCTGAACCATGACCCATCAAGATTATCCTATATCTTTCAACAAAAACCTAGCAACCAAATTTCTTCCATGCACCAATTCCTTCATACTTCTCTTCTCTCTTGACCTTCTCTATTCTTTTTTCCCCAACACCAAACCATCCAACTTTTTCTTCTTCCCACTTCATTCTTTCAACAATTTATGAACTCAATCCTACACCTTCTTCTTTCTCATTATCAACTCCGAGATGCTTAAACCATATAGCGCCATCCACCACGTTGTTCTCGTCCCATATCGCCTCCTTTTGAGTGTCACCAATGAAAATTTCTTCGCTACGAAAAGAAGCTTTAAAAGAAACAACATTCACTTTAGGATTAGGGTTTTCTTGGTCGAAAATGCATTCCCATTTTTGCTCTACTGCCATCTCATAATACATAAAGTTCTTTGTTTGGTCACTTAGATTTCCGTCTTTGATGAACATGAAAGGACAATACCACTTGCCAACAACAACAGGATTAGAAGTTATGGTTGAGGGTGGAATATTGAAATCAAGGAGACGAGAACGAAGGATGTTGTTGGTTCCTTTTGCTTCACTTAAGTCGTAGTTTTTAGGTGTTTTTGAGTAAATTTCCCAAACATGTTGTTCTTCTTAGATGGCATGGAGGATAACCATTGTCCGCAATAGATTTGGCATAAAAGTTACTATTGAATTTACAAAGTGATCCATGGGGAGCTATCTCGAATTGTTGGTACACATCATTTGTGTCCAATGGCCTTGTTTTTACATTACAAACACAATTGAAAAAGGGATAATACATATAAAAATTATACTTGTCTAAAAATACTCTTTGGAGTAGCGAACAAATAAAGATACTCTTGTGAGTATTAATGTTGACAACTTGTCTTTATGTGAGTATTAATGTTGACACTTTTTTTCTTTATGTGTGTAGTAAAAAACACATAATGACTATTTTACCTTATGAGTTTGCGAAAATTGCATCCACCGTCTTTAGGGGGCGTTTGGTTGGGGTAATTTGAAATTCCGGAATTTTAAATTCTACAAAAATTTAAATTCTTGAGAATTTAAAATTCCGGAATTTAAAATACCTTCGCATGTTTGGTTGATAGAAATTTATAATATATATATATTTTTTAATATAAATTTCATAAATATTCTACTTAAAAGTTTATAAAAATTTATAAAAAGTTTATAAAAATTTATAAAAAAAGTTTATAAATAATTTATGAAAAAGTTTATAAAAATTTATAAAAAAGTTTATAAAAATTTATAAGAAATTTATAAAAAAAATTATAAAAAAGTTTATAAAAATTTATAAAAAGTTTATAAAAATTTTATAAAAATTTATAAGAAATTTATAAAAATTTATAAAAAATAAAAAAGTTTATAAAAATTTATAAAAATTTATAAAAAATTTATAAAAAAAGTTTATAAAAATTTATAAAAAAAAAAGTTTATAAAAATTTATAAAAAAGTTTATAAAAATTTATAAAAATGTTTATAAAAATTTATAAAAAGTTTATAAAAAATTCATAAATATTTTATTTAAAAGTTTATAAAAAACAATAAGAAAAAAGTTTATAAATTTTTTTTCAAGCAAATTAAAATTTCTCACTTTTTGGAGGCGATTTTGATTCTCTCCATTTTAGCAATTCGAGAATTGTAAATTACTTCAAACGCTCACATTTGAGTTACCAAACACGACATTCGAAGGAATTAAAATGCAACGCCTCAATATCCTCCAAATCGCCTCAAACCAAACGCCTTTAGGGTAATTACATAAATGGTCTCTATTGGTTAGCTTAAAATTGCATTGTCATCCCTAATCTTTTATCCACCCTAATGGTTTTACCGCTATTTTTATATAACGTGTTTTTATACACGCTTTTGTCTACTGTTTTTATATACTTTTTCACCTTTTTATACGTTTTCGTCTGCTTTGTTAAGATTCGTCCACTTTTATTCATCCGCTTTTAAACGCTTTCACATGTCACGAAAAAAATTTATAAAAAATATTTCTAAAAAAATATTCTACAAAAATTCGGTTTTTTTCAAATGAATTCGAAAAAACCAATTCGGAAAAAAAAATCGAAAGAAAGTTTTGAAAAGAATTTCGAAAAAAAATTGGAAAAAGAAAATCCAAAAAAAATGTGATTTTTTTTGGAAGGACCATTTATGTTATTTACCCTAGGGATGATGGCTGCAATTTCGCAAACCCACATGAATCATATATGTAACTTGAAAGGGTAAAATAGTCAAACTACTTACATGAAAATAAGATGTCAACATTAATACTCACAAGATTATTTTTTTTATTCGCTAATCAAAAAGAGTATTTTTGAATTTATGATGCTTTTTAAAAGTATTATCTCATTATAAAAACAACATGGCGTCATGTCTTCTTCTTTCGAACATGCTATTGCTTTTCTGCAAAGCGTTTTTGTTAGTTCATTCGACATAAATAATTATTCTACTTTTGGTAGGGTTACAATCACCAACTTAATTAACGTTAAAAAATTAGTAGCATATAAGCCACTAACAATGTAACAAACAAAAACTAAAAAAAGTGGTATGGACTGTACAAAGAAGTTGATATGAAACAAAAAGGCAAAACGTATACAAAATTTGAGTGATTATTAATTACTAAAAGCAAAGATTTCTAGAAAACTATAACGAATTAATACACATATATATCCTTTATGCGATCCTTTTGGTTTTATGGCATAGTATCGGTTTGAAGACAAGGGTTCATTAAGGACGGGAATAAAGACAACTCTATTGTAACAAACATATTGGTGGTGAATACAATACCGTGTGGTCAGTGTTTTGTTTTGAGGAAATGGTAACCCAGCAAGATACTTATTCCTCCATAACCCAAACTAATGGTGTGTTTGTTTCATTAAGATGTTTTATGTCTCAATCTGACTATCACATCTTATCAGTAAGAGGTAGCTAAAAAGTCTAAATCTCAAAGAAATAATGTTGTTTGTTTTTGTATAATTGATGTCGGATGATTTTAAGTGTTCGTTTCGCAATTTATTTATTAAACCAACGCAATGCGATAATAAGAACTTATTTATATATGAAACATGACTTTTTATCATAAATATAACATAGTTAATAAACCATCAAGTATATTATATTAATACAAGTCTTCAACTCTTATCGAGTAAGATGCGAGAAGACAGTCCTCCACATCTTACTTGAGTAGATGTTATATGCCTAATCGGCCCCGACTCAAAAGAAAAACAAACAATGAAAACGTCTGCCTCCTCTTACTCTGTAGAGAGTAAGAGGCTAGTAGACTTTTTAAAAAACAAACACACCCTAAGAGTATGTTTCAGACTCTTTATCTTCGATTACCAAGTAACCCGAGTTTGGACCCTCAGGAGGCGTATAAAGAGATTCGGGATTGCTCTTATAGTGAGAAAGAGACCGTGTCACATACATGTCTAAAACTTATACTTTAGGTTGTGCGTGGTATCTAATAAGGCTTTGTTGATGTGATTATATACTCGTATATACTAGCTGAAAGATCGGATAGTCAAGCTATCTAGATAGATAAGTTAAACAAGTGATTTTTTATTTATTTATTTATTTTTTCTTTTAAAAAAAAATAAATAAAAATAAATAAGTACAGCGAATGTGGGTAAATCCCACACCCTCAGCCTTACAAAGGCAATCAAAGCGCTTACAGTGCATAATACATAAATAAGCATAAGAAGTGATATGCATACTTATGCAAAACAAAATAAAACAACCTATATAATCTGATCACGGAGGCTAATGTCATATGCATTAGTAAACTTCAATTAAGCATCGGCAGACCACAATCATCAAACTCATCATCATCATAGGGGTTTTGGTCATGGGTATCTTCCCTCCATTGCTCCAATAAGCTCCCCATACCTACTTCACTACCACCTTTTGAACCGTCAAATGCCATAAAGCTAGAAGTTTCATTGAAGTCCTCAAGAACTTCATCATCATCACTATTCAAGATAACTAGATCACCAACCTTAGAAAATAGTTTACCTACCTCTTTTCCTTCTTTAACTATATAGGAGGAAGCGAATTGGACGAACTTGAGATGCTTGCATAGTTATCCACATTAGCCTTTTTCATAGGAACCGGCTTCCCATCATCACCAATAAGTAGACACTTCCCCTTAATTATTTTACTTTCAAGCTTATTAATCTTTTCAACAAGAGGAGTAGTATTTGGACTTCCAAATGAATCAATAATAGCACTTGTCTATTTATCCATGTTCCCAAAGCCATCAAAAGCATGAAACATTTTAACCACTTCACATTCTTACTTGGTTGTTTAGACGTAAACGACTTCTAAGTAAAGTCTTTAGAAGGAGAAGCCTTTGTAGTCTTAGGAGTAACTGGCCGGTACTCCATTTTAGTGGTCTTAGAAACCCCAAAAACCCGTTTATATACTTGGTTTACTTTTGTCATTCTAATTTTACTAGGTCACACTGTTGACATTTTTTATTTGTTAAACTAATATATTATGGAATATATCAGCATCAGGTGTTATATGTGTTGATACTTAATAGCTTGATATAGAGTCATACATATATGAATTTCTAATGGTTTCATAGAAGGATGTAAGGTTGCTTGTTTACTTATATTTTGGATTTTTTTTAATATAAATCAACTGCAGCATTGTTTAATATGATATGTTTAGTATTTATAAGTACATGTTATTTTAATTTGGGGAGAAGTAGTGGTCGTCAGAGTTATGTTTGGTTATGCACTTATGGTATTGAGCAACACGATATCCTCCTATTTAATCGATTTTTACGGTACTTAGGATATGATGTAATAGGTAATGTGAAAATTAAATTACTCAGAAGGTGGAGCATTGTGTGGTGCAACTGATGAATTTCAACTCACAAATTAGTTATGATAACCTTATTTTTATTATGAACATATTTTATACACGCATGTGTACGTACAACCTTGCTATTGATATTGATTCTGTAATTTCCTCGCCCACCTCACCATTATGCTAAGCATGTGCCAAACTAGCTAATCTATACTATATAATATATGAAAATACTGTACCACCCTCCTAAAGCACAACATTAAATTTTAATATTAAAAACACTTCCATATTTAGCACTAATGTACAACACCCAATCCCATCTCTTTAAAATGGGGTTTTCTAAATCAAAATAAATCAGTTTCAATTCAGTTTCTAAGTCACCGATTAAAAAAAACACATAATTGATTCAACCAATTTCAAAATCACCATGGATGATCTTGAAATCCACCCAATAATATCGGTAAGTTTTAATTGTATTGAATCAATTTGGTTTGTATTATTGCTCATTTTTTATGTTTATGATGTAAACCCACGAATGTCAGCCTTTCAGGTAATGATTTTCATATATTAATGTTAATTTATTTTTATATTTATGATGAAAAAATTTAGTAATAGTATTTTCATAATTATGCCCATTTAAATATGAGATGCAAATAATCCATGTGGTTGAATGATTCTATTTGGTGTTATTCAGTTTGTGGTTTAGGATAATTAAGGTTTCAAGGCAATGCAACTTGCAAGGTATGCCGTGATGAGCGAAAAAGATAGGCTTTTGTTTCAAAGTAGTTTACTAACCGTTGAAGAATTCAATTTGAGGACCAAAAGGACCCATAAACATCTGGAAACTAGACTTTTGTTTCAACTTGGCATTTACACCAAGTCAACAAATAATCTCATACACGCAATATGTACTTCAAACAATAATATGGCTGTAATTTTGAGTGATTTTTGTTTAAGAATCAATTTTCACATGATGTGTTTTCTATGTTTTATGGTCAATATACGTAGATTAGAAGATGGATGAAGACATGAAGATGATGGTTTGTTTACATTCACAGATTTTCAGGTGAGTTTTTCACAACCGTTATTCTTGATATCAAGTTTTAATGTATCTTATATATTTTTAAAGAGTTGTGGTGAAGATATGGAAATAAAAAAAAGGATGAAGACTTAGAGATGTTTCGTTGCTGAGGCGATAGGTTGTTTGCTCTCTTTAGCTATTATTGTTTTAAAAAACTCCTCTATATTCACTTGCAAATAAGTAAAGACCTTTGCTTCTGTATTAAAACTTAGGTTAATGAGTCATACAAAATTGAAGTGTGTTTTTTTACTTTTGCGTTTTTGTATAATGGAATGTAGGTTAGGGAAATCGAGAGAGAAGGCCGTGAAGAGGTAGAAAGTGGGCAAGGGAAAGATGCAAAACAGAGTGTTGCAACTGATTTGATATCAATGCTCAATAACCATGTGTCCTATTCCGAGTACAATAATCAGCAAGGTATTTCTTTTCTTCAGTGCACTGTAAAGTCAGCATAACATATAAGCATCGACAGTTTTAAAGGATGTTAACTGTGTATTTTTTTATGATGGTCGTCGGGATCAAAGAGAAATAGTCTCATTAAACATGAAAATAATCCCGATCAATTATCCATGTTATGCGTACACAAGAAAGTTAGAACATATGTCGAGTGGATTTGGGATCTTCGGCAAGTGATTCAATGCATACTAGCCAGGCTTCTAACTTCTAATTTGAACTAGACTTACTAACCATAACATTTGTTGTTACATGCAGGCATCATGGTTGGCACAAATGTTAATGCAAATATGCCATCTTCCTCATGTCAACGAGAGCAGGTACAATCATAGGTCTGTTTATATTAGTTATTAGTGTCATTTGATTCTTAACTTCGTTCTTGGCCTTATGTACCTCATTATCAGGACCATAAGGTTAACTTGATAACTGGTTTTAAATGAGCTTATAAGCTATTCCGATTTCAGATGTGTTTAGAAGCCCAAAAAATAAGCTAATCCAAACACTATGAAGTTGAGCTGGTACTGACAGCTGCACCATTGTTTCTGGTCTAAAGAAGGTAACACGATTTCTTTTCAAATTAATTAACATACCAGGGGTTTCTTCTTTGTTTTCTTTACTACCCAAATAAAATATTTTCTGTTTGTTAGTGCTTTTAATCGATTATAGCAGATCACATGTTGATACCTCGCAATCTAAACTAAAATACTTTGCTATTTACTGAACTGATGACAATTTCTTGCTAAAAAGTGAGTTCAACCATCACATAACACGTTATGTAAGAAAAAAAGTCTTATCGCAAACATTTTGAATACATGTCAAATGGAAATCTATATACTGAAAATGCTTATTTTGTGTGCAAAATGAAATGCAACACCTTTCTGCTTATGTTAAGACAAATAAATACATGCTTTTCAAGTAGTATTTAATTCATCTATACTAGAGCTAATTGCAAAACGATCATTATTAATTTCAAGTAGTATTTAATTTATGGTTTATAGTTTGATTTGGGGTCTCAATTGCAGCGTGTTGATGGTTGTTTATTGATAGACAGAATGAACAGATGCAGTGGATTGTGTAAACAGAATCATCGGTTTGTGAAGGACCGATAATTCATACCACAAAAGGTGAAACTTATTTGAGTTTTGATGTAAATTTTGGATTCATGAACTTCACGCAAGGTAAGTTGTTTTTCCTAAACAAATACAAATTTATTATCGCTTAATCTATTTTGGGTGAATCGATTTGCACTAACGTATATTGTTTTTATTAATAAATATATTTTTATGCTATATATATAAAGAAAATAATCTACGTGTCTTCATTCATCCGAGGGTGTTGATTAACCAAACAAGATGATAATCGCTTTTTATTAACCAAGAAATGAATGATGCAACATTCGGTTGAGGGTATAAAGACACAGAGGTTAGTGTCCAAAAGTTAAATTTTTAAGTGAATGAACGATGCAAAATCATTTTTATTAACCAATCAAGATGATATAAAGAAAATAATCAATATATTTTTATGCTATACGATAAAGAAAACAAGTAACCAACCAATACATCGTGTTTAGTGACCAAAATTCATTTGTAGATTGACTATATTTAAGACTTAAAATATGTTCAAACATTAACTTATGAAATAATTATTTGAGACTATCATGGGATTGGCTAAACAAAGACATTGTTGGTTCGAGATTATGGACTATACCGTTGGGCCATGCCGGACTATAATTTTTGAGGTTCTGTTGTTTGCAACCGTAGTTTGTGTTTTTATTCTTGGTTAATCAAGTAATTTTTGTTTGTTAATCTAATTTGGGGTGACGGTTTTGAGATTTGTATTTTTTGTCGGTGACGATCGCCGTGTTTATGTGCGTGATGTGCTTCAGAGTATAATAGACTTCGTGTGAGTTTCCTTATTACGGTAAATAGTTCATTATAGTTCATTAAGTTGTGCATTATATTATTAACTGTGTCTCTTATCAAATTAGTTGTTTTGAGAAAGTATACATAAAGAGGACCGCCAGTTACTCTATCGATTCTTTCTTTGTAGCTTTAGGAATCATCGAGACCGGTCCGCTTACCAAAGCCGTGTTCGTGAAGGAGTTTTTAACTTAGCTCTATCCGTGTTAGTTACCCTTGCGCCAGCTAATCTTGGAACGGATTATTAAAGCCCATGTTTGTTAAAAGTTATTGTTATTTTAGTTAATTTTACTCCAAGTATGCTCATTGATTTAGTTGATTATCTGTGATTCTCATATAGTTACGGTCAAAATGATATTCTTTTCTGAGGAGGCCGCTCTTTTAGTAGTGTAAGATATTTTTCTATTGCTATTTTTTTCACTTTTATTTGTTAGTTTCGAACGTTAAAGAAACTTCTTTATGTAGATATACTGACGAGTCTTTTTTGTAAGTTCGCCACATGTAACGCATGCTAATGAGTTGAAAAGGTTTTTCTTTTGGCATATATATTTTCCTCGTAAGTTCGCCACATGTAACGATATTTTTCAAACTTTACCGTACATAAGGTGTTTCAAAACGGAGGGCGGAAGGTCTTACATGAAAACTGTCGATGATTCTTACAATGGGAGCGATTATGAGGTTTGCTCGACATGTTTTTATATTTATAACATAGGTGGTGATATTTCCAAAAGATGCAACATTATATCCACATAAGGTTCTTTTAGGGTCGTTTGGATCTGCACTCACTAATTTATCATAATTGATCATTAGATAACTTCTTCAAAGTGTGAGTTCACAATGATGTTTTTAATTGCATGAACAACAAGTATATAGATACCCAAGCTAAAAAAAGTACCAATTTTCTAAAATGGGTCGATTTTTAAAGTTTTCTTTTGATAAGATATAGGGTGTTTGGAGAGCTTATTCAAACTATTTATAGGGTTGTTTTGGAGTTCTTATCTAAAACACGATAGTCTATTGTGGTTGTTTGGAGTCGTTATCTAAACTTCTTCTAGGGTAGTTTTGGAGTGCTTATTTAAATTGCTTATAAGAGCTCTTTGGAGTGCTTATATTAAAAACTATAGGGCTGTTTCGAATGAAATGGGTTATCAAGTAGATAATATAAACTCAAGCTAAAGTAAGTACTAATTTTCTAAAATGGGTCGCTTTTAGAAGTTTTCTTAATAAGATATAGTGGTCATTTGGACACGCAGCATTACATATCCATTCAAAAAATGAAATTCTACTTAAAGGTACATCAAATTTAGTTATTTATGATGGATAAAGTTGCTTCATTATTTTGGTCACTAATTTATAGGTTACGTTCTGTACAAAGATGTCGAAAAAGACTCCCTCATGGTGCATGGCCGAAACAGTGGTAAGAAACTAATGTCTATCCATTTTTTCATGGCATATGTAGTTCTTTTAGCAGCGGATATTATTATAAGTTTTGATTTTTAAGCATGTTTTATTTGATATGGTATTATATTTATGATACCAAGTGTATCTGCTATGAATAGAATTAGAATTAGAATTTAACAATGGCCATTATACTTTTTTAAGAATGTTTTATTTGATATAGTTTTAGATGGTATAATTCTACAACTTTATGAAGAGTTTGATATAGAAAGTCTTATCCATCGATAGTACATATTGAGTGACTTGCAACCTATTTAACCCAATTCCCTTTATGTTAGTCTTCTATGTTCAAATTAAATTATAATCTGCTTCTTAATGTTTGTTAAGGATTATCTTGCTAATAAGAATCCCTTAAAAGTTAAAATATTTTTTTTTTATTTCTTTTGCTACTATATGTTACAACTCTTATTTTATAAGCATGCAAGATGATTCACTTTACTATAGTTGGATTAGCAACTCAGATGACAAACTCTTTGGATCTCATTAATAAAGATAGGTGAACATGAGACCTAAATGCTAATGCCCGCTTTCTTATATACACTCTTTTGTTAGTTCTTGATGCTAATTCTATGTATTCATTACAATTTACTTTTTTGTTTGAAAATCACTAATTCTATGTCTATTATCATTTAGGTTTCATCGGTTGTGGCACATTCATTGGTCTTGAGCGCCTAATAGCTCAACCGCCTAATCTTCCAATACAAAACCAAGTATTCTTGGGTGTACCTACAAAGTTCTTTTGCCGTCTGCAATCATATCTCGCATTAGCTTTATCTACCAAAGGGCAAGGTATTAGCGCCAAAAGTCGTTTATTCTACTTGGTTATACTTCATTATGTTATATTTACTACAATTGTTGTATAAACGTGTAAGGCGATGGAGTTTTTAGTTATACGAGATGGTGTACAAGAACTAAACATATGGCCAATTAGCAGGTATGTGGCACAAATGCAGGGAATCATATCAATGGTTGGGAACACCATACCCCCGGCACCAGTTCAATTACTATTTATTTATTTATTTAATTTTTTTTCATTATTTTTGTTTTCATTTTTAGGTTGTATAAATATCATACGTTTTGCTAAAATGCTGCATTTTTTCGTGGCCAATATTTACACAACCATTGCCACATATATATGCAACACATAGCTACATTGCAAGGAACATGCACTATCTTCCGATAATTCATGGAGAAATACCGTTGTGGCCACTTGCATCCGGAATCGCGGCTATGTTTGAGGTCACGATCCGCATGGAAACATTGTAGGAGGACCTTTACAAGCAATGGATATTCCAGCCACACAAATAGAAAGGACACCAAGTCTAGACTTAGCAAGTATGTTTCTGGTTCATTTAATGTATTTCTATTGTAAACATAACCTTGACGTAAAAAATAAAGAAAAATCGCTTGATAATCTTAATGGAATTGTGAGGCTTCGAATGGTCAAATATTAGTATTTAATGGAATTGTGAGGCTTCCGAATGGTATTTAGCATTTCTCTTCGTTATCAATTCATTCATTGATGATTTGTCAAAGGTGAGTAATGGTATGAATGGTGTTCTCATAGGTTTGCAATAATGAAACAATATACCAAAGGATTCTCCTTTTCTTAACTTATCACACATTTTGAACGAGCACTATACAAGCTAACAGCTGCTTTGTCGACTACCTATAGGCGGAAATTTTGGATGGTCGAATCGGGTGAGGTACCAAGTCAAATTTGGTATTCTATAGGCTTTAAACTTAATAAATTAAAATTCAATTTTTTAGCTTTTATAAATGTTTGGATTGTTATATATAGGCTTTACAAAATTTCAAGTATGACAACTTGCTACGTTATTGTTCTTCAAAAAGTCGATATAACATGTTGAGTATTAATTATACTTTTGTAAGACTAATTGGGATTGATGCTCTAATTTCATCAGTGAGTACAACTTTATTTTTCCACAAATGTATTCTTTTGAATAATTAGAACTTTTCAGACACTCAAAGATTGATCATCGACAACAGTAGCTGTCTTATTATAGTCGATATTCTGATTCTGATTATTTAATCATGTAATTAATTTTAAAACGTGTATCCAAACGCCCCTGTACGGATACTAATAAGCAATGGGATTTTTTGTTCATATATGATGACTATGATCTCGATCTACTGCAGAAATTCCAGTTCACATCATGTGTAGTTGAGAGGAATACAAAACTTAAGTAGACACGCTTTTTCACATCATGTGATCCGAGAACTTGAGATGAGAAGGTAGATAGGACAACGTCATCCATCTTGCCATGTACTTAGTATAATTCGTACATATTTTGCAAATTTTCAGATGTCGACTTAGAATTTAAATGATCTTTTAGAGGCTTATATTTAGAAATGTACTTGCATCGTTAACTTAAAACAAATATGCCTATTGCAATATATAACAATATAACCGACGATAATGTGTATCGCAGTGGCGTAATTTTTGAATCATTTTACCCTAATGTCCGCTTTATGTTTCCTTTTAAGTTAACTTTCTTATTTAACTTATTTAAGACTTATTAAGATAGAACCTAACATGAATAAGCCCAATGGGTTGAAATTACCTCTTCTAATGTTTATACGTATTAAAGTTTGGTGTTTGGTGTTACTTATTAGCGTTTGGTGTTTGGTGTTTGTTGTTTGTGTGGATATGCTTCATTTAGTGCGGGTTCTTATGGACACACACAAAAAAGTAATAACATTTAGACGGTGTTTGAATTTGACTTATTTGTCTTAATAATAATTAAAAAAATATATATAAAGTCATCTGAAGTGTTTGTTGATGACTTAATGAAAAAAAAGTGATAATATAGAGTGTATTCACATTAAATCACCTTTTATTTAAACGCGAATTAATCAAATACTAAAAGAGTGATGTTTTTATTTGTTTGTGTACAGTCATTCTATAACAAATGACATTTACTGCAAACCTATATTATTTCGTAGACAGTTGAACTTCACATATATGGTGTCTCCATTGGAGTTTTAAATATTTAGCTACTAAGATATAATAGAAGCTTAATTAGAATGCTTAGTATAATACCTATTTAGACCCATTATCCAAGCTCCCAATATTCTATGTTCACACAAGAATGTAATCTCTTATATTAGTAGTTAGATAATGTGTTATGTAATGGAAGAATGAACTAAACTATGAAAAATTTCTTTAAAAATTCTCGCGATTTCACGGGTCTATAAGTATACTTTTTTACATATAATCTTATCGCTATATATGGTGTCTCCATTGGAGAATATTTGGATTTGAGATAAATTATAGAACACCAAATGTTGAACATCTCTCATTTCATCTCGAAGGCGACCAGCCAGTTGTATTTGGTGAGAACTCTGACCTTGAAACCGTTATTCACAAACCAATGGTTGGTGCTTCTATGTTCGAATCATGGATGCATATGAACGAAATGTATCCATCATCGAGGAGTTAACATATGCCGAGTTTCCTACAAATTTTGTATGGAATCTTGCAAAAGAACGCGGACACATAGGAAGAAACAATATGCAATTGGCGTAATTCATAATGTGCCAATCTCAACAGTGAAGGTTACTATTGTTGGATGCTACTAAATAGTCAAAAGGTTGTCGAAATCACACGAGATAAGGAAAATTAACGGTGTAGTTTATCCTACTTACAAAGATGCTCGCTACGCAATGGACTTTTAGATGACGACAATGAACATATTGAGGGTATTAAAGAGGCAGCCCATTGGTCCTCTCACGAGATTTCGCGACCTTTTGTTACATTATTGTCCCAAAAGAGCTTGACACACCATTGACAGCTTGGTTACAAACTTGGCATTTGCTATCGAAGATGTCGAGTACAAGAGAAGAATTCTTTTAGGCATTCCGTATAACCACCAACTTAGCTTTGTTACTAACTTTTTCTATAAATTTATACATGAATGGAAATGGTTAATTATTACAAATTCTTGATTCATCATCTCGTTAAAGACCATATTTTGCAAGTCACCTCAACAAAAAAGTATCTACCGATTCTTATGATATGTATGTTACTCTATAAATATCCTACATCGCTCACTATTTTTGACAACTCGTTATTTGCATGCATAAGCTACGCCTCATATATGGCTAATTTGATACGGTGTTTACTACTAGCGGCGACGAGAAAAGAATGTTTGTTTGTTCTATATCGAACAACTTATGCGCTCAAGAGGCACCACTTTGAAGGCTTTTCCAGAACTTCCTTATCAAGATGACACTTACATCGCCGACTTTGGTAACAGGTTAATCTTTGCTGAGAGAGATTATAATCCCTCATAGTTACAGGCTGAATACGAGACTCTATATGCCGCGTTAACCACGGAACAGAGAAATGTATATGACACCATCATGACGTCCGTTACAAACGGTAGAGGAGGAAATTATTTTGTATACGGATACGGAGGGACTGGTAAGACATATTTATGGAAAACCCTTGTTGTCGGGATTAGAAGAAATGGTGACATAGTCATAAACGTTGCATCAAGTGGCATTGCATCTTTATTGATGTCAGGTGGACGGACTGCTCATTCGAGGTTTCATATTTCGATAAATATTGATGAGACTTCTACGTGCTCAATAACTCCGCAGTGACTTGGGCATGTTGTTGAAGAAATGCAAGCTTATTATTCGGGATGAGGCTCCCATGACAAATAAGTCGTGCTTTGAGGCTTTAGATAGGTCCTGAGAGATATCTTGCGTGAAGAACAGTACGACACTTTTGATGCGCCTTTGGTAATATGACCGTAGTATTTGGCGGTGATTTTAGGCGTGTCTTGCCTGTTATTCCAAAAGGTTCCCTGAAGACATTGTAAATGCATCTTTAAAACAATCGCACTTGTGGGATCATTGCAAAGTCTTAAAATTAACCGCTAATATGCGCCTTACGGTTGGATCACTTCCTGAGGATGTAGCTGAGATAAAGGAATTTGCCGAATGGATATTGAAAGTAGGAGATGGAGATATTGGAGGACAACACGACGGAGAGGTTTTGATAGATAAACTCAAGATATTCTAATACATGAAACTAATGATCCCGCATAATCTATTATAGATTTCACTTACCCAAACATTTTGGATAACATAGGTGATCCGTCTTACTTCCGTGAAAAGGCCATTCTTGCTCCAACCAATGAAGTGGTTGATAGTATTAACGATCATTTGCTTCAAACCTTTCACGGTGAAGAAATGGTTTATCTTAGTTGTGACAACATAGATAAAATGACCGTGGTGGTGCTATAGACCAAGCCGCCTTTTCACCGGAATTTATCAACGGTTTCAAATTTTCGGTGTCCCAAACGATAGGCTCGCATTGAAGGTCGGTGTCCCAATAATGTTGTTGAGAAACATTAATCAATCACAAGGTTTATGTAATGGGACAAGGCTTCAAGTGACTAAATTAACGCTGCCTATCAAGCCAAAATAATTAACGAACACATTTTGGGAATACGGTTATACTTCCAAGGTTGAAAATTACTCCATCGGATAAACGTTTACCACTCAAGATCGTGCACAAACAATTTCCTGTGTCAGTTTCTTTTGCCATGACGATAAACAAGAGCCAATGACAATCACTTTCGAAAGTTGGTTTATACCTACCACGTCCTGTTTTCACACACGGACAATTATATGTCACTCTTCACGCGTAAAAAGCAAAAAGGGTTTGAAGGTTGTTATTTCTGATGCCGATAGTAATTTATTAAAGACTACTACAAATGTAGTCTATAAAGAGGTTCTTCACGGTCTTTGATCGCTTATCAACGGTATGTTCGGATATTCACTTAATGTGATACTTAATTTGTTTTTAGATGATTATTGTAATTCACACAAATGTTTTACTTACACATTCTTTTCATGCTTTGTTAGGTTCTCGACGAATTTTATTGCCTTACCAATTCATCTACTTCCCACTACATACGCTTTGTTTTGAAGGTCACAAGATTGAAGACCACGTGAATGGTTGTTTATTACATTATTACTTACAATAATCAGACTTATATCAGACTTGACTTATCACTTCATATTAATAAATAATGATTCACTATTTGTTTTCTTTCATCATTTTTCTTATTTTGTTTACATACTAATTTTTCATCTTTTTGCAACATCTTTTTTCATCTTATTACTTTTATTATCATCTCATTTATCTATTTTTTTAAAATATAACCCGATGTCAACGGGTCTTATAAGCTAGTACCAAATATACAGACAATGAAAATCAGAATTGACACATACATACTGTGTGAACAACAGAGCAAATAACATCATAGCAATGCCGTTTACAATATATATACTAATTGATTATGCAACTAACCCAACCACAATAGATTGATCATTTTGTTGTTTCGATTTGCAAACCAATGTAAGGAGCATAACATACTAATTAAACTTATTCAAATATCGATTTAATTTGATGAGTATGGCCAAAATCATATGTCAAGACCAAGCTCCCATCCATTCTTTTAAGCACAAACCTTTCAACCAAAACATAGCAACCGAATCTCTTCCACTCACCAATTCCTTCATACTTTTCTTCTCTTTTCACCATTTCTATCCTTTTCTCCCCAACACCAACCCATCCAACTTTTCCCTCTTCCCACCTCATTCTTTCAAACACTTCTAAATTCAGACCTACACTTTCTTCTCTCTCGTGATCGCCCCCAAAACTTTTAAACCATATGGCTCCATCCACCACATTTCTTTCGTCCCATGTTGCCTCTCTTTGACTCTCACCAATGAAAACTGCTTCATTATGAAATGCAGCTCTTACAGAAACAACACTTCCATCATTGTGTTGGTTTTCTTGCTCAAAAACCCGTTCCCATCTTTGCTCTAGTGTCATTTCGTAAAAGATAGATTTTTTCCCTTGATCTACGAGTTCTCCTTCTTTGATGAATACAAAGGGACAATACCACTTGCCAATAACTACTCTATTAGAAGTTTGGGTCGAGGGTGAGAAATTAAAATGAGGGAGACGTGAACGAAGAGAGACATTGATTCCGTTAGCTTCACTTAACTTATAGTACTTAGGTGTTTTTGTATAAATCTCCCATCCTTTTCTTCTCAAGAAATTTGGAGGATAAGCATCGTCAGCAAACGATTTGGCGTAAAATTTACCTTGGCCATTACACATTATTTCCATAGGAACAATCTCGAATTGTTGGTACACGTCGTGTGTATCTAATGGCCTTGGTTTTACATCATGAATAAATGTACAAAAGCAACACGTAGTGACATCTTCCTCCCTTGAACATGCAAACGCTTCCCTGAATGTTTATGTTAGTTTAGAATCAATGATCAATAAATTCCTAACTAGCTAGACTTCAAATTTCCTACTTAAAAGATGTAAAAATTACACAGACAAAATATAGTAGTCTATAAACATACCCTTTATGCGATCCATGTGGTTTTATAGCATAATATTTGTTTGAAGACAAAGGTTGATTTAGGACCGGAATAAATACAACTTCATTATAACTAACACGTCGATGTTCACCTGACCCAGTCGAATAACGTGTGGTCAATGTTTTGTTCTGAGGAAATGGCAACTCTCCAAGATACCGATTCTTGACTAGCCCAAAACACGAGTATGTTTCAGACTCTTCGTCCTGGATCACCAAGTAGCCCGAGTTTGGACCCTCAGGAGGCGAATAAAGAGCTTCAGGAAAGCTCTTATAATGAGAAAAAGACCGTGTCACGTACATATTAGCTTGATAAAGATTTTGCTTTAGCTTATGGTTTTGATTAGTTTTGTTAGTATGATTGCATTTATACTAGCAATTTTTAGATTAATATAAGTGATTAACATGGATCGGAGAACACACGTAATTTGATTCTTTCTTGGTAAGTCAAACTGATGACTTTTCCTTGTAGTGCATCAAAGATTATCTGGTTTAGATCTGCAGGTATTGATTATTAGTTATAACAATTCTTCTTTGTCTTTTGAATCGTAGTTTTATTAATATTAATAAACTAAAGTACTACGAACAAAATTTTTAAATACTAATGTAATAAAATTTGTCAAATGACTACCATGTATTGATTATCCATGAGTTGTTTTATGTGTCAAACGAGAGCAATTTTATCCATTGTAAGATCTTATCTTGATCGTTGTTGTTTAGTTTTATCATATAAATGGATACAAAGTGCACTACCACTTGACAACACGTACGTTATTAGAGCAATCAAAATGTAAGTTTTATCAAAGACTTTTTACTATTTAAATAAGTCATTTGAAGGATTTGACTTATTGTGACAAAAGCTTTGCCAATGAATTTTAAGAAGATAGCGTGGTAAACACCATACGTTTGATAACAAGTGACACAATTCATTCTCATTAGACCATCTCCAACCAAGTACTCTATATAAACCAAAATTTTGAAGGATGAAAGAACATCTTTGTTACATTCGTCCTCTAAATACAATTGATCATCTTCAACCATGTCCTCCAAACATAATTATATAGTATAAATTTAAAATTATCAACTAATGGTCTAATAAGAAACCAAAAAATATTATACAGTAATACAGTAGCAAAATTTTTGGAGAATAAATAATGATCGCCTCCAAATATGGAGGATTATGAGTAATGCTCCAAAATATTCTTCAAATTTGAAGCATGATTGGTGATGAGTTTTGATGCTCCATTTTTCAAGTGTCGAGAAAATAATGGTTTGTATAGAAGGTTTGTAAAGCTTTTATGCATCGGAGAAGGTTTGCGAAGATGGCATTTAGAGATAAAACTTATTGAAAAATTGAATCGTTAAATGCATCAAGTCTAAAACTCATGCATTGTTGATCTCTTAATTTTTGGGTCAAGGGTCTGAAACTAAGATGTGGGAGACATGAACGAAGAAACATTGATTCTGTTTGCTTCACTTAACTTGTAGTTAGGGTGTTTGAGTATAAATCTCCCAACCACTACTCCTTAAGAAATCCGAAGGATGGCCATCCTTACCAACAAGATTTGGCATACAAGCTACCAGTACCATCGCCATTACAAATTATTTCCTTAGGAATAATCTCAAATTGTTGGTACACGTCGTGTGTCTAATCGCCTTGGTTTTACATCATGAATAAAAGAGCAAAAGCAACTTCTAGTGACTTGTGAACTTGTGATTCCTCTATGTTCTCAAGATCTATTTAGGGAGAAAAGAAAGGATTGGGAAGAAGATGAAATTAACTTGTGTTCTCTCACCTCCATCCATATAAAAAATTTTCTTACACATCAAAAAAAGATTACTTAATTTTACCTTTCTTTCTTTTAATACAAATCTCAAGAACTGCGTTAGAGGAGCTCATGTCACCAATCCAATAAAACCTTACATCAAAAGTCTACTGTAACCATACCCTAAGTGGTCACCAATTTTTTTTTTTTTTTTTTTTTTTTTTTTTTTTTTCATACATAAAATCACATACAATATTTAAAATAAAACATACCATTTCATTAAATAAAATAAAACATTACATAATACTTAAAAAAAACATAACATAATACTTAAAAACATAACATAATACTTAAACATAACATAAAACATTACATAATTTGAAATTAAAACAAGTTGAAACTATAACTTAAAAATTGCCCATCCGTGTTTGGTAATGCAAGTTGACGCTTTTGGTTGAGCAATTCCAACATAAGCGGGATCGCGAATGTGATCATCGGCTCAAAAATACTTCATCTCCGTTGTTCATTCTTGAACTCGCTTGTAGTAGTGATGTTGTAGTGTTGTGGATTCATTCGGCGGAGGACCCATATTATATTGGTAAAAGGTGGAGATTGGGGTTGTGGAACGAAAATTCGGGGATGGATGAGAATAAAATTGGCTAAATCCTAACGGAGTTTGATGTGGTTGATTCGGGATGGTTGAGAACGACCTCGACGTGAGTGAAAGTTTTTTACCTCTTCCTCGATCCATGGTTTCGCCAAATTTTGAAGGATTAGTGTGTGAAATTGTTTGGTTTGTGTATTGTTATTATGAAAATTGAAGTGAAATGGTTTGGTTTTAAAGAGGAATTATATATTTTTTTTTTTTTTTTTTTTTTTTTTATATATTTACACCCAAATATAGCAACGGCTATATTCCAACGCTCAAAATTTTCAAATCCAACACCAAAACACGCCGGCTTTGTACCACGATTTTGGTAGCCGATTTGCATACAGAAGGGCGGTGCATGCATCACGGGTAAGTGGCAATCCTTCCTTACCCGCCCTCACCCTCCTCTCTTATGCAAATGCTTCTCTAATCATAAGGATTTTAGTTATTAGGGCCCGTTTGTTTAATTTTCGTATTAAGTCCTGTAAAATTAAAGTGATTGTCTAGCTATATGTTTCATGTTTATAAATGAATAAATGATTGTTTGTTTTGTGTGCTAAATAAAGTGTGTGAATTAGAGAAAATGACCGTTATACCTTTTTATATGAAATAAGTGTTGAATATAAAATTAATTGAATTAAAGTAGTGGGAGGAAAAATATGTAAAAGTATAATAAAAGTGATGGACTTAATTGAGAGACTCTCACCGGTGGCTTTTTCTATAAGGTCATTTATATATTTTAAGCACCAAACAAACACTCAAATATAACTTAATAAATTTATCAATTTATGAATTAAGACTCTTTAAGCTATTATCAAACACTATTTTAGTCTCTTAATCACTAACTTAGGTGTGTTTGTTTCATTTAGATGTTTTGGGTCTGAATCTGACTACCGCATCTTACTGGTAAGAGGTGACTAGAAAGTCTAAATCGAACGAAATAATGCTGTTTGTTTTGTATAAGTGTCAACGATTTTAAGTCTTTCGTTATTGCAATTTGTTTATTAAACCAACGAACGCGATAATAAGAACTTATGTAAATATGAAAGTCTGACAAGACTTTTTATCATAAATATAACATAATGATAAACAATCAAATATATTATATAAAGTTTACAAAACGAGTAGGCCAAGTAAGACAAGTCCCACCTTCTTCGAAAGAAATGTTATATGTCTAACCCGGTGCCTTACTCAATAAAAAACAAACAAGAAAATGTCTGCCACCTCTTACCTAGAGTAAAGAGGCTAGTAAGACTTTTTTTTAAAAAACAAACACACTTAGAAAATTAAAAATACAATTATACTAAGGAACATTACATTACAAATATATACGTACCCTTATTTGATCCATGTGCTTTTATGGGCCAGTATTGGTTTGAAGACAGCGGTTGATTTAGGACAGGAATAAAGGCAACTACATTGAAAGAAACATGTTTGTTCTTACCTGCCCCTGCCAGTGGTCAATGCTTTGTTAACTTTTGAGGATATTAATTAAATGACAAGTTCGCAAGATACCGAATCTTGCAAAGCCCAAAACACACACGTATCTTTCAGTCAATCTCTTCGCCTTGGATCACCAAGTAGACCGAGTTTGGACTCTCAGGAGGCAGTTAAAGATCTCTAGCAAAGCTCTTGTGATGAGAAAAAGATCGTACATATTTGAACTTAACTTAGTCTATCGAGCTTTGTTTTTAATTTATGGTTTTGTAAAACAGTTTTTTTGGTACGAGCATGAAGAATAACTTGGGAACCATTTGAGTGATTTACGTGCAAAAGTTAAATACTTAGCTGATATTTCTTTGTCATTAATTCTGTTTTGACAAAGTCCATCTGTTGACCTTTCTAATTTTGTTTATAAGAGATTCTCTGGTACAGATTTTATTAATTGCAAGTAATTTCATGGAATTCTTATAAATGACAATAATTATTGGTAATAGGACCACATTAAAACAAAGCTTTTGCTACAAAACATTAGCAAACTCGACACACTTTGCTTGGACCCTCCACACAACATCAACTTAAACAATCAATTCTTTTTGGTACCACAGGCCCCAATACATTTAAGTTAATTGCCATCAATAGATGGTCATATCATACCGATAGTTTTCTCGGTTGCTAACTGATTTTGATTACCTATACGTGATAATGACTAGTTGACTTACTATCAATGATGCTCAATGAAAATCTCATATAAGTACCGGTGTTTTCAAAACCGGACTGGTTCAGTGTAAACCAGAGGCATCCTCGGTTTTTTTCTAGGCGGATGAACTGGTGGTTAACGGATCAGTCAAAGCCGGTCTAAACTAGAAAAATTGTCGAACCGGCGACCTGTCTTGGATGATGTCACTGTTATTTTTCATCAGTTTTCCATCTTCGGTTTTCGGTTGCTATTTCTGTTAACATTGATGATGAAAGATGAAAGTGAAGGTAAAGTAATGTACAAGGTGGGTATTAAAACTATAAAAAAAAGGTTAAAGAACAAACAGGGGTGTTCAAATCGACCACGAGAATTGATAACCAAACCGAACGAACGAATCGAATTTATATCGAATCTGGATTTTCAAAACCGAATCGAGCCAAATTAGATATTCGGTTTTGGTTTGAATAAGGTTTTAGCAAAATGTGTTGAATCGAACGAAAACCCGAATTCACATAATTATATATACTACTTATATATTTATATACATACAAAAACCATTAAATACCCTTTCCTAGTATAAATGTAACAGTTTTTAATCTTGAAAATATTTTTTTGGTAGAATGAGAAGGTATATGGAGCGATACGTGTCGCCTTCGCTTATATCATCACGCCACATCACCATACCCCCCATTCAAAATTTTTTTTCCCCGCCAATTTGTTTTTCACGCCAAAAATATCCCGCCAAATTTTTTATCGATCACAGCTTATAAAGTTAATGATCACAATCATGATTTTAGTGCATTAAGGTTATAAATTATCAGATCACAATCGTGATTTTAGTGCATTAATGTTATAACCTTGATTTTAGTGGATCATAGTTGATGCACTTAACTATTAACTATGACGCAAGAATTTATAATAAAGATGCACCAAAACTTATTAGAGCATTAAGGTTATAAGTTCTTTGCGTCATAATTATGATTTTAGTGCATTAAGGTTATAAATTATCGTGATCACGGTCATAAAATTATTGCATCACAATCATGATTTTAGTGCGTTTAAGGTTATAACCTTGATTTTAGTGATCATAGTTGATGCATTGAACTATAAACCATGATGCAAGAATTATAATAAAGATGCATCAAAACTTATTAGTGCATTAAGGTTATAAGTTATCGCATCACTGTTATAAAGTTATTGCATCATAATCAAGATTTTAGTGCATTAAGGTTATAAATCATCGCATCACAATTATCATTGTGATGCGATTTTTATAACCGTGATGCGATAATAAATTTTATGGAAATTTTTGGCGTGAAAAAATTTTGCCCAAAATTTTTTTTTGGCGGAATTTTTTTCATGGGGTGGGTATGACATGTCACACGGCGTGGTGATGGCGAAGTGAAAGTGACATATGTCATCTCCACACGCCTTTCTCATTCTTTTCATTATAAATTTTCATTTTTCATTTTAATATATATATATATATATATATATATATATATATATATATATATATATATATATATATATATATATATATATATATATATATATATATATATATATATATATATATATATATATATATATATATATATATATATATATATATATATATATATATATATATATATATATATATATATATATATATATATATATATATATATATATATATATATATCTAAAACATACATATATATATATATACATATATTTTATATACATATATATATATACATATATATATATATATATATATATATATATATATATATATATATATATATATATATATATATATATATATATATTGAAAGGAGATATTTTATATAGTTCGTATGTATATATTTGATATATATATATATATATATACATATATACATATATATATATATATATATATATATATATATATATATATATATATATATATGTATATACATATATATATATATATATATATATATATATATATATATATATATATATATATATATATATATATATATATATATATATATATATATATATATATATGAGAGTTAACGTGAGATCGCTTTAAAGTTGTAAAAATAAGATCAAGTCTAAAAACCACTAAAACATTTATAAATAACAATTTTAGCAATAATACTCATAAAAATAATATTTTAATAAAAATAACATTTTAGCAACTAATAACTTAATGATACATGAGTTTGGATTAGTGATACACCGATACACATTACACAAATAAGTATTCCAAAATCGATACATATACAATAACTCGATACACATTACACTTCTAATCAAAGTGTATCACCTAGGATTCAGAATTTGAAAAGAAATCTATCAAAACTTTAACAATTTTAGTTGTAGTTAATAAAAATTTATTTTGTTGTTAGGAGAGTGTTACTTGTCAAATTTTAGTTGGATCTCATTTAACAACTTTAAGCTTGATCTTATTTGATCTAGATTCATATATATATATATATATATATATATATATATATATATATATATATATATATATATATATATATATATATATATAAACTAGCTTAGAGACCCGTTGACACCGGGTTATTTTTAAAGAAATAGAAATAGATAAATGAGATGATAATAAAAGTAATAACGTAAATGTGTTAAATTTAAAATATGTGTGAGTCACGATCGATTTACAATCCATCGTTGCCATGAAACAATAATCAAATTACGAAAGAATGGCATGAACTTAATTAGGCACAAATCCTTGTGTATGAACTTCTCATTAAATTTAGCGCTTATTTTTATGCGTCATGACTTTAAGCAATGCTTGTAACGAAAACCCGTCAATGGAGAAAAAAGCGATGAGTTCACATGTTATTTGACATACTTCTATGTATATACTTGACACTATTTTGCGCTTATTTGTCACCATTTGTCAACATACACCTAAACACCATACCTTGAAAACAATGAAACAAATCACTAATAGTTGATAGTCTTATATTATGAAACTCACGAAGCTATATCTATCTAGCATTCATGAGCAGACAATCTTAGACATACAAAAACATGTGAACTCAAGCAAGTTATCATATGTAGCTGCATAATGGGTCTGATGCACAAAATTTAGACATGATGGACTTCACAATAATTGACTACCTAAAATTAATAACACATGTCAAAGTGGATGATTTCAATATAATGAAATTGAGCAATATGTATACACAAGTTCCTAAACTTTGGGCAATTCTTCCTTAAGAACTTCATATCTAGTTTATTTTGTCGGATTATTCGCACGACCCATCTTTAAAAGCCATATTTGTTGTGCTGAACTTGTTGTTATTGCTGGTGTTGCTACTCTGGTCGGAGTAGTGGTAAAACTTTCAAAAGCTTCCAACAGGTGCCATTTCCACCAAATTTAACACTTTTTCCCACTAATTACCCATGTAGCCGACATTTTTCATCTTGGTAACCTGATCATGTTAAATTTTAAAATTGGTTGTCAGTATTACATGTATATCTTTGAAACACCCATACGTGGACTATATTTGTACTTGTTGTTCCAGCTATGAGGCATGAAGAGTGTGTTCAAAATCATTACTCGTGTAACAAAATAGATATTTTGTTGGTAACATGTTCATATACAATTTGTTACATAGAAAGACACATTGCCATTTAGAATGCACATACATGATACATCGAATATCGTGAAATATGTATTACTTACACATTCAACAGTGGATGAAACCAAAGAAGCATATGACTTAATTTCTTGAAACATAAAGTCGGAAATGAAACACGAATAGTTTCTATTCGGTGAATGGAGATATGTTTGCTCAAAATAGTATATTTTTTATTGATTATATAAAGATACTTTCTATTAAGTGAATGGAGATATGTTTGCTCAAAATAGTATTTTAGTTAATATCGCACTCCATCCCTTTTTTAATGCATAGAAAATGTTCAAGTTTTGAACCGAACCTATTTCAACCCCTTTCCCAAACTTCTCAACTTGCCAATTATGCAGCCTTTAATAAACAAATGAGACAGATGTAAATACCAAGTATAATGTTACTATAGAGTTCAATATAGCATTAATACCAAGTATAATGTTAATATAGTTTTCAATATAGAATGTAATGAAAGGAATGTCATTTTCATTCAAAAACAACTCAATCAACAGAGGGTTCATGTATAATTCTTATATATGTTCATTGAATATAGCATAAACATTGTTTAGAGTTATGCCTCATATAAACAATCCAAAAAAGCGTATTCAACCAATTTCCAAAAAAAAAAACGAATTAGAATCAATATCGCAGAGGGTGCAATCAACACGGTTTCATAAAAGGGATGCAAGCACAACTTTTATTAGAAAACAAAAGTAAGCAAAAAAAAAGTTACCGATAAGATTATATGTAAATTTTAGAAATCTTAAATGTGTCTACTTATACATCCAATCACACACAATACCCTTCTTCTCGTTATAGTCTTCCCGGGTCCATCTATAATCGAATTTCACTCGCTTTAGTCGATCAACTAATTATTTTAACACGTAGTTATTCCTATAAATATCAACAATGTCATGACAATCGGACGGTATTTGGTTCTTAGTACATCAACCGCAACATGTAAAGCCATGTAGCCCCTTGCACGCCTAAGCTAACCTACCAGTTGCAGTGCAGTCCACGCCATACCACTATCGCGTATATATATAGAGAAAAAAGTCGCTAAAGATTCCTAAAAATACATTGAATTATAAGATAATGATTCTAAGATGTTTACACGACTCAAATAAATTTATTAGTAACATGTAAGGTATCCGGGTACTAATGCATCAACCATTCGCAAATTATACTTAAGTAGATTATATAACAAAGCAATGTAGATTATATAATAAAGCAATGTATAAATCAAAAAACGAAGTTTGATATTCGTGTTATACCTTTTCAGGATCATGCAGGGCTATCAAAATGATGGTAGCATTTTCCAGCTTTAAACACGCCATTCTAACATGTACATCTTTTGCATAAACTTCAGATCAAGCCTAAAGATAAAATGTCAGAACCGAAAAAGTCCGATTGATAAGGACACAATCAATATAATACATTGCAAAAAGATGTTGTTGAGTACATAAGCAAATAATTAAGTACATAAGCAAATAAGTAGAAAAATTTAGTAATACAAAACACCCACTTTATTACTTGGAGTTACCACATCGAAAAAAATAAATACATAAGCAGATAATTATAAATAAGGAGCAATCGCAAATACCACCTTATTATTTGCAGTTAACTTCAGCTAAAAAGTAAGTACATAACAGAAAGGTAGAAAAAGTATGTAATGCCAAACACCCCCTTATTACTTGGTACATAAGCGGAAAAGTGGTAAAATACACCCTTTTTTAACGGAAGTTACTTAAACTAACAAATAAGTGCATAAGGAGAAAAGTAGAAAATGTAACCCCAAACAGCCCCTTATTACTTGTAGTTAATCGGCTCAAAATAAGAACATAAGCAGACTGGCATAACCCATGGTTAAATAAATTATTCATTCAAGAGTTATGACTCGTAGAAGGTTATATCACATAGCCAGACTGGTCCTAACCCGACTCGTACCAAGATTCACCCATTGTGACTCATACCAAAGTTCACCCATTGTTAAAGAAATGTAATAAAAAAGTATGATCTTAGAGTTTTGACCCTTAAAAAGACTCGAATTCGCTTTGAAATAGGTTGATAAGTGAATTTCAAAGTTAAATGATCCACGACACACAATAATTACTTTAAACCTTATAAGTTTAATCTGAAGCAGGGATAAGTCATCATCAATCCTAACCTCTTCTTTTAGTCCACCCATGTCTTTATATTTGCTCAGGTCTCAATTATATCATATGATGAATACAAACCAAAAAGCTAAGAAAATCAGTAATAAAACTTGCACTGAATATGATCTACCAACAGCAACTAAAAGAATATGTACAGGAAACCAAGTAGAATTAAGATAATGACTTACTGGTTAGAGGTCCTTTTAAATAAACACTGCAAAGAAACCGTATGGTTTGATAGTTATATCAACCTCTAACCGACAAAACTAAAACCCTTTTAGCTTACCGAAGGAGATACTTTTGCATCGTACATGAGTCTCGCATCATCAAATTTCCTGTTAGGGTTCCAAAAATAATTAACCGACATGTCAAACGATGAAATCATATGATTCGAGAGGTTTAGAGAAATTGAAGCACCGTCAACACCACCAAGCTCACAATCCACAAACAAAGGGTAACCATATAGTGCCATATATATATCCTTCAAAAGGTGACTAAAATATGCTTTTTTTCAAATATGACCTTAAATATATTTGATTGTGTTATATAATACTTAATAAAACTTATACAAATGAAAACACATTTAAAATCGTAATCCATTCATATATCATGCATCAATATTATATAACACGAACAAAATATTTAAAGTCAAAGTTAAAGAAAAAGACTTGAAAAGTCATAAGGGTAACTTAATATAGACGGAGGAGTAATAGCCTATCATGACATGATACAACCTCGGTCTTGTGTATCATCAAAACTATAAAACATGCAAACGAAAAAAATTGAAAAGAAAAGTTTGAACCTTTCTCTTATGTCTTCAGTACTACACAATGTTATCCAACTACTAACAACATTGTCGGTTCCTCGAGAGTACATAAAGCAATATCATCTTCACCCTTGCACAAAGAGCGAACACCAAACACATAGAGCGCCATAAAGTTACTATTGTTACGGTTCATTGATTTCACCAAATTAATTAGATCAAGGCCCACCAACTACAATGTGAAAATTGTTTTTATGGAATGAAATGTTATTTCACTTACACTAAACGGTAAAATAGATCTTCCAAACGATGCTTAATCAGCGAGTAAGTGATCTTCTGGCCATCCATGCCCGCTCCTCGCTCCACAGACTGTATGTACATCAGTATTTATGTTACCCAATCCTAATCTCTTATCAGCAAAAAAAGAACCTGTAACTGCAGACAAATTTGGGTAATCTTACATTTTCTTGTTTGGCGCAGAGGTAAACCCAACAACCTGAGACAAAATAATAGAGTTTAGACATGAATGTCATTCTTGAAATATAAAGGCCTATTTTAAAAACACATTCAATGTCTGTTTATGCATTCAAAATCCCTTATTGACATAATCATTTAATGATATTTGAACCATATATTTCACTAAATCATCAAAGACAATTCTATTTCATGTACTCATTAAAGAGTCTAATTTTTCCCTCTTCAAAATTTTCCACTGATAACTACCCATTTTGACCCAAATTCATTTTGTTCTCTTACTCAAATCAGACCAAAACATTAACTACACACTTGAAACATTTAACCGATCATCAACAAACATTCAATTATAATCCGACCAACAAACAAAATCAAAATAACTGTAAATCTTATAAACATTAACAATTAAACATACAATCAACAATAATTAAACTAAAAAACTGTAGCATATCAAATATAGTTAATTTTATATGTTCTTTAAACATGAAAAAGATGTATAAATGAACTAACTTTGCAGCCTTTGTTTTGGTTTTCAAGCTACAAATAAGTTTTTTGTGATGCTAATAGCTTATAGACCCGATGCTAATAGCTTTTTGTGATGCTAACAGCTCGATGTTAACACATATGAGATTTAAATCAAAACCCTAAAAAAACTAACATATATGCTTACTAATCAAATGATGTAATGTTTCGATTGAAACTGAATGGAGACTTTGAGATAGGTAAGCGTTTAACACCGCATATCAAATTGAAAAAATATTAGAACAAATGAATCACACATATCAAAATTAATCGACACAAAATTAAATTGAAAACTAATGTAAACTCATTACATATAAAACCCGCTGCAAACAAAATAGATAAAAAAAGATCGTGAAGATGATGAATCAACTAACACTCGACACAAAAATAGATAAAAAATTCAAATTCATTACTTTTCAATCGGATATATGGGTTTCCACTACTTTTCAATCACATCATAAACATAAAAAAATCAGAATAATACAAACATGTGTCTTCAATCGGATATATACCAATTTGTGTTATTTTTAGATGTTTTTTTGAATGAATTGAATTTAATTGGTGAATTGAAACTGAAAATTGAATACCGATTTAAAACAAAGGACGTTGAGGAAGATTTTGAATCGGTGATTGTTTGAAGTGATTAATCAAGCGTATAGAAGAAGTCAAGTATTTTGTATTTTGATTAATGACTGTCCTAAAATAAAACAAAAGGAGCGGATTGTTGGTGTTGACATTATGTGTGTGTGGTTTTAAAAACAGAAGAAGATGTGTTTTAAAAACATTTAATTTGTTTTTAGAAAAATAGATGCATGAAGGTGTTGTATTTTTGTGCTAAATAAGGTAGCTTATTAAATGAATTTTTAATGCTTGGTACTTAGAAGGCTTGTACAAAAGCTTATTTTATTAGATAATATATATATATATATATATATATATATATATATATATATATATATATATATATATATATATATATATATATATATATATATATATATATATATATATTCTAGAACCCACTTTAAATGCGAAACCATGAAATTATTTTTTAGCCATTAGATTGGGCCATTTGTGTAACTAACTGAAAGATTAGGTCATTATGTGTAAAGTGAAAGGGTAGTATTGGGGTTTCTTATTAAATTTTATTGATAACAGTCTATAAGAAATACCTTAAGATTTACGTGATCTAAAATTCAAAACTAACACTTTTCATCTCTTTCTCTTCACCTAAATGCTAGCCGCAACCTATATGTTCATCACCATCCTCATGTTTTATACCACTAGCCTAGAAATTTTGTTACACAACCCGTTTTGAATATTGGATCTCACCACCAAAAAAAAAAAAAAACGTTCGCCCACATGGACTTCCATCTCTGCACAAAAATTAGCACAGTAATTAACATAGTTTTTAATTTTGGTTCTGTTTGATATTGATTTTTGATTAGTTATCATGCTCTGGGTAATGTAGGAGAGAATGTGATTGTATTAGGAGGAGCGGGATGTCTGCATAAATTTGAGCAATATATGGTAGGTGTTTTTTCATATAGTTTTTTTAGCTTTATAGTTTGTAACCACGAGAAATAAAAAGGATGAAAGTTTTAGATTACAGTGTACGATAATGGAAGCCAACCTACATGCGCTTCATATGATGTTTGGATGGGTCTTTTATAGTTTGTGAACTTGTTTAAAACCCAACTGCCTATAAATACTCAGGTAGACGTTGATATTAATCCAACGTTTGAATAAGCCTGGCTATTTTAATGATTTTGTCATTTTGACACTCGGAACATTCACTATGGTTATTTTAAAAATGAGAAGCTAAATTATCATGTTAACTATATATGGTTTCGATCTCATGTTTATGTCACATCAATTGGTCTAACTGGGTTGATTGAGAAAAAAATTGTCCGCAAATAACCGAAAAGTTTTATATCGTCCAAAAACTAGGTTTGACGACTTCTAAAAGTGCGATGTGTGTTAAGTTTTATATAAAATCAAAGAAAGAGTTATATATATATGTTTTAAATTGTGCATATGTGTTTGATAGTTGTTTATGATTAAAATATGTCCGATATACACATGATTGTGTAAAACGTTATGATATTATGATTAATTTTCGCTTCTTATTTGTTATGATTAATTTAAGGCGTATATATGTAATGATATTAATGAGAATCAAAGCACACATGTGCTTTTTGAAGGCGTACGTGTATGTTTTTTGGAGGCGTGCATATATGTTTGAAAAAATCTGATAAGAAACTTCAAATGCATACATATTTTATGGTTAATATAAAATGAATAAAATAGTACATATGTGTTTTTATAGTTGGTTTAAAATTTCTGAAAGAGTGTGCATATGTGTTTTATGATTGATATAAAATTAAGAAAAATATTATACGTATATATTTAAATTGTGCCTATACATCTTATATTGTGCATATGTGTTATCTTAATTATTGTGATTAAATTTTGTTTCATATTTATTTGTTGTTTAATTATTTTGTGTATGCTTTTTCAGAGTGATGAAGATGATGACTATTGAAGACCTAGAAGTTGAAGAACATATATATGAAGATAGTTTGTGATTTTGAAGAGATGTGATTATTACATATGTGTTTTTTGTATTTTTAATTAACGAAATGTAAAATATAAGTATATGCATCTTGTTATTTTATAAAGGTCCATATTTTTTATTTGTATTTTTAGAAATTTATATTTTAACTGTATTTCAATTAATATTGAATTTTGTGTATATCAGTTATGTTTTTGGTTTGTTATAAATTTACATTATTTAAAAAGGAACAAATACACCTTAATATTTGAAAAACATACATGTTAAAAAATTTATTCCAAATATTAAAATAAAAAAATTAATTTCAAAAAACACATATGCACTAAATCATTCAAAAACATGCATATCTAAAAAAAATATATATGAAAATTAAGGGTTAAGAAATGGGATTTATTTAAAAAAAAAATAAAAAATAATATGAAAATGTCTTTTACTATTATACCCTATAGAATTAAATAAAAATAACAAAATGCTATTTAGGTCAACCCGAAAACCGAACCGAATTCAAATTCGGTTTTTGGTTCGATTTAATCAAATTTGAATTCGGTTATGTTTAGTTTTCGGTTTTACCATAGAAAAATAAAAAATAACTTAGCTAAGGGCATCATCAGAAGAGTTTTAAGAAAAGGTTTAAAACCTATGAAAACAAATATCTTTTATTTCAACCATAGTGAGTTTATTGTTTATATCTATGCGATACGAAGAGTGCCTAAAATCCTAAAACTCTTTATAATTTAATGCATTTGTGTTATGGTTGAACATTTGATATAATTGTAAAACGTTTATACATAGTGGTTATAAGTTTAAAGTATTAATAAAAGTTTTATAAGTTGATGATTTAACATATTATAAACCTATTTAAAAACTTCACCAATATGAATGTTTAAAACCGACCGACAACCGAATGGATGAACACCCTTAACAACAAATACTAGTAATATATAGTTTCCTTCCCTAGCCTCTTGTTTTATTTCTTTTTATTTGTTGTATATTTTTTTCATGGTTTTTTGATATATATCTTCCGAAACGAAAATCGATATATATCCAAAGACGATAAAAATCATCAGACTTGGTGCCTAAAAACTTGTACAAAGATATATACGCAATTATTCATTTTGAGAGTGATATATATATATGCATTTTTGCCTTTTTTCATTTACATTTATATTTGCTTTGAGGAATGGTACAATTAGAAGAATAATTAAAATGGTAAGAATGTGAATTTATTCTAGCACACATTTTAAATGATAAGGAAAAATTTGAAAAAGATGATCTGTTTACGTAGCAGATCTCGAAATGCGCGATCATCATTATCATATCTATTTTATTTTAATTATTTTTCTCATTTGATTATAACTTTTACATCGGAGTTATGTACTTATTTTGAACAAGGAAGGTTTGTATTAGAGTCCATCATACGGAGTGATAATTATTGAGAGTGCATTTGAATTGTGAAAGAATACATAAAATTAAGTATATAATATAGATTAACATGCTTGTAAATCTTTAAACTACTTATAATATCGAATGAATTGTAATATGGTTCTTAAGTGGTCGAACCAGTGAACCGCCTGACCCGTTCGATTATGAAAACATTGCATATAACATTTAATTTCATTCTAGGTAGTTTTGTTTGAGAAATACTTATACCTAATTACCTATCCATACGTCATTTCTGACATGATTGTGAAATTTTGTGGTTTACTAATGCTTAATGTAAGATTGTATTCATGGAATTATGGCATCTTTGGGGAAAATGATCGAGTTGAGATTTACTGACCTGGATTTGTTAAGCTTTATAATTTATTAAAACATCAAGGATAAGCATTGACACAAAAACATGGCATCAAACATCACCAACACAACTAATATAGGTTTTATACAAAACAGAATATCATTCACAATTCAAATTCCTATGCACAAAACACTGAGAGTGAACCAAAAAGCAAGAGGAACCAAAAAGCAATACCAGTGTAACTACTTACAAGCTTCCATATGCAAGCATGATTTTGCAACCACTCGATTGACTCGAACCACATTGATCTCGATGTCACGATCCAATGTAAACAACACAATCACAAATCTTATTCAAATATGGACTTAACTTGATGCGTATGAGAAAACTCATAAGTCAAAACCAAGCTACCATCCATTCTTTTGAGCACAAATCTTTCAACCAAAACATAGCAACCAAATTTCTTCCATGCACCAATTCCTTCATAATTCTCTTCCCTCTTGACATTCTGTATTTTTTTGTCCCCAACACCAAACCAGCCAACTTTTTCTTCTTCCCACTTCATTCTTTCAATTATTTCTAACCTTAGCCCCACACTTTCATTTTCACTCTCTTGACGCTTAAACCATATGGCTCCATCTACCACGTTTCTCTCGTCCCATATTGCCTCCTTCTGACCCTTGCCTATGAAAACCGCCTCACTATGAACGTCAGCTTGCACAGACACAACATTTCCTTCATTGTTGTGCTCATTTTCCTTCACGAAAAATTGATTCCAGTTTTGCTCCAAAGTCATTTCATAGAAGATAGACTTTTTCACCTGGTCTGTCAATTTTCCTTCTTTGATGAATACAAAAGGACAATACCACTTGCCAACAACAACACTATCAGAAACTTTGGTCGAAAGTGGGAAGTTCAAATCAGGGAGACGTGAACGAAGGGAAACATTAATTCCGTTTGCTTCACTTAGCTTAAAGTTTTTGGGTGTTTTAGTACGGATTTTCCAAACTTTTGTCCTTAAAAACTGGAGGATAGCCATCGTCTGCAAGAGATTTGGCATAGAAACCACCATCGCCATCACCAAGCGTTTTGTGAAAACAATCTCAAATTGTTGGTACTCGTCGTGGACATAATGGCCTTGATTCTACATCATGGACAGAACTGCCAAAACAATTTGTCCCTATGTCTTCCTCCTTTGAGCATGCAAACGCTTCCCTGATAAGGTTTCTAGTTAGTATGTTCGAAATCAATAATGAAACAGTGATTAAAACTATCTGTATACACTAAAAGAGGTAACTTAACACAAGGACCTCAAACACAGGAAAAACTTACCTTCAATATTAAAAATTAAAAGGCTTGTATATGAACAATGCTGTACCTTATCGATACCATGAGATTATGACGAATAATATTAAGACAAAAAGTGCTTGATAATAAGCGCCATAATTACATCTTTCAAATCTTGATAAATATCAACTTAACTTACACAATTAATCTATAAAGGTTAGTCATTAAATATATAGAATGTAATTAGTTGTTCTATAAAAAAATTTAAGATGCTATCATGTATATGTATGGTTAAAAAAAGTTATCTTGATTTTGGGCTTTATGGCCTTCTTGTTCTATTGACGCATGTTATGTTTTTGGTTCCATAACTAACTATTTTGTAATCTCCCTGCCTTCTAGTTCCTTGTTAGAAAGTAGCTTTAATTGAAGTTTAATACAAATAGCCGTTTAAAAAAAAAAAAAAAACTAAAGAAGCTATCATGTATATATGGTAAACAACATACCCTTTATGTGATCCACGCTGATTTATCACATAGTATCGGTTGGAAGACAATGGTTGATTAAGGACAGGGATAAAGACAGCTTCATTCATTGAAACAACTAGATTGTCACTCCCCGTTGATGCATATTCTGTAGTCAGTGTCTTGTTTTGAGGAAATGGTAATTCCGCAAGAAATGACTGATTGCTGCAAAACCCAAAACACGACGTTTCAGTTGGCTCGTCGTCATAGATTACCAAGTAACCCGAGTTTGGACCCTCAGGAGGCAAGCATAGATCTCCAGGGAAGCTCTTATAGTGAGAAAGAGATCTTGTCACATACATATCGCTTTGAGCCTAAAACTTCACACTTATTTTGTGAAGTTTTAGCTATGGTTTTGAAGTATACAAGAAACATGTGGTATATATAGATCTTATTTTATACTATGTGGGAAACTTAATATGTGAACTTACATATTTATATTTGCATGTGGTTTTATCTTTACATGACCGTGTTTTTGTATTTCTAATGGAATGTCGACTATATTCGCTAAGAAATCTAGTCAATTAATTAATGCAACAGAAATATTAAAAAAAAACAAAGTTCATTAATTAGTTGTCTTTTGTATTTTGGTGAAACATAACATTATTTCATCCACCTATTTCGTTACTTAATCCAAAGCCTCCACCTCATTTAACGCTCACTTGATAGAATATTAGGATAAACACACATGTTTTTTTTTTTTTTTTTTTTTTTTAACTAGATAAAACATCTTATTAAACGAAATTAAGCCAGAGCAGTAGAGGCTTGAAGAGAGAAGGATTACACACTATCCTTAATTACAAGCTTTCAGATGACCATTGATCCAGGTACACTGCTTAATTAGGACAAAAGTTTTATTTCCATGACTAACCCAAGTGGGAGAAAAGTTTTAGGACGTTTAGTTTGTGAAGGAAAAAAATATTTTTCAAGAAATTTTTATGAAAAGAAAAAATTGAAAATCTATTAAGTTACACTTTTTCAATAATTTCAAAAGAATGAAATTCTCTAAATTTTAACAAAAAATTAAAAGCCCATTCTACTCTTCTATTTTTTTTTTTTTTTTTTTTTTTTTTTTCCTTTCACTTTTTCTTTAAACAAAACAGACAAGATTTACAAAATATAAAGATACACCATTCTAACCCTAATCTCTTATATCATCCTCCACGGACCATTCTAACGGTCGTTTGTAATTATTTATATATTTTTTAGTTTATACATTTCATGATTTTCATCTGTTTGTATACGTTTTTAGTCATTTTCATCCATTTTTATACGTTTTTGTATGTTTTTGTACGTTTTTATCCGTTTTTTTTTGTTTTCATCCGTTTTTATCCATTTTTATACGTTGTTATTTGTTTTCATCAGTATCCGTTTTATACATTTTCATTCGCTTTAAACTTTTTAACCGCTTTTGCACGCTTTCATCCGTTGCTCATTTTATTAGTTTTCATCCGCTTATATACGTGATTTACCGCTTTCTTCCGCTTTTACATCGCTTTCACCGTTTTAACAGCTTGTACACGCCATCATTTTTATATGTTTTCATCCGTTTTTATATGTTTCACCCGTTTTTATATGTTTCTATATGTTTTTATCCATTTTCGTCCTCTTTTCGTCCGTTTTATGTTTTTTGTATGTTTTCGTCCGTTTTCATCTGTTTTTTCGTCATTTTTTTTGCATTTTTGTACGTTTTCATCTATTTATGAGTTTTTATACTTTTGTTTTTACGTTTTTATACCTTTTTTTTTACGTTTTTATACAAATTTTTTTATGTTATTATAAGTTTTCATATGTTTTATGCGTTTTTTTGCGGTTTTGTATACCTTTTTACCAGTACAAAAACGTATAAAACGTACTAAATGTACACAAAAAATACAATGACCGAAAAAAATGGACGAAAATGTATGAAAACGTATAAAAACATAAAAAATCTACAAAAGCCTACAAAAACAGATAAAAACAAATGAAAAACGTATGAAAACGTACAAAATTTATAAAAACGTACACAAACGTACAAAGACGGTCAAAACGGACAAAAATGGATGAAAACGTATAAAAACGTATAAAAGCGTACAAAAACAGATAAAAAACGGATGAAACCGGACGAGGACGGATGAAAACGAATAAAAATTGATAAAAATGAATTGAACAGATAAAAACGTACAAAAACATATAAAATTGGATAAAAACATATAAAAACGTACTAAGATCTAATATGAAAAAAAGTTGACTATAAAAAGGAAAATGCTTGAAAATAGCTTCATCTAAACATCATTTGTTTTAAAAAAAATTTAAAAAGGAAAATATAACTCAGTTTAAACGGGTTTTCAAAATTCTCAACTCTTCTCTAGAGTAGAAAAACGTATCCCTACTATAGGAATTTAGAAACGGAAATCCAGGTTAAATTTTCACCAACTAAACACCTTAGTATCGTTAAGAAAAGCGTTATTTTAAAAGGAGTAAAGGCGAAACACAAGTTTCTCCAAGATCGCCATGTAATAACCTATGTCGAGTTTATATAACAAATGCCGATACATAGTTCGCTTGAAAAGGCAATGAGCTCCAATTACCCGAGATGCAATTACGGAAGTATATTTTACTTCTAATTTCGCCAGAAACCTATAATTTGCAAAATCCTAAATAAAAAGCAGCCATATCAATGAAATCATACAGTGATCAACAAGGGTATTAAACGATGTCGGTCCCATCTAGGCGATCACGGTCCAAAACTAGTTCGGACCAAAACCGATTTGACCTAAAACACCGGATCAAAACCGACCAAAATGTTTGGTTCATCTCAGTTTCGCCGGTCCGGCCCAACAAAGACAATGTCATTGTTTGACATCGAACCGGATTGATGACCAAATATGAGCAAAAAAATAGTAGATCAAAGACCGAATAAAAAATACGGCAGGTCAGTCTGATTTCTCGGTTTGATCCGGTCCGTGATGTATTATGCTCATGACTAGTCCCACCTACTATCTTTTTTGTTTTTGTCTCTTTTTCTCTTTTGTTTTATTTCTGTCGATCACCACGCAAATATACACAGCTCACTATCTTCGTAGATTTTTCTTATATTGATATTGATTGAGAATTATTCGATTTCATTTTTTCCTCAATTATAATACCAAGTAAATTATCAAGTTAGACTAGTATTTCTTTCATAATAAACATTTCTAAAGCAAAACTAGCTAGTAGTGCCTTTTCACTTAGGGGTGTTGTGGAGTGCATTTTGAACTGGATTATCTGATTATTACGATTCAAAACGCAATAATCTGAGTTATGGAGTTTGGCAATGATGATCTGAAAATCACTTTTCAGCGTTTTGTAGGAGCCAGCCAAACGTGATTTCGTATAAGCAGGTCATGACCTACTTTTTGAAAATGCAATTATCTTGAAGAAGGCATATTACCATATTACCCCTAAAAACATTACTTCTTCACCAATTGACTGAAGTAAACTCATTAACAGACAATCAACCTTAACCAAATATTATGGAGTAAATGTTAAATATAACATAGTTTAGATGGTAACTTGATCTTCACGAGCTAACGGAAGATGATTCCGATCAGATTTTTTTTGGTTTTATTTTTTGATGAATAAACATGGATTAGATGGCCAGATGAGTCGTAATGCTTAATGAATGGAGATGAATTGAAGGTGCCAAGATGATTATGTTTCTGACTTTCTGTTTATGCGGTTTGGTAGAAGACACATGTTCTATATGCATGGATAAAACTAACATTGGTATGTAGATGAAAATAAGAAGGTAGGTATATATGGTTACTTATATTTCTAAGATATAACTTCATAATATATTTATGTCCTCTTTGGTCATTTTAAATTCCAAGTTATCAATAATCTAATTTGTCAAAAATTTAAAGAATTGATTATCTGATCATTGCGTTATCATATAGCATAATTAAATCGAAAAACCATATTTCAGAATCACGTAATAAAATCTGATTATTTATTTTCAAAACGCATAATTTACTTTCAATAAGCATTCTCAAACACCCCCTTATTGTGTGTAGTTTGATTGCATGTGATAAAATGTTTACATGTAACCTAAGATGTCAATATATGTATAGTTTTTTATCAGTATAAAAAAGTATATGATAAATAAACTAAAGTGATACTCCGTATATGGTAATTAATGTGGTGATTCATTAAATTTTGTAAAGTTTAATGCAATGCGCAAAATAAAGATCACATAATTCTCTACAATATACTTCAACTTAATGGAATGATTTTGATAACAAACTATCAAACCTAACATTGAATTCAGTTAGTTGATGAGCCATTGCTATTGCCCGTCTTTATCAATCATTGTCACCCAAGTTTAAATTATGTGTGTTTGTATGTGTGTTTACGTGGAGGAATGGATCGGATTGAGTGGTCGATTTCCGGGTTTTAAGTGTGGACCTACGATATTTGGCTCGGGCTGAGCCGGGTCAGTGCAGACGTTAGTATCCTATCTTGATTTTGATTACCATTTATGTCGTCGATAATACGCATTGCATCAAGAGGTACGTGTAATTTTTATCAATACGCATGCGTCAAGAGATCACACTCACCATATTCCTATTCTTGAAAGTTATAACAATTAATTGATCACGTATCAAGATTTATATATGGGAAGCTTTCTTGCAAGCGTGTGTGACTTCAGTTTTCCATGCAGTTTTAACTTTGATAGATACATTGCATGAATGAAGCTATGTAAAAAAAAAATTAAAAGAAACACGGTTTGTTAGTCCTCTTTATTTTATTTATTTTTATTTATTATTATTATTATTTTTTTATCTGTTTCACATAAGAAGGTATGCGATAAAACAAATTACTACTATACGAAAAGAAACAAAGTTTGTTAGTAGGCTATTGTATTTTACTGGAAAATAAACTTAATATAAACAAATACTTATAATCACGAGATCTATCACACCCCCTAAACTGGATATGTAATTGTATTAAATTCGAAGAGTCATGAAGAGTCCTCAACTGGATGATGATGATTGCCACAGCTAATGGCTGAGAACGTTCCGTAAATATTTAAAACAATAGAAACCTGAAACGCAAATTATAAACCATGTCTAAAGTGTCATCTTTTCTAACATGTATATAGAAGACGCAACTAAAACAATACATGATCATTTAACTATACAGATAACGAACATGCATTAAAAACCACAATATTATGTTGGAAAAATGTTTGTCAAAAATGACTTTTTACTAACTTTAGACACTTTTTAATAATATATGTACATGTTAAATATATATTATTATTGGTTTGTGGATTTGCGTTCTCCTTGAAAAGAGCTCCGCAACGAGCTAAACACTATCCAAAATGAAATTAATATAAATGAGATATCGTTTCTCAAAATGATGCACTTAAAACACAAAATGTGAAAATGTGATTGAGGTGTTTATATATAAATCGTGAAATCAACCATCAAATTGCTTTCGCTAGGTTTTACTCTAACAGCTACGTGCACGCACAGGGAAAAGACATATTTGCGAACAAGAAATCGAATATTTATGGAAAATATTTGCAAATGAGTTTTTATATAGCATATTCAGGAAAGTTGTCATGTTCGGCAATATATTTGGTTTGGTCGTTGTACCATGGAAAGCAAACGACAAATTTGTTTTAAGAGAATCATGTTGAACACGAGCTTCGTGTCTCGACCTTTACTACTTTTTTTAATCACCGTTATTAGAGTTTGTCTTCTACATCTACCTCATTATGTCTGTATTTACGTTTCTGTTATATATTTATTGTTAATTTTTAGTTATTGTAATCTAATTTTTATTAATAAAAGTGTGATCATTTCCTACATACTAGAAGCGCATCTGCAAGGCTATGGGCGCGGCGGATACCTTGAAACTAAATTTTTGGCAATGTTTTTCGATTATACTAAAAGTTTTGGCGAAGCGAAGGCACCTTGACTATGTCAAGGTGGCATGATGACACACACACGTTAATGCGGCAAGATTTAAGTTAGTGCGCATGTTACTATTTAGCACAAGAGTGGTAATTTACGCTTTGAGAGAGTGATATATGATTGGTCTTTTCTGTGTTTATTTATGGGTTTTATATCCGCTTTGTACTAATCAATATATTTAATTTAACATAAAGTCAATGAAAGAATCAATAAGAGTAACATACTTTTAAAGTCATAAAAGTGGTTTTAAAAATACTAGAGGACTTTAAATTTTGATTCAATAACTACTAATGTTACAAGATTTGCTTAACTTTTGCCTATCATGTGTATGTATTAATTAAGCAGACATTATATTTTCATAATAAGTAGTTACAAAGTCTGAATTTTAAGCCTTGCTATTTAGAGAATGTCCTAAATGCATTATAAGATAGTAAAGATTATGCACATATCTTAGCTTCTAATTCTTCAGTGTTAGCACAAAATATTTACGTCTTACTTTAGTATTCAGATTTTCATTGATTTGGTTAAGCTTATTTTTCTGAGCTCGGTTTGATTTTCGGATTGAAATACAACTTTTTGGGTTATGCTTGACTTGACTTTGGATTCAGGTTATTGAAAGTTCATTTGCTTCTTGAATTTTGATTATTCCAGAGTATGTATAGAAGCTTGTATGTTTAATCATCCAACAAGTAAATTAGATATAATGTTTATATACGAAACTTTCATTTCGAAACAAATAAAAATTGGCCTTTAGCTATTTTGAGCCATCAATTCATTAAAATGGGCTAGCTTTCATTATGTATGATCAGACCAGACTCACGCCTATAACAACAAGGAATTTATTTACTCAGAACTATACACGATTTAAGTGATTACATACTTTTTCCACATCATTGTAATTGTAAATATAAAGGACACATGAATCTTATTCAAACTTGGTGTTAATTTGATGTGCATGACCAAAATCATATGTCAAAACCAAGCTTCCATCCATTCTTTTGAGCACAAATCTTTCAACCAAAACATAGCAACCGAATTTCTGCCATGCACCATTTTCTTCATACTTCTCTTCTCTATTCACCCTTTCTACCCTATTCTCCCCAACATCAACCCATCCAAATTTTTTTTCCTCCCACCTCATTCTTTCTACAACTTCTAAATTCAACCCTACACTTTCTTCTCTTCCATCAGCCCCAAAACTCGTAAACCATATTGCGCCATCGACCACGTTTTTCTCATCCCAAGTTGCCTCTCTCCGACTCTCACCAATGAGAACTGCTTCACTACGAATTGCAGCGCTCACGGACACAACATTGCCTTCATTGCTATGTTCGTTTTCTTGTTCAAAAATTCGTTCCCATTTTTGCTCTAGTGTCATTTCATAAAATATGGACTTTTTCACTTGGTCGACGAGTTTTCCTTCTTTGATAAATACAAAGGGACAATACCACTTGCCAACAACCACACTATCAGAAGTTTGCGTCGACGGTGGAAATTAAAATTAGGAGACGTGAACGAAGTGATACATTAATTCCATGTGCTTCAGTTAACTTATAGTTTTTCGGTGTTTGAGTATAAATCTCCAACCATTCCTCCTTAAGAAATGTGGAGGATGGCCATCCTCAGCAACGGATTTGGCGAAATCGACCATCGCCGCTTAATGCTCTTTTGTTTAGGAACAATCTCAAATTGTTGATACACGCCGTGAGAGTTTAATGGCCTTGGTTTGACATCATGAATAGAAACGCCAAAGCAACATGGCGTGACATCTTCCTCCCTAGAGCAAGCAAACGCTTCCCTGGAAATAGATTTTTAGTTAGTTAATGATTTATCCGTACTTAGTTTCATAATCAAAAACATAAAAAGATGGATGAAAATTTTAAATATAAGTATTTTATATATATACAAGCTTATACATACCCTTTATGTGATCCATGTGCTTTTATCACATAGTATTTGTTCGAAGACAAAGGTTGATTTAGGACCGGAATAAAGGCAACTTCATTGTAAGTAACACTTTGATTTTGACCTGACCCTGTCGAATAACGTGTCGTCAATGTTTTGTTTTGTGGAATGGCAACTTTGCAAGATATCGATTCTGCATAGGCCAAAAACGAGTATCTTTCTGACTCTTCGCCTAGGATCACCAAGTAGCCTGAGTTTGGACCCTCAGGAGGCGAATAAAGAGCCTCGGATATCTCTTGTAGTGAGAAAAGATCTTGTCACGTACATATTTGAACTCAAAACTTAATATAGATTATGTTTTAGCTTATGGCTATGTTTATAGTTTTGCAGGTATGATTATATATATACAAGAATGATTTGGAATAATCAGCGTACAAAAGTAACACACGTAATTGGATTCTTTCTTTGTAGATCAATTTTTCATAAGAAGTGTTGACTTTGTCTTGTTGCACATCAAAGATTATCTGGTATACGTTTGTAGGTAGTTTCATGGAAGCCTATTAAACACTTTAAACACGTATCTTATGACTTATCAAAACCACAAACCAAAATTCGTTAATACTAGATAACTTGTCTTCAAACGCATCTCATTCATCACTGATATCAAAATTTTACTATTTTTTTTCACCAAACACAATACAGTTATCAGATTTCAAGTTACTTACTGTAATTAAAAAAGTTTTATTGAAACAGTTGTTCAACATGTTTATTTATTTTCGAGTCTTTCTCATATTTTTAAAGATGATTTTTGGTTAATTTGTATGATCTTTAATTATAGGGTAAAGGCTATAAAATGGTAACTTACTTTATGAAATAATTCATTGTGAATAACGAGCCTCAAAACAACTAATTTTGACCAACATAACCGCCTGACAGCAAGTAACAATTACAAATTTCGTCCATGTGATTGTTCAAACTGTGCACCGCTAGTCTTTTCCCGTTCAAAATGTACACCATTAGTGAGGTAAGACAAAAGTTTTAAATAAATTAAAAATAAAAAATTTAGTGACGACTTTGTCCTCCCTAATTAAATGATTTAGTTTCTTATTTTTCAATAAATAAATGACTTAAACGGAGAAAAAATAATTTAAAAACATCTGTGACGAGTATGTCGTCGCAAAATAAAAGATATAATTTATATTTTTCATTTTATTAATGTTTAAATTGCAAAATATAAACATAACTAAAAAAAATTGTGACGACTTTGCCGTCGCCATGTTATTACATTTAAATATTTAATTTATAAAAATTCTTTTTGTTTTATTTAAAACTGAAAAATCTTAATGCTGGAAATAATTTGTGACGACTTTGTCGTCATTAAGTTGCGACAGCCCACATCTGGTAAGTCTCGGCATAGAAAAAACGTGGGCACCAATTGTCATAACTAAATGCATTGGAATTGTCGTCGCAAAATTGTTTATTGACAAAGCCTTTGTGACGACAAATTCATGACGATTTGTCGTCACAAAACTACTTTAATGACGACACCCGTTTATACTTGTAGTGTTTTCTAACATGTATATAGAAGAACGCATCTAAAACAATGAGGAAAGTTCAATACGGAACAAGATTTTTCTAAAGAACATATCCCTTGATCTCAACCATTCATTCCTTTTAAATCTGACGATGTAGATTAATTGTTATTTTAATAAAACTAACTAAGGAGGGGCATGTTTGTAATATCACTAAATACTAACAATGGTCGGTCCTCCTTTACTGATTTCATTTCATTTTTTATCTCACACACACACTCTTTATTTTCTCTCACCAACAAAGTTTTCCCAAGAATCGCTGCTATTGTTCCGTGGAGGAGCGAGGAAGAAAGCGACTTGAATTTCTCCATTTCATCCTCCACGCCATCAACTTCCCATTCAACCGGCCCCTAGTTATATCCATATATCGGCGATGTTGATTCCGAATGACCATCCGAATAAGTTCATCGATCTGTAACTGATTATTGTTGAGTTTATTAAGTTCATCCTTAACAGACGAGTCAACGCTTTTGACGTGGTTTTGGGGGAATTGATCGGGGAAGATCGGACGGTGGTGCTGGTGACGGTGGAATTGGTGGATTTCGGTGATGAAGAAGGTTAGATGGTTGAGGGTTTTGATTGGGGTTGTTGTTGAAGGTGGTTGAGGAGGTGATGGTGGTTATGAAGAAGATGGTTTTGCATGGTCGGGCAATGGTTGTGACGGCGAAGAGGGCGGCGATGATGGTCAACAAGAGGATTATGGTGGATGTTGATTTTGCCATAGCTTTTTGAGAGAAAAAATTGGGTTATTTTTGGGGTGCCGTGTGGTTATGTCAATTTGGGGGAAAGTAGCGGAATTTATTAGGGGTTGTCTACGTTTAATATTGCTCTTGTTTATTTAAAAGGTAAAAAAATTTTTAACCCATATTACAAAAAGTACTACTGTATATAATAAAAAATGTAGAAAAAGTTATTTTATATATTTTTTTTACATATTTACTAACCCCCTTGGATTTTGTACAATGGGTATTAACCATTATGTATATAAATAGCAAAATCTATTTAAAGATCCTTATAACAAAAGTAGTACTGATTCAAAAGAATAAATTTTACATTAATTAATGTGATCCACAAAAAAATCACATGAGATTTTGTGCAAATCATATGTGATTTACTTAAAATCCGCGGATTTTTTACAATCCCGTGATTTTTTTACTTAATCCTGGGATTTTTCTTGACGGAAACTTTGAAGAAAAAAGTTCGTTTTTACGAATCCCGTGATTTTTTTACTAATCCCGTGGATTTTTCCTCGAAGGAAATTTTGAAAAAAAGTTCGTTTTTTACTTAATCCCGGATTTTTCTCGACGGAAATTTTGAAAAAAGTTCGCTTTTACGAATCCCATGATTTTTCTTGACGGAAATTTTGAAAAAAAATTGCCTTTTACTTAATCCCGTGGATTTTTCCTGACGGAAATTTTGAAAAAAAAATTCCGAAAGTATATAAAAGCGCATATCAATAGAAAGATGATTTTTTCTCGTCGATGGTGTATTTTTGTATCTTGAAGATTTACCGCTTGCAAGATATGTTGCTTTTTAAAAAGGGTGGAAATCGGGTTTTATGTAATTACATTTCTACCTTTCCTTCATAATTTTGCTTTCATCTCATCCACCTGGACGAAGTTAAGATGAATGGTTGAGACAAGTATGATTTGTTTCAGACAGATGCTTTAGACGATCTCACCTCCTAAAACAATATGATCATTTAACTATACAGATAACGAACATGCATTAAAAACCACAATATTATGTTGGAAAAATGTTTGACAAAAATGACTTTTTACAAACTTTACGCAGTTTCTAATAATATATGTACTTGTTATATAATAATGAGTAAACTACACCATTCGTCCTTGTGTAATACGTTGACCATCAAGTTTCGCCCTTCGACCAAAAAAATTGCATCGTTGGTCCTTAATCACAAACGTTAGTCATCGCTGGTCCTCACACTAACTGTTGGACTAACGGGCGTAAGCCTTGTTAAGTGGAGGGTATTTATGTCTTTTCCCACCCACACCACACCCTCAATTATATTTGCCAAGACCTTGATCATTTTCTTCATTCTTCACCACCATCCACCATTCTCACCTCCTTCAATTAATTTAGGTTTTATAACCCACCCTCCTCCTCTCCTCTACTTTCCCAAGACCTCACCACCGTCCGCCAACCTCCTGACACCCCAAGACTCAACACCATACTTGTATCGCCACCACCATCATCCTCAAGGGTCCGCTTAGTTAAGCTTCGTAAGGTTTCGGTTTGTTTGTCATGAGTGTTACACCCACCACCAAGACCACCTCACCCGCCCACCCTCCTCACCTCATTTTGCCTCTTTTCTTTCTTTCTCTCGATTTCTATGGTAAGCCAAAGACCCACGCTTGTTTTAATATTAATATTGTTTATGTTAATTTTCGTGGAGTAAAACAGATCTAAAACATTCGAACTATGATGGTCGTGGTGGTTTTCAAGAATACAAGTTCGATTGAAATAAGGTTTGTGATAAAGATTTTATGTGGTAAGTTTTGTGTGAAAATGGTGTCGCTGGTTCGAGTAGTACACGGTCGGGTCAAACCCGACTAAGATTTGGTCATGACTCGACAGTCACTGTGGTGTTTGATTCTTATCTAACCGACGTGTCCCAAGTTTGAAATTGTAATATGCGTAATTTCATGGGTTTATGCTTGTCGCATCGCAAAAAATTTAATTTTCTTGCTTACCCATTTGTTTTGTTGTTGGTGTTGTGGTTATTGATCTTGTGGAAAACTAGAAGGGGGGTTGAATAGTTTTACCAATTAAAACTTCCTTTTAACTATTTAGATTGACTTATGTCAATCTATTTGGTCAGATGTGTTGGATGTTGATAAGCAAGCATATAAAGATATGTAATGAAAGAAAAGAGTAAGAGGCACAAAACCACAACGCAAGTATTTATAGTGGTTCGCCACAAGGTCACCTTCCTTGCCTACTCCACCCCCGAGTCACCTACTCGAGTTTGTAATCACTACACCAAGCTCCTTATGGCGAGAAGCCTTCACAACGCCGCCACTCTTTTCCGACTAGGCTAACCACCGGGTTCTTTCACACCAAGGTGAACCACACCTACACAACGTCCGCCTACCCTTTATAAGGTACTAGGCTAAGTACCTAGTTCTTTACACCTTAGGTGAACTACACCTTCACAACGTCGCCACCCTTTATTAGGTACTAGGCTAAGCACCTAGTTCCATTGCAATGGAGGAACTACTACCACACTACACCAACGACTAATCCCAAAGGAGATCTACCTTTACAACATCATCAAGGATATCAATATCCTGACCCTATACTAGTCTATCTTGTACATCGAAATACACCATATCGATTGTACATCTAAGGCACCTTTACTAATGCCTTGACTAGATCTACAAGACACCTTTCACTAATGTCTTGGTCTTCACTTCTAAGCACCTTTCACTAGTACTTCCTTGTCTTGACTTTTAAGCACCTTTCACTAATGCTTCTTTGTCTTGACTTCTAAGCACTTACCACAAGTGCTTATCCTATGAACGATAGATACCCTTCACTAATATCTTCGTCTTGACACTTGAGACATCTTTCACTAATGTCTTCAACACTACACTTCTTTGAAGAAAGAAAGGAATCATCAACAAGAGGACATCAAGAGTCTTGATGATGAGGAAGCATAGCAACTCATGGACTTGAGCTTGCTCGACTTCAAAGGTGGTGATCTTGCCTTAAGAGGAACCTAAAAGATCACACAAAAACAAAACTACAAACATAGATCTCTTGGATCTAAGGTTAGTGAGATCTAACTCAGGGGAGAAAGTGTGTTAGAAAGAGGATTGAAAGGGGTAAGGAATAATGAAGAAATGGCTCACTATTTATAGAGGAAAAACCCACTGCTTCCCTCGATCCCACGGATCCTTCCACTGGGATCCGCTAGCACAAAGCTAGGGATCCGTGGAACGCCTCTTCGCCTATGGGTATTTTTGGTTATGGGTCATGGGTCATGGGTTATGGGTTGATCCATGGTTTTCTTTCTAGATACAATGAACTTAGATAAGTGGTATATATAAAACCATGGGTTATGGTTCAATACCATTTGCTAGTTTCTACCCATTTTAGTATTTACATGTTTTTACCTCATTTTAGTATTTACATGTTTTTACCCATTTTAGTATACTTAGTTTAAGTATATGCTAACCCAATATGTAAACACTAGTTGTTGTACATATATATATATATATATATATCTAAATCATAGAATCATTTATACTTGTTAACCCAATATGTAAACACTAGTTGTTGTACATATATATATCTAGATCATAAAATCACTTATACTTGTTTTAGTGTTTTATGTGAAAATGTGATATGTTAGAAAACTATTAGTTCAAACCATTTACGTATTTTATTTGTTTCGTTAATATGATTTTACTTTATTATCGACAAAACATTAGAAGATCGTAAATATAAATAAACGCTTTTACGGCTTATTTGTATTAACAATCTCCCTTTTGTTGATGACAAAACATAAAATTATTTTAAGGAAAAGCTAAAATTGTGAACGTTGAATTTAGTTTTTACTTTCTTCCCCTTTTGTCGAAACAAAAGTGTTTGAAGAAAAGCAACACATCGCTTTTAAGAAAAATATGTGAAAATGAAAATAAAGAAGATAGAGAGCAAGTAACCGGAGAGGATCTCGTTTTACTCCCCTTGACGAGTCCATCCCTATGTAAGGGCGCCAAGAAAGTGATTCTAATCTAGGTCATTTGCAACTAAGTTTGCAAAGGATTTCGCCTAAGAGACGAGTGTGTTCCCCATATGATTGCAACTTTGCAATGGGAAGTCATGAAAATAAATCTAGTATTGCAAGTAATTGGTAATGTATTGCTTTGACATAAAGCTCCCCTAGCTTTAGGATGTCAAAGTCTTCATGTGTGAATTGAAATACTACAAAACAAATGTTAGAAAGCAAGTATAATTCACAATTTCCGCAAATGTGATGCAAATTAGTAGTAAAATGGTTTCGTCTTCACGGATCCCGCGGTTCCCTCCTAGTAGGATCCGTCAGGCTATTCTCGAGGATCCGTGACATTTAACAAATTCAAAGAAGGGTGAAATAACAAATAATGTTATCACATAAATGAGATATGGAAACAAAGTAATCATATGCTCAACAAAATAACAAGTAGCATGTAATTCCATTTAATAAAACACGAGTTATGATATACATGACTCAAAAATAAAAAATAGACAATACATAACTAGGAATTTCTAGACCAACTAACGCTGAAGCTTAGACACCACTATAATCTTCTAGCTCAAGTTATGTTTAGGTTTAATCTCGTCGAAACGCTCGAGGAGATGATAGAACATGAAACGTTGGTCTTCTCGCATTTCATGTATCAAACTTTCAACATGTTGACAATGATAGCAATCTTTGTCATGGCTAGGTAGTGGTGGTGGATGAAATGAAGTGGCTTGATTCAAAGGATCAATTGAAGTGGTTTGAGGAGCCTGAATGATGGAGGATTGGTGGAGGTCCATTTAGAAATGGTTCGATCAAGAATGATGATGATGGTAAAGATGTGTCAACTTCCATAAGGTCGGGTGGTCGACTTTGATGATTTCTTATAATCCAAATGGGATTATATGATGGAAACGCGAAAAGGAAGTTTGAGCAAGTGTTGACTCAACACCTTGATTTTGAATCATTGTTCCTCCTAATGAGGAGAATGTTGTCGCGGAAGCGGATGAGACGCCTAGGTGGCAAGTCCTCTAAATTGTAGAGGTGAGGTGATGATTGTGGGGATGTAAAAGAGATAGCACTAGGAACCAAAGGTGATGGTTTAGTGGAGATTATATTGTTTGGCCTAGAGGTATAGTTGTGTTTGGTATAGGTAGTTTTGTGGGTACTATCCTTTAGGAATTGGTTTGATTGGATGATGAAGGTTTGTTGATTCGACCGGAGATGATTCGTTGAAGAGATTTCGTACAACACGAGCCCTTTGATGGGTGGTTCTTTGGTGGATAGGTTGTTACTGGGGTTTTTCTCATGATGAGATGATTTGAAGAGATTGCAAAGGCTGAAAGTTAGAATGAGAGTGATGACTATGGAGGTCCCAACAAGGTGGTTTATAAACCAAAAGATTTGGAAAGTGCATTTAAGCCCTAAGCCACTAAGATTCATTGAATGTGATGATTAGCATGCACAAGAGTCAACTACGTAGGTTGTGTTGTTCTAGGAACTCATTTAAGATGAGATGGAGTGTTTGAGTTAGGAAGATGAGTTGAAATGATTGTTTTACCAAGATTTGTCATAGAATGTCATCCGGATCCCACTTTCCCTTCTCGTAGGGATCCGCTCTAGGCTAGTTCTAGGATCCGCGCTCAAAGCAGCTTATGAAAGAGTGGAAATGATGTTTCTAAGATCCTAGACCTACATCACCTTGAGTGTTTCAGCCTCCCAAGTGTTTTAAATGAAGAGGTGCTTAAGTGTTTCAAGGCAATGAGTGGTGTAGCTAATGATTGTTATTTATGGAAGGATTTGGAACTTTCAAAAGTACCAATGGATGAGCAAGGATGACATTAAAGATGTCAATTGAAGTTAAATGAAACTAAATGATCCTAGAGATCGGTTGTGTCTTAGGATTGTGTTTTGGAAAATATCCTAATGGTTTTGAGATGGAAAACTAGGATTTGATCAACTTTGATCAATTTTGAGGCGAGGTTGATTAATGATCAATATTGTCATAATCAAGGATTTCTAACCTAGTTGTGAGGGTTTAAGTAAAAATGAAGTGTGAGTTTTGAGAGCCAAGAGTGATGGATTGAAATGGTAGATCTAACAAAGTCTTAGAATGTGATCTAAGTGAGTTGGAAAGTGTAGGAAAGGTCAACCTATCTCGATAAAGTCTTAATCAATCTTAAGACACTATGTTTAGCTTAGTGAGGTGTTCTAAAGGATGTGTTTGACATATAATGCTTGCAATTGCATTTTCTATTTTGTCGGATCCCACGGTTCCCTAGATGCGGGATCCGCTTAGTACAACATTTGGGATCCGCTCATCCGCTAGATGTAGCCTTTACTAAAAGTATGCAATGATCTTTGACAATGCATTATATTCCAAGTTTTGTTTAAAGGAGTCCTAAAACTAAGATATCAAGTGTAAGATGTTTTATTTCATGAAAGAAATAGAATTACATAGATAAATAATAAGTAGAGTAGAATTGATCCTATTTGACTATTCTAGGTTCCTCGAGTGTCTTCGCTAGAGGATCATTATGTGATTGATGGGTATTGGTGGAATCAGAATGAAGAAAGTCTTCATGAGAGATATGTTTAGCGGTTCCATCATCTTGTTCACAAGTACGCATAAACGGACTTTGAAATCGAGGATGGAAGTGCATAACATTGTGATAGAGGCGTGTCAAGAACATTCCATAAGGGATGAGTTTATTCTTGGAGCCTTGAAGATTAGCAATCGCCATGCGAAGAAGTAGGCTAGATTGTATGGTTGTTGTGTTAGCAAACAAGACAACATGTGAGTACAACAAGCGGAAGAATATCTCGATTTCTAAGACTCCAAACATTTTCACGTAGAATGAGAGCAACAGTGCTTGTACTCTTCTCGGATATCCCGTGTATGGATAATGTTTCGATTGGAGTAATATGGTCGAGGTTTGCATATCATGCGTGTTAAATCTTCCTGAGAGGGTATGTGTGAACAATATGGACTATTTTCTTCACGAAAGTTGAAGAGAGAGTCAAGAGACCAATCTTCGTGAAGGCACATTGTCCATGGTTCGAATACGGAGGATGTGAGCAAGATGCCCAAGGCTTAAAGTGAATTTTGGTTTTGATATAAAACCAAAGAGATAGAGAGCGATCCTCGTTACGAATCTAGTTCCACTTGACGGAAGAATTCCATTATGAACCTTGGACATATCTTCTCGCTGATTTCAAGAAGACATTCTAGTCCTATGGCTCGGAAGGAGGTATTGATACCTTCTTCGAATTGTAGAGAGTTTCTACAACACGCCCTTCATGGAAGTGACGGCGAGATTATTGAACCCACTGACATGAATGCCAGTGTGTTGGGCTCAAGGGAGATGTTCGGGTGTAGACGCTAGTGAGTGAAAATCAAACTCGTATTCATGCGTCATAGTTGAACCTATAGAGGTGAAGGGTTAATAGGAGGTGATGTTTATGATCAACCTATAAGAGTCTAATGTTTTTACTAGATTTTATTAACAATGGTGTTTAACACTTAACTAACTCAAGGTTTTGAAATTTAGTGATTATTACTTTAGAAAGATAGTGGTTTTAATCTTGCAAGAAAACTGCTTTCTAGTAGGACGGATCCCACTTTCCTTTTCAAAAGGGATCCGCTAGTGTAACTTCCGGATCCGTGGATCAGTAGTAATGTAACCGCTTTTAATAAAAACATAGGTTTTACTTGCTTATTGTACCACAAGTATGTTTTATCCTACATTTTCTTTTAGCATGCATACATGACATCTAATGTATCACGAAGAATATAACACATATAGATCAAAAGAAATGAAACACACATAATAACACAAACATCCTAGATAAAATAGATTATCAATAATATTGCATTTCAATGCTAAGGATGATACAAAGGATTGGGTATATGACCCCAATATAGATTAACAACACAAAGTAAATGTCTCCGTATGTGAACTTCATCATAGGGAACACAAGTGCGATGAGTGTTAGGGCGATGAGCACAAGTGCGATGTAAACCATGTTGACGACGGATCTTCTTGGTTTAGGAAGAGATGGAATGAGGAGGAAGATGAAGTTTTGAATGAGAGGAATTTTGAAATTGGAAAATTTGAAAAGTGAGGATTGAAAGAGCAAGGCCGAGTGGTTTATTAATGGGAAGGAGGAATTTTGAAATTGTGTTTTGTTTTATTAGAAGAAATAAAACATAAGCTTTATATATTATTACTATAGACGAGAAAATAACACGAGCATGTGAAAACAAAGCTTCCTAACGGTTACATGTAAATCATGTGTAAACACAAAATCTACTCAAATAAAAGCCTAGCAAATAACACTTATATACTAAACAAATATCATTTAGATATAAGTAGAAAGTCATACCTCTAATGCACTTAGGAATGTCTTTACAAATGACAAATGTCACTTAGACGATTCCCGCCCTTATGCCTAAGATACCTTCTTAAGGAAGGTATTCTTGTTACCAAGCAACCCTAAAGCTTGGTGGGTATGAGCTTTGACTAATCAATATCACAAAGAAGATTAGTGCAATTTAAGTGAAAAGAAAAAATGTTGTTATCAAATCAACATCCAAACATATCGCTTTTTGAAAAACATGGTGTTTGTTTTATGAAAACCTTCTTTGTAGTTTTCAATTAACTATGGATCGTATCAAGTTTTAAAGTACAATATACTTCAAGAAACTTGCAACGAAGCTCGATGCCAATCAGGAAAACTAGAAGGGGGTTGAATAGTTTTACCAATTAAAACTTCCTTTAACTATTTAGATTGACTTATGTCAATCTATTTGGTTGTATGTGTCGATGTTGATAAGCAAGCATATAAAGATATGTAATGAAAGAAAAGAGTAAGAGGCACAAAACCACAACGCAAGTAATTATAGTGGTTCGCCACAAGGTCACCTTCCTTGCCCTACTCCACTCCCCGAGTCACCTACTCGAGAGTTTGTAATCACTACACCAAGCTCCTTATGGCGGAGAAGCTTCACAACGCCACCTACTCTTTTTCCCAGACTAGGCTAACCACCGGGTTCTTTCACACCAAGGTGAACCACACCTACACAACGTCACCTACCCTTTATAAGGTACTAGGCTAAGTACCTAGTTCTTTCACACCTTAGGTGAACTACACCTTCACAACGCCGCCTACCCTTTATTAGGTACTAGGCTAAGCACCTAGTTCCATTGCAATGGAGGAACTACTACCACACTACACCAACGACTAATCCCAAAGGAGATCTACCTTTACAACATCATCAAGGATATCAATATCCTTGGACCCTATACTAGTCTATCTTGTACATCAAAACACACCATATCGATTGTACATCTAAGGCACCTTTCACTAATGCCTTTGACTAGATCTACAAGACACCTTTCACTAATGTCTTGTGTCTTCACTTCTAAGCACCTTTCACTAGTGCTTCCTTGTCTTGACTTTTAAGCACCTTTCACTAATGCTTCTTTGTCTTGACTTCTAAGCACTTACCACAAGTGCTTATCCTATGAACGATAGATACCCTTCACTAATATCTTCGTCTTGACACTTGAGACATCTTTCACTAATGTCTTCAACACTACACTTCTTTGAAGAAAGAAAGGAATCATCAACAAGAGGACATCAAGAGTTTTGATGATGAGGAAGCATAGCAACTCATGGACTCGAGCTTGCTCGACTTCAAAGGTGATGATCTTGCCTTTAAGAGGAACCTAAAAGATCACACAAAAACAAACTACAAACATAGATCTCTTGGATCTAAGGTTAGTGAGATCTAACCTGTGGGAGAAAGTGTGTTAGAAAGAGGATTGAAAGGGTAAGGAATAATGAAGAAATGGCTCACTATTTATAGAGGAAAACCCATCGCTTCCCCGGATCCCACTTGGATCCTTCCACTGGGATCCGCTAGCACAAAGCTAGGGATCCGTGGAACGCCTTCTTGCCCATGGGTATTTTTGGTTATGGGTCATGGGTTATGGGTTGATCCATGGTTTTCTTTTCTAGATACAATGAACTTAGATAAGTGGTATATATAAAACCACGGGTTATGGTTCAATACCATTTGCTAGTTTCTACCCATTTTAGTATTTACATGTTTTACCTCATTTTAGTATTTACATGTTTTACCCATTTTAGTATACTTAGTTTAAGTATATGCTAACCCAATATGTAAACACTAGTTGTTGTACATATATATATATATATATCTAAATCATAGAATCATTTATACTTGTTAACCCAATATGTAAACACTAGTTGTTGTACATATATATATCTAGATCATAAAATCACTTATACTTGTTTTAGTGTTTTATGTGAAAATGTGATATGTTAGAAAACTATTAGTTCAAACCATTTACGTATTTTATTTGTTTCACATATGATTTTACTTTTGTTATCGATTAAACATTAGAAGATCGTAAAATATAAATAAACGCTTTTACGGCTTATTTGTATTAATGATCTATTTGATGGGTTTTTGAACTTGTGGTAAAAATAATTTAATGAATACGATTATCGGGCTTTGTGAAGGTGGTCGGAGGTGGTGAGAATGGTGGTGGGGAAGATGAAGATGGTGGGTTTAAAAGATGGTGGGAAGATGAAGATGGTGGGTTTAAAAGATGGTGGGGAGATGAAGATGGTGATGGGGAAGATGATGATTCAAGAAGAAGAAAATGATCAAGGTGCCGCAAATATAATTGAGGTGTGGTGGTGGAAAAGACATAAATACCCTTCATTTAACAAGGCTTAACGTTAGTCCAACCGCTTAGTGCGAGGACCAACGATGACTAACGCTTCGCAGCTTAAGGACCAACGATGCAATTTTTTGGTCGAGGACTAAACTTGATGGTCAACGACACAAAGGACGAATGGTGTAGTTTACTCTATAATAATATATGTACATATTATATATATATTAGTTAAAGCTACTTCCGGGCAATGCTAGCTTCAAAAATTATTTAAGATAAAATTAATAATATAGTTTTTAAGATATCGTTAAACTTAATATAATGTTCACAACAAAAGTAAGTTTCTGCCAATCATAATTGTAAAAGAAAAAAGATACATATCTATTATAGTAGGGCATAATGAAAATGAAGAAAGATACTCATAATCTGTAAAGAACATCTTTATACACGATGTTTGTTGTAGCATTTGTGTAGTTATCATCTTTGTCACAACATAACACCTTAAGACCTTTTTTGCTCTTTACTCTTGAAACAACCATATAAAGTTGTTCATGTGAGAAAACCGGGCGTTCTAAATAAAGTCAAACCTTTGCCAACGCTTGACCTCGACTTTGTTTATTCTTCGGGAAAAGAAACTAAATTTGGAACCGCTTTCCAAGGTTGTCAAAATCGTGATCCTCGCTCAGGATCGCACGATCCCACGATCCCGCACACAAAACGATCGTGATCTTAACAAGATCGTAATCCATGTAGGATCGCAGCAGGATCGTAGGATCGCGTAGATCGTAGGATAGGATCGGATCGTATAGATCGCCTATTATTTGTTTTTTTTTTTTTTTTTTTTTTTGGTATATTAACATATTAAGTATAAGCTCATGTTTTTATGGACTATTTAGAAATAGTTTAGATGTGTCTTTTTGGGTTTATTATGAAAAACGATTTCGTGCTTTGTAAAATGTCAGAAGCTTGTTTTTGAAGTAAAATATCTACATACTTGACCCTATTTTGTTCATATTTTATTTTATGTTACATATAAAAGCATGAATATTCTAATTTAATTTATTTGGTCATCAAGAAAAAAAAATCAGTAATATTATTAGAATATTCTAATTTTATTTATTTGGTCATCAAGAAAAAAATTCAGTAATATTATCAGAATATTCTAATTTAATTTATTTGGTCATCAAGAAAAAAAATTTGTGTTGCCCTCTATTATAAATTATGTCGTTTCATTTTCAGATACAATCCTTTTATCTTTTTGCATTAATTTATATATTGTAACAAAAAAGTTACAGAATCATGTGCTAATAAATTAACATTATCTTTTTGCATAAATATTATCACGAAAAACCTATAATAAAAAAACATTAAAACAAAAAGTAGGTGCACCGTGCACGTATGTAGTAACTTTGTGAAAGTATGCATTGTAATATATCTAATATTCTACTACTACGGTACTTAAGCATATAACTTTTTCTTTTATCATCCATTTAGATTCGTTTATCATATGAAATATTATATAGAAATATAAAACTACAACCCCTATACAAAAATATATACATTTTCATAGGATCTTACGATCCCGATCCGATCCAACGATTACGATCTTGCAAAGCCGAAAACGATCCTACATAGGATCCCGATCCTGACAACCTTGCCGTTTTCTATTAAGCTGAAAAAGCATTTTCTTATCGAATGGGGTTATTATCATCCAAGGAATAGCGCTAACATAACCCAATTTATCTTCTGATATAATTTTTGCAATCATGTTACAGAAAAAAATATTAAACGAACATAAACAAATTGATGTTTTATGTGTTTGTAGGTTTAGAATCACATGTACCAATATCAGCACATAAACAAAATAGAACCTTTTCTTTTAAACACCAAAAGGAGAGAAAAAGAAAGCAATGTCAAAAAGGAAAAATGATGGCTATATACCATCAAATAACCAATGATAACATATGTTTGGGTAACCATCCCCAACTTCTTATGGGTAATCCACTTTCAAAAGACATCTGAACACAGAAGTATAATAAGATTAGATAAACATTAATGACCGTAAACAAAATGAGAAGGTTGTGGCCATAGAAATATAAACTTATAGTTGTTATGTGCTCACGATCTCGATGGCACTTTATTTTGGCTTTAATTTCATCTCAATAATAGATATTTGTAAGTAATTAAAAGCACACCGTGAACGCCGAAAAGCTTAAATGTATCATTTTTCTCAACAATTTGAAACTATATTTATTTTGGATGTTGCACCTTTCCCTGTGGAAGACAGCCAGGGACATGGGTCATTTGGGATAATGGTTTGGGACATGGGCTGTTTGTGATATATTATTAATTTATTTTAAGTTTGGTTATAATAAATTTGATATAAATGTTTCAAGGGTAGGTCGTATAAATATGTTTCCTTAAACGATGGACGTGAATGGTTCTAATGGATTGATAATACGTTAGTATGTTAGGCACATATATCATTGAAAAATAGGCACATATATTGAAGCATTTGACTTACATAAGCGAATTGCTAAATTAACCAATCTGCAGGACTTTGTGTTTGAGCCGTTGGTGTTCGGTTCCAATTTATATTTTGTTTCAAAAGGGCGAACTCAAAACAATTTGCTTCTTAGTCTCGCAACTCATACTTTCTCATTGCGCTTCCTTTTCCACCCTTTACCGTAATTAATCTTAACGCTTATGCATGAACTTACAACCAACATTGTTCAATATACATGTTTCAAGGTGACATACGAAAAGTCATTTAAGCAAGATTGATATTACCTTCCAAAAAACAGCAAACAAACATTAAACAATCTAATATTTCATTTTGCAAAACCACAACTATTGCTAATCGTAAAATCAGACATAAATCTCACATAAACACTACCCGCCTCCCGCTTCCATCCGACACAACAATATCGACAAACAACCGACAATCAAACTAACAAACTATAGCATCATAAGTAAGATAACACCAACAAAGCTACCTATACAACCACACAATGGTTAGCACAACTTCAATATTGTCCATCCACTTGTTCCTACCAAATAGTCGAAGAATACCGACAAAGATGCCATTTCTCCAACTCTTGAATTTTGATCTTTATGCTACTCCAAAGACATAATGTATCAAGATGCTAGTTATAGATATAGTAAAGTGAGAAGAGACCTAATCCACATGGTCTTTTCCATGTTATTGGGTGCTTGGTCACCCCACCCCGCTACATTCCCGGATATAGTAGACATGTTTGTCGATAGTGCCTCATTGAGCCAAGGAAAGATAATAGTTTGTGTATTAATATACAATATAAATAAGTTCATCCATTTATTTTGCTATTGGAAATCCATGTTTTCTTTCCTAGAATGTCGTGACTAAAAGTTTCAGCCATGTGATTCTAGAAAGGTCTAAACTCAATCTCGTAAATGTGGTGTATAACATTCCCATCTAGGACCACTTAAAATGCTACCTAGTCATAAAAAGAATATGCACATAGAAACCTTCAAAGAACAACAAAAGAATGTAAAAGAATATGCACATATAGAAAAAAAACAAAGAAGCATAGAGCATACCGGTCGAAGTTGCTGAGAGTCGCTCACCGGACCCTTGAGCTCCCAAATCGCTTAGCCCTATTATCCTGCTCCTTGTCAACACGCATAGCCTACCTCCTCTCCATTGCAAAGAACCTCCCTTCTCATCTTTTTGGCCTCAACCTCCATAGCCTTGGTTAAAGTGTCTACTTTCTTAGCTAACATCTGAAATCAACATTAAAATTCAAATGATGGGCAATAATTCTCACAAGTCACAAAAACAGACAATTTAGAAGTAAGACATCAACCTCAATTGCATCATCCTTGTCTTTTATGTTTTTATCCTTTTCATGGCCAGATTTCCTCAAAGCAATAACATGCATATAAGGAAAACAAATATAATACAATATGTAATTCGCAATAATAAATTAAACTTAGGATAAGTGTTTTACCCATCTTCCGCAAATGTTTCATCTGCAATATCAAGAACATAGCACTGTGGTTTCCCGCTAGTAACATAAAGTGCATCACCTTCGACAAAGAAACGTGAAGAACCAGTACTGCTAATGTGATAAAGGTATTCAAAAAATGGGATGTCCAACATACTTTTGTGAACAGAATATAAAGTATGGATTGTTCTGGTGGAATAGGGGTGTTTGGGTTTATTGGTGGGTTGATTAGGAGTCATCAGATGCAAGAACCAAACCATAGTGACTTGTGTTTGAAAGCTTTTTCTTCTTGTCTTCTTTGGGCTTAATAATGATATGAAATATATTAGCATTCACCTGTAACAAAAATATATAATTTTATGTTCTAACTACTAAGTAAATTAAGCAATAAAAAAATCTCATTTGTATTACTACATTAAATAGTATGAAGTTGTGCACCATATCGTTACCATTTTTTTAAATACGAAACCAATGGATTATATTATCTTTGTGCGCAGAACCTTCATCAGCGTTTTACTTTGTATCCTTACGGGTTCTAATATATCAACAAACATGAAAAAAGAATAAATCGATACATACTTACCAAATAGTATCACAATATCAAATAGTATAGCAATAGCATAGACATTGATATGCAAAACTTATCGAGTCCAGTAGCACCATTTGAACTTGCTAAATTTTATGTAAAAAAAATGTATATTAGTACCGTTTAATGTACTAAGAGGGGATTTAAAGAAAACATGCCTATATGAAAAGATGACAAATGGAAGCTCACTTGGTGCTATTTTGACCACCACCTTATACATCTCCCACCGGTAATTAAATGGTGTAACGCTGGTGTAACGCTCATGGACATTCAAACCTAATGTATCCATATCCACACCGAATTGAAATGATGATTTATTCCAACCAGTTACCACGATGGATTATTTCAAACTGCTCGCTATCACCTTTCACCATCTCAAACAAAGTGATATTAACACAATTAAAACGAGATAATTTTACCAAATTACTCACAAAAGTGATAACAATAATCACCAGAATTCGCAATGCACTAAGTTGGACATCATTAGATGACAAACTTTCACACATAACTCGCTCAATTTAAAGACATATTAGTTCTGCAAGCTAATTCCATTTTCACAATTCCAAAATGATCTTAGTTAATAGGCGGGTATTGGGTAGTTCTGCAAGACAACAATTAGGTTAATTACGTTTAAGAGATTATCTTCTTTAAATCCTAAACAGCTTTTAGAAATATCAACAACATGTACGATCTCGAGTCATGTATTGCAGAATTTTAGGCTACTTCCTATATTTCTGAATCAACTATAAGTGATCGGTAAAGTTACATTATGTCAAATATCTATTATTATTTACCTAAATTTGAAATTGTACAGTTTGAGAGGAATATATGTTTACCCTTGGTTTAATGAAAGCATGAGTGGCCTTTGTAGGTTCCATGGTTGTGAAAGACTAAAGTACGCATGAAGTTGATCTAAATCTACCACCTCTAATATATCTATCGAAGTATTATTTTGAAACTAAACGTTTATAACTATTTTGCTTTTTATTTTCCAATTTTATGCATCTTTATTGTTTATATAAAATAACTTGAAACTGAAAAAAGAAAAAGCAAAAAAATAACAATGAAAACCAAGCTTGCTTATCTTAATATTGAACCTCCTACCTTTGGTTAAATTAACCAATAGTTTACCACTTTGCGATACAAACGTGGTCAAGTCACATTAAAATAAGGTGGTAATTTGTAGTGGCCTGGAGTTTGCGGTTTAAGATTATTTCAGTGAACGATGACAAAAAAAGTACCTGAACATAAGAGTTGTTTACATAGCTCAATTCTTGATTGCCGTTGTTCATGCTCGCAAGTCTCGCAACTTGCGCTATTAAGGGCTCTTTACTTGCCATTGCGCTTTTCCAAAGTTAAAATAGTTAGAAAAAGAAGTGCATGCACAAATATAAGTTCAATATCTATACTGTAGGAAAAGTGCTAATAAATGATTGAACTTGGATTGGAATGCAACCTGCTTGCATTTAGTTAAAGTTGACATGCTTATAGACAACTAATATTTCTTGGTTTGAAGAGACAAAACATACAAATTTTCCACATAATATTCAACAAATAAACTAAGTGCAGGGATTACTTTAAGGGTTGTTTGGACATATTCGGTTTATAATGTTTGATGATTTGGTTTAAGGGCTGTTTGGAGACATACAGTTAAAGGGGTGTTTGGGGTATTGCTTGGATTTAAATAGTTTTAAAAAGAGCAACCAATGATTCAATGCTTAAAACACTCCCACATTCTCGCTAAAGAGCCTAATAGTTTTCAAAATGGGTCATTTGATTTAAATAGTTTTAAAAGAACTTAATATCAAGATGTTAATCAATTATAAATTTTTAGCTTCACAACCTAAACACATTTTACCCATTTACATTGAAGCCATTTCTACACATTTTCTTTATCGATAGAAATATCGCCCAAACACAACTCGAACACATTTTACTCATTTCCTATGTAAATATCGATGTAAATCAAGACTCATTAAAAGATCATGAAATTTAATTATTTAGGATGCTCAGTAATGAAAATATAGTTCTGAAAAAATTCAATACACGGGTCTTACCGGAAAGACACAGTACGGGATCAAGAATCTGCACCATTATTTCCATTTGCTCAATTTTTCTATTGTTATTGCTTGCATTGCCAATAAGCTCAATTTTTCCATTGTCGTAACCTTTTATTCCTACAAACCTGCATAAGAATTATTTAGATTACTCCTCAAATACAACACCTTTCATCCAAGACCAACATTGTAAATTAAATACATACATGAGTGTCCTTGCTGTCACACCCCCAAATTACCTGTTTTGCAGCGGAATGGAATTCCTGGGGATTGACTGTCATAGCATCACAATCACAGTTATATTGAACGACCTAAAGTGTCGTTTGGAAAATACGTCGTTTGATTTAATAAAATAATCGAGTTTACAAAATATAGGTCCCAAAATGAAAATCAACTTGTGGGAAATAAGTTTGTTACAATTCAAACGATGTTTTAAAGTGCAGAAACCTAAGTGAGACGCTGTCACCGCTGACTCCATGATGTGTCCAAATGCATGCCATGAAGTGAATACCTTAGTTACCCGAAAATACATTGCTAAAAGTGTCAACACAAGGTTGGTGAGTTCATAGGTTTATGTAAATGTTAATACGACTACCACAAGTATAAATCGTGTATGACAATGATGTCACAAAATAATGTTACAATTGCTTAAGCGCATGATACCAAGTCTCGATCGATATTCGCCCAACAGAGTGTCTTGCCAAACAACTCTAATAATGTTTATGAATGAAATGCATCCAGATGACTAGTTGGGATTCACCAACCCGGATGGAGGTGTCACCTCGATAGATCTATCCACTCACACGCTTCTAGGAAATTAACTACCATGCATATGAAATGGGGACATTTAATCGGCAACGTGGTAACTTAAGCAATGTAAATGAATTTAACATACTTGGTATCGTAATAAAAATGTTGTGCAATGTATTCTCCCCCGTAGGTTTGAAATGAAGTAAAAACTGAAATAAATCGGGGCTATGAAAACTCACTTGATAAACTGGTATGATGACAAGAGTGAGTACACTGAGGTATAGCGGGAAACTTTAATCGGGACCTATTACGAATGATATGATATGTAATGAGTTATGATGTAATGTTATGCATGCATTTCGTATGTTATTTATACCATTTGCGAGTTTTGAAAAAATAATACTTATCGTCGAAAAATACTCTTTTGACGTCTTGACCATTCTTAAATCACTTTACAAGTTTTACGCCAAAATGTCATCCTACAATAGTTTCGAATGATTTATAGTGAAATTATCACTTTCGTCAGAAAATAAAGTCGCCGGAAATTTCATGAAAGTGACAAAATGGCTTCAAAAACTAGTCGTAAATGGTGTACGCCGAACGTTAGAAACGAACTCGACGGTTTTGGAAAGTTTGTATCAAAATCTAGAAGTTTCAGTCCATGAGTTTTCGTCATAGAGGTCTCGAACATAAAGATAATAAAGGTTAAAGATGGTGATTTTGTCCAAATGTTGTGTAAAAAGTGAGTTTCGGCAAAGTTTAAGCAACCGTAATTAATTTATTCCAACTCCGCTATACAAACGGTTGGTCGTTTTGAAAAATATGCTTGGTGATCTCGATTTTACTAGAAGACATTTCATTACAAAAAGTTCTACATCATAGTTAAAAACAGCCTTCAATATGGTCATTTTAGTTACCGTAACATTTATCTCGCAAAAATAATATAGTTTTTCTAAAAATAATAGTTACGGCAATTTTATGAAAACATGTATATCTTTGTCGTTATAAACCGCTTTCACGATAATACGCCTTAGCTTCGTATCAAAGTATACTAATATATTTTTGATAAGTCGAAATAATTTGTAAAGCTTAGGACTGCTTTTGACTCAGCACAAAACAAAAACACTTTGTCGAAATTTCGAAAATATATATTTCGTCGTCAAACTTGAAAATTCATAACTTCTTCGTTATAACTCCGCTTTAATCCGCTCAAGCGCCACGGATTCGCTTTTAAAGTATATTTTCTAAATATCAAGGCCAAAATTCGTGCTCACCGTCGGATTTTCCAAAAACAAAATAAGAACAGACCACTTTATATACTTGTCGAAAATAGTTTTTCTCGTACTAAACCTATTCCAATCCCTTCAAATCAACTCCAAAGCTATTCTAATCCTACCATACACCTTCTTAGGGTGTCATGGGTTCCTAAACATCATCAAGACCAATATATACCAAGGGAATAATTATAGGATGACTTATAAGTAATAAACACTTAAAATCAATGTAAAAATGGTATAAATAAACACAAGTCTTGCATGCTTGCTAAGAAAATGATGAAATACTTATGAAATGATAAGGAAAAATGAAAAATGTAAATGATATGCTTACAAGTAAACTATGATGAGGTGATTAAAACAAAGGTTTAACCTAAACACCCTAGGTTTTTATTTCAAAACCTTATTAAGAGTGTACTCTAGATTGTAATAAACTTGTGCTTGAAAATTTTTGATGATTTCTTGCTATACACCTATGATGGCCGGTTCTTGAGGATGAAACAAGAGAGAAGAAATAATTTTTTCTTGACTTGAAATAATTGAGAATGAATGAGTTGAAATTTGAGTGAAGTGTAATGTTATACAATCAAGTAAAGAAAAATTACCAACTATATTATTTATAACCCCTCGGTCGCCAAGGGAGAGTATTTGCATGAATACTTTTTTTTTTTTTTTTTTTTTTTTTTTATATGTAGTGTATAATTTGTTAAAAGATGTAAGTGAAATGTTATGTAATAATAACTTGTAAGGTTTAATATACATTTGTGTATTTAAGGAAATTTTAGGTGAAAGTAATTTTTAATAGATCAAAGTAGAGTATAATGATATCATAAAAATTGTAAAAATACATTTCTTGTAAAATTTGAGTGATATAATAATTATCGTGTAGTTTTTAAGGAAAACGTCGTAATAATATAAATTTAACGATTTATATACAAAATAAATTTAAAACACTAGGTAAACTCAAAATATAGTTTTTATAAACTAAATGTAAGTATAAAAATATATCGGATCATTTTAGAAGTAACGGATTAAATATTCAAAATAATAACTCACGCGATAACGCTTTATTTAATATAAAATTTACGCTTTAATGTGAAATGTAAAATCATGAATGAACTAATATGATGCAAATGATGCTAATGAAATGTAGACTAAACTTAGTCCATATGAAATGTTCGTGATGATATGATCATGAATTCGCCGCTAAACCATAAAGGTTACGCGAATTTGGAATACGTAAACCTAGTTTACGATAAATGTTGAAATTGTAAGGCATGAATTGTTTCGAGAAATGACCTGAAAGTACGGGTTGTCACACTTGCTTTCTTTCATTCATCTTCAATAAGATACACAACTCATCATATGCATGACTACTTCTAAGCTGAAACACTCCCCCACATTCTGCTAAAGTCCGACCATTAATTGGTTGCTCTTCTTTACACCTATTTTTTGGAATCCAAATGTACAACCCATTTGTGAGTTATGTATAATACAAAGTACTTACTATATATTTTGTTCTATCACAATCGTGCTTAAAACAAAAGTGATCAAAGAAACTTACTTACAACAACTACTTCATGAGCCAATGTTGATCCATGTAGTGATTTAGTTTATCCTCCATTGCATATTCCATGTCATAAATCCATATTAATTTGTACGTTTGTCGCGCTCAATTACTTTCACCCATTTTAGTTGAGTTGTCTATTAAGTTTTGCATGCCCTCAATCAAGCCATTTATGATTAAATGATTCAAGAAACATAATTTTTGGGTCTTATTATGATAAATAGAATTAGGGGCTGCTAATAAGAAACATAAAACAAAAGTATTTACATATGAATTAAATCACATAATCAAGCAATAATATCAAGTTAAAGATATAAACTCTACATCTCGCAACTCATTAACTACGACGTTGTTTGGCTAAGGGCAAAAAGCCTTATGGCTTCAAAGAAAAGACATTTTATGTTTTACCTTACCACAATTCTACAAAGCGCTACAAACATATGCATGTGATAGCAAACGCTTATGTTGTGAATATGTGGCAACCGACAAACATATGCATGCTTCAACCAATCATTGCAAATTCACACAAATCAATAGATTGATTTTTTATCCACATCAATTTATATAAGATAAAAGTTTCTTATCCCCTGCATCAAGGTGCTCCTTATATATTCAGACATGATTCATTATCACCATCCATGTTAAAACTTGTAATTGATAGTACCATGAATCATGCGTCAATTAGGTCGTTGGAATAATTTTCTGGCAATAATCAACCCACTTATTCCATCGGAACACCTCCAATTGGTAGATGATGTAACTGGATTTGTGTGTCTTTTTTTGGCTATAACATTGATGTTGTGTGTTTTCAATTGACTGAGAGTTATATGATAGATTGATTAGATGGAAAAGAGTTTAGGTGATATGAGATCCGGCAATTGGGGGAATTGATTGATTGATAATCAATGATGGAAGAGGTTATTGTTTTGGGCGGGATAATAAAAGGATCGGACGGTTCTTGGAGTTTGGGGGAAAAGAATGCCACATGGCATTTTTACAGAATTTTGGGCTAGATCTGATTCAAACAAACCCTCCTTTATATGGAGGGAGGATTTCTTTACTTGTATACGAGGCTAAGTACGAGTTGTACTTGATGCTTTGAGGCATGTACAATGACATGGAAATGCCACCTAAATGCCACGTAAATGCCACCTAAGCACATCAATAATGACATGGCACACACATTTCATGAATTTTTCGGAAATTAGTAAAAAAATTTTAACCTCGCAAGAATCGAACCTGAGTCTCTACATCCACAAAAGAAGACTCCACCCACTGGACCAACCCAGTTTTTTGTGATAGACATAAGAAAACAAATGGATATTCAACATAATCACTTACCATCTTCATATATCAAAACTGAAAATCCTACTATATTGGTATTTCCAAATTCACATTTACACCACATTTAATGAGAGGAGCGGATTTGATTAATTTTAAATTTTCAAAATCAACATTTACACTAAAAATCACAAAAACTAATCTAAATCAATCACAAACCTTAATCTTCTTAGAACCTGTACCCACAAATTAACATGATCACGATTCAAATAATTCAAATCACAGGCGTGATTAGGGTTTATATTGTGATAAATTAAGTGACAAATTCAATTTATGATTGTGTGTTTCACGATTCTGATTCAGGATTATCAACAAAATGACAAAGGTATGCTATTGGCTTTTACAATTTTTTTATATGATAACATGTATATTGATTGATTTGCTTTTATGTTTTATCACAAACTGTTTGATAAATTGAGTATGTATGTTGGATAAGTTACATGTTATGTATGTTGGATAAGTTACATGTTAGCAAGCTAATTAGCGTTTTGTTCATTTTAGGCATGATGCATATAAAATAATCCATTGAGGTGCCCAATGTTCATTTTGATCAAGGTCAGTTTTTTTTATATTTTTAGCACAAAATGTTTGACTTGAAGATTTATATATGTTATTTTTATTTTTGTTCAAGCTCAGATTTAGGGATTATATTTGTTGTTGTTATTTCCAATCAATATGATCAATTTATGGCAATTAAAATTATATCACAAAAATCACGGATCATTTGAAAACAAAAAAAATCAATCAATTAACCCACTTATGAACTAAAGCCATGAAACTAGTATTCTTGAATTTATAATTGAGATTTTAGTTATTTATTTATTTATTTATTTAAAGATTTGATTTTTATTCATCATCCACAATCAGGTAGCAGTTTCAAAGGGTGTTGCTTGGTCATTTGTCATAATCAACAACAGGTTGCTAATTTATATGGTTGTTTTATATATAGAACGATTGCCAAATACTTCTTGGAGATGACAGTTTGAAATCAAAGGTATGTAGTTCTTACCCTTTTTGTCTACTTTTTACATGATAAGTAAAATTTTCTTGAAGATTAATGGAATGTATGTTTGTTTCAGGATTCGGGTAACGAGCTTTATAGCAGGTCATTGGAAGTGGTTGTAAAGATAGTATTCTGATGCAGGTTTTACTGACCAGGTTTTAATATTTATAATTGTCTCGTTCACCTATGGTCTATCTTATGCACTAATGGGCAGTGTACCCGATCGTGTGTAGTGTAGTAATCGGTAAAACCAAGGTCGTCCCAAGAGCTATGTGAGCGGATTCTAATTAAGTCTAGGTGTCACAAATTTAATTGGTTTTAAGATTGAAATGATTAATTAACTACTAAAGCAAGAAAATAAAGAAAGCAAGTAAAGGCAGAGGTTGTTATCAATAGAGGAGAAGTGTGCTAACCTAGTTACTCATCCTATCAAGTTATGTTCACGTTTAATTACTTCCAATTGCTTCAAGTGGGGTTTAGGTCGCTAGGACATCATTTCGCTCGATTCGTCCTAGCCTATCAAGAAAGGTTTCCACCGAGATCAAGCTACTACCCTTGAAAGTCCAGCTTGTTTTTAGTCCCCTAAGCCAAGTCATTAAGTACCGCTTACATGCAAGATTTATAACAATGAGTGCCCGGCGCTAGCATCTTAGACACTCATCCCTAACTTCTTAAGTTCATCCAAACAGTAGGTGATCGGTTGGTCAAATCGCATGCGAAAAAGGGTCGTCATTGGTCAATTCTTACCCTTCCCACTCGGCCTACCTACTTAGGTCACTTGGTCAATTCTCCTAAGCAACTAGACACTACCGCCATTCAAAACTACCAAACAAGGGTAGCTACCAACTAACTATGCATGCATACACTAGAAACAATCATATGGAAGCAATGTAAACATAAACATAAAAATTAAGGAATCATAACTAGGCTAGCACCAGAGGTACTTAGCTGATCATATTAACTGAAACAATCGATTCAATGTTTAACATAATGAAATACATGAATGGAAAGTAAAAGAAGTGATAGATCGCTAATGCTTAATGTTAAGGAGTGATTTCTCCCTTGTAGATGGCTCCGTATGCTCTTCAAGATCTGCCTTCAGTCTCCTACCCACGTTCTCTGCTTTGTATGTGGAGTGAATGATGTGAAATGCAGAATTTAGGGCTGGTATATATAGGCCAGATCTAGTTACGGTGTAACTTAAGTTGAGAGTTATGCCGCAACATCAATATCTTCGTAATTTGCTCTGGAAAAGTTGGTTACGGCGTAACACATGGAATGAGTTACGCCGTATCTTCAATGTACGTTTCAAAATCATGATTGCAGCGGCGTGGAACATCATTTGACCTAATTAGTTACGGCGTAATCCTAAGATGGAGTTACACCGTAATCTTCAGTTGAGTTGGTCTTCTGAGTTACGCTTTTATTACGGCTTAATGTGAGAGAAGAGTTACGGAATTACTTGAATGGGCATACTATCATATATCTTCAATAAACTCTCCAAATCGCTGCCTCATTAGCTCCAATGCTCGTAATTTACCCGAAGTGAAATATAGAGGAAAACAAGCGTAAATCCATATAAATGATATAAAATACGAGCATTATCGGGAAAATTGACACTTAATATTCGTGACTATTTGATGTTATCAAATATCCCCCACTTGAACTCTACTTGCCCTCAAGTAGACCTTATTAGATAAATTCTAAAAGATATCTCCCATTTACCGGAAAATATAAGTTTAAAAACCCTTATGCTAGAATAAAACAAAGACGAACACCTCACGAAATGGGAACAAAACACTCAAATCTCTCAACTATTCTAAGTGTGAATTTTGGGGTGATCACTCAACGCACATTTATAGCATGTATTCTATCATAATCTTGGCGGTTACACAAATCTCCACCACTAGAGTTAAGGACTAAACAATTCTTGAAGGCAATATGGGTAGACACGACAAAGGTTAATGGGGAGTCGTCATTACTAAGATGTCACGGTGAAGTGGACAAAATCAATGATACATGACCAAATCCATGGCCAAGACACCAAAGATTGCTCGCTGCATCACCTAGCCAAGCTTCGTGACTAAAGGGTATGATGAGACATGGGATATAATTGGTGTAAAATAAAAATAATAAGCAAACAGTCTAAATCTATAACCAAGTCATCACCGCTTACTGTTCATCCAAAGTTCAAGTTTCAAAGCTAAGAAATCGGATCATGATATATCAAGTACATGTGCCATTAGAGGACGTCATGATGGGCACATTACCTTTTCTTCAACTGTTGGCGCAATGATTGCCAACTTCATTCTTCAAATGTGACCGAAGTGGCCTCCTCGATACTAAATCTATTATGAGCTGATAAACATAGTGCTTATAATTTAGCACTTTACAATCAACAAATAATAAATTTATTTATTTATTTTTATTTTATTATTATTATTTTTTTTCGAATCACTTCATTTTTTTTTCACACATAACAACTAAACATAGCATCCCCCCACTTGAGATGAACAATATGAGAATTTGGGGGGTCTTCAATGATCTTCAAAAATGTGGCATCGACGAAAGCGTGATTCCTGAACCTTTCCACTCAAACTTTGAACTTAGGCAAACAATGACTTCCCAATCACAAATAAAGACTACAGGGTAGGCTAAGGTGTATAGGTGTAACGAAACAATATGTTGGGTGAACAAATGAAAGGAATGGCTCGGATGAGTGTATCTAGGGTATCTTGCACTAAAGGTGAGTGCAACAAAAGGGTTTAACATGGGGTCGAGAAGTCGAAAGTGACTAATCGATAGACACACAAGGATAGGCTTTTGGGTGATAATCCTATAACATTGCCTTCTTAAACCGAATAATCCAAGTACATTAAGCTAACTCAACATACCTCGTCTATGGTCTCGAAATGATGTAAAGGCCAAGTTCTAAAGTTTATGTGCCACTACACACTCATAATTTGGTGGATTTAGGGTAAATATGAAAGCGGATAAGGCTAATCTCACCATATAATGTCAAGGGTTATAATGTGCTCGGCTAAGGTCTAATCTAGTTAGGTTAAGAAAACATGTCAAAATTTTAAAATGGCATAATTTTTCAAAATAAACTAGAAAACGAGGGCAAAATAAAGTTCAAGAGATAATTCTACCCCGTCCCCACTTGAAATGTACAAAGTCTCTTTTGTACTAAACGTTAAATAATGGTGAAGAAAAAGTAGAATTAGAGCGAGAACTTCCCTTAAATTTGCTCCGAAAAAGAAAGAAGTCCCACGAAAAGAATCGTGCCTTCGCATAAGCATCCACGAGCAAACTTCAATCCTTGAAATCACACTACCAACAAGAATAATTCTAAAAAAAAAGAAAAACGAAAAACGAAAAGAAACCTAACTCACTTTCGTAGGAATCACGGTTGCATTTAGCGTATGCAACAAGCCTTTTAAATCACTTGGTGTCCCAAGTGGATGAGTGTAGTCTCGTGAGGGCTTACAGGGAACATACCCAGAAAGTTCATTTAAAAACTAATACAAGGTCATTGTGTTTAAAAGAAATAATTCATACAGAGGATAGTTACGTCGTAACTCCTAGAAGGGTTACTGTTGTAATTGTTGCAAAACACCGCGACGCCATCGAGTGTAGCTACGGCGTAACCATTGCATGGGATTACGCCGTAATTGGTAATGCTCTGGAAGAACTACTACAAGAGATGTGTTACGGCGTAACCATAAGAATGAGTTACGCCAGAATCGTGACGATCGAGTCCCTGCTCAAAGATGTCAGCAACAACTTTCTCCGATTTCCTGCAAAAATAGTTAAAAACACAACACCAACAGAAATGGAAATAAAACAAATGAAAGGGATATTTCGGGTTGTCTCCCGAAAGAGCACTTTTCTTTATTTACGAGTCTTTAAGTTAGACTCAAGGCCATGGGCTCTATGCAGGGGCGAAGAATTCATCACCCGAAAGCTTACTAACATGTTTTCCATAATAAATTTTTGCTTTGTGCCCATTCACTTTGAAAAACTCCCCTGCATTATTATAAACTTCAATAGTCCCATAAGGGAACACCTTACTCGCTGTGTAAGGACCAACCCAGCGAGATCTCATTTTTTCAGGGAAGAGTTTGAGTCTTGAGTTGAAAACGAGCACCTCTTGCCCAACTTCAAACTTTTTATCCTTTATCCGCGCGTCATGCCATCTTTTGGTCCTATCTTTGTATGATTTGACATGGTCGTATGCTTCGTCTCTTAATTATGCAAGGCGATTGATTTGAGAAAATCGGTGTTCCTTGTCCATGCCAGTCTCAAAATTAGCATTTTTGAGTGCCCAGTATGCTTTATGTTCTAATTCAACCGGGAGATGACAAGCTTTTCCGTATACGATCTTAAAAGGTGTACTTCCAATAGGGGTTTTGTAGGCGGTTCTGAATGCCCATAAAGCTTCTTCCAATTTGTTGGACCAATCTTTTCTGTTACTGCTGACGGATTTCTCCAAAATTCGCTTGAGTGCCCGATTGGTGTTTTCTGTTTGCTTATTAGTTTGGGGATGGTAAGGCGTAGACATCCGGTGGACTACTCCGTATCTGTTCAGTACTTTTTCCATAATACCATTACAAAAGTGTGGCCGTCGATCACTTATGATGGTTTTAGGAATCTCAAATCTGGAGAATTACTTCTTTAAAAATCGAATGACGCTTCTAGCATCACAAGTCTGTAGAGCTTCAACTTCAACCCATTTTGAAACATAATCGACATCTTCCAAAATATAACTTTTGTTTTTCGATGGGGTGAAAGGTCCCATGAAATCAATACCCCAGACATCAAATACTTCACATTTCAAAATGTTATTTAGCGGCATATGATTTCGAGAAGAGATGTTACCCGCCCTTTGACATGCGTCACAATTTCTTACATATTTAGCGGCATCCTTGAAAATGCTGGGCCAAAATAATCCCGCTTCAAAAATCTTTCTAGCAGTAGTGTCGGCCCCGTAATGCCCTCCAGCGGGTCCGTTGTGGCAGTGTTCCAGTATTCGTTGCTGTTCTTCTCCAAAAACACATCTCCTAATAATACCGCTGTGGCAAGATTTAAACAGAAAGGGTCATCTCAAAGTAATATTTTAAATCGAGAAGAACTTTTCTTTTGATCATAAGTTTTGTTGCTGGCGTAACTCGTCATGAGGTAATTAGCTAAGTCCGCATACCATGGTTCGGGACTAGGATCTTCAATTCTTACTGCCATAAGATTCTCATCAGGGAAGGAATCACGAATAGTTTCTATGTCAAGTTCCTCAAGCTCAGGGTTTTCTAATCGAGATAGGTGATCAGCTGCCAAATTTTCTGCCCCCTTCTTATCCTTGATTTCTATTTTAAATTCTTGTAGCAAAAGTACCTATCTTATCAATCTTGGTTTGGCATCCTATTTACTGAACAAGTACTTCAAAGCAGAATGGTCAGTGTAGACAACAGTTTTAGACACTAAATTTATCAAAGGCATAGACCACTGCAAGGAGTTCCTTCTCGGTGGTCGTGTAATGTTCTTGTGCTTCATTTAAGGTTTTACTAGCATAATAAATAGGTTTGAATTTTTTGTCTATCCTTTGTCCTAAAACAGGCCCCACCGCATAATCACTGGCATCGCACATTAGTTCAAAATCATTGTTCCAATTCGGAGCAATGATAACAGGAGCTATAGTTAATTTTTCTTTCAAAATATCAAAAGCACTTTTGCACTCATCGTTAAAGTCGAATTTTGCATCCTTCATGAGAAGTTGGGTCATAGGTTTAGCAGTTTTTGAAAAATCTTTTATAAATCTTCTATAAAACCCAGCGTGCTCAAGAAAACTCCTAATTCCTTTTAGATTAGTTGGGTAAGGAAGTCGAGAAATAACGTCAACCTTAGCTTTATCGACTTCAATCCCAGTTTGGGAAATTTTATGTCCCAAAACAATTCCTTCTTTTACCATAAAATGTCATTTTTCCCAATTTAGGACAAGGTTGGTTTCTTCACATCTACCAAGCATTTTAAATAAATTATTAAGGGAAGATGAGAAAGAGTTACCAAAGACCGAGAAATCGTCCATAAATACTTCCATGAAATCTTGGCACATATCTGAGAAGATTACCGTCATGCAACGTTGGAATGTGGCAGGGGCATTGCATAGCCCAAAAGGCATTCTTCGGTAAGCGAATGTTCTGTAGGGGCAAGTGAAAGTAGTCTTTTCTTGATCCTCTGGAGCATTGCATAGCCCAAAAGGCATTCTTCGGTAAGCGAATGTTCTGTAGGGGCAAGTGAAAGTAGTCTTTTCTTGATCCTCTGGAGCGATTGGAATCTGGAAATACCCTGAAAATCCATCAAGGAAATAATAATATTCATGTCCAGAAAGCCTTTCTAACATTTGATCGATAAAAGGGAGTGGAAAGTGATCTTTCCGCATTGCGTCATTTAATTTTTTGTAATCGATGCAAACTCTCCAGCCAGTCACCGTTCTTGTAGGGATTAGTTAGTTATCCTCATTAGTGACCACGGTCATTCCTCCCTTCTTTGGCACAACATAAATAGGACTAACCCAAGGGATATCGGAAATAGCGTAAATTATACCTGCATCCAAGAGTTTAATGATTTCATCCTTGACCACATCTTGAACTTTTGGGTTTAATCTCCTTTGTGGCTACACTACTGGTTTAAAATCATCTTCCATAAGTATCTTGTGAGAACAATATGAGAGGTTAATTCCTTTTATGTCAGAAACTTTCCATGCAATAGCTCCTTTGTGCTTGCTCAACACCTGTAACAACAATTTCTTTTCCTCGTCAGATAATAAAGAAGAAATCACAACAAGAAAATTAGGATCATCATTGATAAATGCGTATTCCAAATGAGAAGGGAGCTCTTTAAGCTTGGGAGTATTATTAGCTTTTTCTAGGATGTTGGCAGAACATAACGTTTGGTTATCCACAATATTTCCTTCCCACCTGTCTTCTTCATCGTTAGATATGTTGTCATTGTCATCAAATACTAGTGATTTCAAAGGGTCTGGCTGAAAGCATTCTTGAGCATGTTTCTGAACATTAACCTCGACCAGATCGAGGTCGTCAAGGTTGTCGTCAGTGAAAGAAGCGTATTTCATCGATCTTTCTAGGTCGAAGGTAATCTTATCATTTCTAATTTCCAAAGAGATCTTCTTGTTAAACACATCAATCATCGCGTGTGATGTGGCAAGAAAGGGTCTTCCGAGTAAAATGGGGACATCATCTTCTTCCATTTCGAGGACCACGAAGTCGACCGGGAAAACAAATTTATCAATCTTGACAAGGACATTCTCTGCAATTCCTTTAGGGTATTGAGTTGTTTTATTGGCCAGCTCAATGCACATTCTAGTTGGTTTCAGGCTTCCCAATTCCAGTCATGAGTAAAGCGAGAATGGCATAAGGTCGATGTTGGCTCTAAGTCGGCAAGGATTTTCAAACACGATACCTCCGATGGTGCAAGGTAAGGTGAAACTCAAGGATCTTCTTCTTTTAGAGGCATGTCTTTTAAAAGTGCAGCAGAACACCTTTGATTCAAGGTAACCTGTGTCCGATCAGAAAGTCTTTTATTAGTGAGGAGGTCCTTCATGAATTTATCATATTTGGGCATTTGTTCAAGCGCTTCCACGAGAGAAATGTTTATGCTGAGCTGTTGTAATTTCTCCATGAATTTTTGAAATTATAATCGTTCTTGCTCCTTCTTAATTCTTCCTGGAAATGGTATGGTCGGAACATAGGGTCGAACTTTTTCCTATGACAAAGTTGGTTGAGTAGCCTCTATTTCTTTGTTGCTGTCTTGAGGTATTTCTCCATTCTGAACATCTGAGTTGGAAGTGTTGGGAATTACAGATTTGATGATAACAAAACCCATAAACATAAGAAATGAAGAAAGAAGAAACAATGAGGACCTAATATGTAATAGATAGATAACTTTATTAGTAAGCTAGGGTTTGTAACCTCCCTCTATTATATAAAGAGGGTAGGCGTCTAGGTTACAATCATCCAAAACATAGAACTCTTCAATGAGAGTCTAGAAAACGCATAGAGCGTGTAGTAGTAATAGTAATTTATATTTTATGAATAAAGAAAACCTTATTAGTGATATTGATTGTGTTCTTATTATTCCGCTATGCATTCAATCAATCAGTGTTACTCATACCCTAGTTGAGTCCGGATCTTGGATTCTACAATTGGTATCAGAGCCTTGTGGCTCTCGATATAGGGTTTATAAGGTTTTTCTGTAATTAGGGTTTATACCCTAATTGATCTATAGCAGCAGATGTGAAAAGAAAAGAGGTAGCAGGTGATTCGAAGCAGTTTGATGAAGACCAGATTCGGTTGTAGGGCCTTATTATTTTTTCCGTTTGACATGACATGCACATGAGGTACATTGCATTCTTATTATTGAGAATTTGGATTTAATTCTGGTCATTCATGTCGCCTACCCTCTTAATTAAAAGTGTTGAACTTTATGTCGTCTATCTCACTGATCCTATGTTTTCTATTGGCCACGTGATGGTAGTATGTGTCCCTCACGTGATGTATCTTTGTGAAATTAAATTGATTGGTCTGTGGAGATATTCATTAATTCTTATTGGCTATCACGTGGGTACATTTTTTGATTGGCTATCAAGATTGGTGATTTGTATCTTAAATTGGCTAATCAAATCACATGGACGGCGGTCATACACACCTGATGTCATCTCATTTATTGGTCCCACATTATACAAGCAATTTGTTCTGATCAAACGATGGTTTCTGATTGGTCGAACGAGTTTCAAGAGGTCTCGTGATATTACTTTTAATTGGTGTTCTATTATTTTTTAATATCATCATCTTGATGTTCTTCTTTTGATGATCACGTGGGTACAAGTATATGGGACCAGCAGATATTTATAATTGATCACACACATGGGACGAAATTGGTTGCTTCATGTATTAAACTAAATGTGTGGTAATGGGTATTATATACGAATAGGGAATTTAATACAGGTTTGGGTACCACATGGAGCAGTTTGATTTAACGTTTCTACTTGTTTGGTTAATTGGTGGTCGAAATGTTTTGTACTGGTTAAATGATGATTAATACTGGTCTCATTATTCTGTTCGAGTATTGGATCTTGCTGGTGGACAAAGACTGGTTAATACTGTTTATGATCGGTTGTTGTATGTTAATTCTGCTCTTGACAATTTGTGGTGGTTGTTGTCCAAGTTAATTCTGGTCGTCTAAAGTTTATGCTATCCATTGATTACTAGTCTTGGTGAGTTGAATTTTGATTCAACGATGAACCCTAGTAATTATTATATTCTTGGCTTGACGACACACTCGATGATGGAATAAGAGTTTTACTACTGCTCGTTGATATTGCTACTCTTGGTTCAAGTTTTTGGTGCCTTAACTTCATTTATTGTAAGCTTTTTGGTGTTCTTCATGGAGGGTATTTTGAGGCATTAAAAGGTTGGATTGATAGTATGATATCAGTTGGTGATGGTACTTCTACTATTCCTCCTGGTGGTACTTCTGGTGTTCCTCCTGGTGGTACTTATATTCCTACTGGTTGCGTGTTCTGATTCGTACTGGTTCCTACTGTTGGGAGTTCCTACTGGTTGGTTCCTCCTGGTCAGTTCCTACTGGTTGGTTCCTCCTGGTCAGGTTCTACTGGTTGGTTCCTCCTGGTCTGTTTCTACTGGTTGTTCTGGAGTTCCTACTGGTTGATCAGGTGCGTGTCTTATCACATCTCAAAGTGAGGAGAGGCATTTTTGAGATAACTTGTTCATGCGTTAATGATGTGACAAAGACTTGATGAATCTAGCGAAGGGGTGAGATCTAAAACTGAAGGTGCTTAATGCTCACATTTGCTATCACTTTAAGGAGTTACGTTGTAGTGCTCAGTGTTAGCGAAGGGGCGAGATCTACAAACTAAAAGTGCTTAATGCTCACATTTGCTAGTGCTCAGTGTCTCATCTAAGTTTGGAGTCACATGCATAGTACAAGATATAAAGACGCCTGCGTTGGTGTTCCTACTGGTTCTCCGTTTGTACTGGTACACTATTTTGATTCTGCTGCTGAGTTGATTTTTCTGCTGCTTGCTCTTGGTGAAAAAAAAAAAAAAAAAAAAAAAAATTACGGTTTCTGGCGATGGTTAGTATATTTTAAAGGGAAGCTTATTGTTAATATACTTACCATCTACATGCATCACTGAGGGAAGCGTTCTGAGTTGCACAAGATCCCTGTTAGATAATTACAAAAAGGGGAAGAAGATTCATGATGTGCAGCCTATTATTTGTGATGACATGTTTTAGCATTGTTTCTTTATGCAGATTGTTTTGTAATATCAAATAGGGGAAGATTGTTGGGAATTACAGATTTGATGATAACAAAACCCATAAACATAATAAATGAAGAAAGAAGAAACAATGAGGACCTAATATGTAATAGATAGATAACTTTATTAGTAAGCTAGGGTTTGTAACCTCCCTCTATTATATAAAGAGGCTAGGCGTCTAGGTTACAATCATCCAAAACATAGAACTCTTCAATGAGAGTCTAGAAAACGATAGAGCGTGTAGTAGTAATAGTAGTAGTAGTAGTAATTTATATTTGGAAAATTGGTCAACAGAATCCATGCCACCACGATCATATCACTTCTGCACCACTTTTATAAATAATTTGAAAATAGACAGGGACAACCGTTATTGTTAGGCAACTCAACCACATTCGACAAGTGTCCGTATGTGTATAGGATTATTTTTGGCATTAAAAGTCACGGGTACGATTTTTTTAGAAAAGGTTTTTTTGGTCATTTTACATGATACTTGTCAAGTCAAGTAGAGATCCTTTTTACATAAATAAAATGTTCTATAGTAAAACTGAGTTCTTATTTTTCATAAGACTGCTACTTCTCATTAAACTGCTGCTGCTTCTTCTTGTCAATACAGATTCAAACACACACACGACTCCATCAATCCCCCAACCCTAGAAAATTCTAAACACCCATTATCCAAAAAACACACACCCACACACACGACTCTACCGAATGTTATTTTTCATAAAAACTAAAAACTAACAGATTTCCATTGCTTAGTTGGAGGATTCGGAACTCGTTTGAGACCATTAACTCTCAGCGTCCCCAAGCCAATTAATGGATGTTTAGTTTCAGATATCATGTGTAATATTGGAGTTTTGCCAAGGGTTCAACAAGTGTTTGATGAAATGTCTCAAAGAAAGAAAGAGGTATAATTGTTTTCCTCTTATGTTGGCCCAGACACTTGTCTAAGCATTCTGATTTTTACATAAACTGGTATAGGCAAAAACATTTCACCGATTGAAATATTTCATTTTGTGTATGTCCTTAGCTTTCAGGTCGTCATTTGCTAAGCTTCTGTGCTCTCCAAGATTTAATACAATGGATTACAAACTTGCAATGAGGTATGTATTTAATCCTCAACATTTCATAGATGTTGTTTTATGTTAGCCTCTGATATAATTATATTGATTACTCTTGGTTTTTCTTTTTTGTAGTATATTGGATCCAAAACTCAACTTCGCAGATGACGAGCCCTCATCAACCATTTCACATGGTATTTATGATGATATCATTAACTCTCCAATCAGTATGAGAAGGCTGGAAGCTTATGTGAACCACCTTGCTGATCATCATCTGGTAAGTCTGAAGGTGTTAAAATGTTAAATGATACAAACATACTTTAGTCGAGGCTTTCTAAAGGATTTAGGTTTGCAGAGAAGCTTGAAAACGGTGGCTCGTGATTATTGTAGTCATCTTTCTAAAGGAGTAGTTTTGAAATGGGTCAAATGGTTTACTGTGTGGTCGGGTAGCCGTGCTAGCTTTCACGTGACACTAACCTGCTTTAGCCCAGAAACACACTCAATGATGACAAACACCTTCTTTTAGAGCCTCGGAAAACACAGAACATGTCTTTCACTGAACTAGAAGACAAGAACCAACAAGCTATGGATGAGAAGCGCCTGCTACTAGCAGCACCTACTGCAACACCAACCGATACAGCAATACCCCGCAGCTTCAGCTACACTTGCGCCGTATCTTGTTGGCATTGTTGTGTAGTTTGCATTTGAGCAGTATGCAAGATACATCAAGTCACCTTCTTGGCCTCTCATTCCTGTCATCTTTCAAGTAAATACACACATTTATTGTTGTTTAGATTCAAGTTGCATGTTTTCATTTAGAGGTGGCATGATGGGTCGGTCTGGAGGGTTGGGTGATAAACTAATGGGTCATAATGGGTACAGCTCCTTGGTAACTTGTGCTCCATACTCCATGTTCACTAATGGGTCATAATGGGTCATAATGGGTGCTTTTTTAATTTTATAAGTTGAACCGGGCTGGCTTGACACAAAAACTTCTTTGCCAAGATTTTGTCCATCGAATGTATGTTTTTGGCCCATTTTTTAAGCTAAATATTTGTTGTCTACCCCTTCGGTATATTAAAGATAAACATGGCCTGAATTGCCCCATTTGTATGTACATGGATCAAATTGGTCACCTTTAATAAATTTGTTTCCTTCAGCTGGGATATTTTACATGTTGTGCAGGTTTATAGATTGCACCAACTTAATCGGGAAACACAACTTGTTACTGCACTCTCGTTCACAGTTAGAGGGGCAGAATCAACACCCCATAATCTGGCTATAAATAGTTCATTGGGTATGCTTTTGAATGTTCTTCAGGGTCTTGGGGTTATTTGCATTTGGTCTCTTTCAAGTTTTCTTATGCGGTTCTTACCATCTGCTACCATACCCGAACAATGATTCAAGAAATATCAGTCTAAATGATAGTCGAAAGACATGTAGCTCATGATTCAATTAGTTTATGTAGATCATATTCACTGGTCCATTGTGCCTGGTGATCCATTGGACAAAGAAATTGTATTACGGCCACTCGAGCCTGCACCAATTCAGTACCTTGCGAGTGAGTTTATGGTGAAAACAAGGCGTAGAAAGGTAGAGTTTAACTTCTCTTCTGTATCTTTTGCTTTTCCAGTTCCAAGCACTTCGAGCGATGGTGCAGGCGAATCCACAAATCTTGCAGGTATATGTCAAATCGTTTTGATGCATTTATATTTTTATGCATGATGGTCTCTTATTTAACATTGTGATGATGACAGCCTATGCTTCAAGAGCTTGGAAAGCAAAATCCTCACTTGGTGAGACTTATCCAAGAGCATCAAGCTGATTTTTTTCGTTTGATCAATGAACCTGTTGAAGGCGGAGAGTAAGTTATCTGAGTAAGTTATCTGCTAATGTCTTCTCTTTGTAAATTGGTTAATCCATTTTTTTTTTGTTCTAAATGCTAATCTAAGAGGGCCAAAATTTCAGGAATGTATTTGGAGATCTTGGTGCAGCAATGCCACAGGCTGTGACTGTTACACCTGAGGAACGTGAAGCCATTGAACGCGTAAGTTACATAATTTCTTGTTTATGCATGGAGCAATAAAAGTATTACTGGAATGTAAAGTTTTTGGATGTTAAACACAATAATAATATTAGAATGCTTTAGTTGGATATATATGAACTGAAAGCGTGTTTGATTTTTTGTTTCGGCTTGAAGAATGGGATTTGATAGAGCACTAGTATTAGAGGTGTTTTTCGCTTGCAACAAGAATGAAGAGCTGGCAGCCAATTACTTATTAGATCACATGCACGAGTTTGAAGACTAGAAGTAGTGTCGATAAATGGTGGTGGACTAATCAACCCCCTGCCCCTTCTTTCCTTTTTCTGTGGTTTTCTCTTTTCCAGGGTTCATCTTTTTTATTTTCCGAGTGCTTATATACTTGTGGAAATATGGAAGTGTCAATTGAATTGTAACCATATCTCTCGTCTTCTATTTAATTTGCACCTGCTCTTGTATTTTGGACCTTTAGATTATGCCGTTGTATGACTATAATGTTGTTGGCCTCTTCAACATCTCCCCATGCCACTTAATCTCATACATGACCCAAAATTGGCTTAGTTTGGCACCAAGAGGGTATATGAAATTAGAAAACTTCGAGCAGCAAGGTGTCAATCTGCAGTTTTCGGTTTGATTGATGTTTTGTTGGCATACATGAGTTATAATTTGTGCTTCCATGTTGTATTGCTGTTAAAATATAAAGTGAATCCAAGTCATGTAAGAGACAGGAAGTAACTGATGCCTTTTTTTTACATTTAGCTCTTGTGGAATACCACTTCCACTCGAAAACATAATCTTAGTAAGAATAAAAAATTAAAAAAAAATATGAAACTTATACATGCTATGCCTTAGATTTTGCTTCCTTTGGTGGTTTTAGAATCTCCTGCTAAGTTTAATAGACTTGTCTATGTTACAGTTTCATGTATATGCTGCTTTTGAATGATAACTACTTATATGTTGCTTCCAATTTTGGGGAAGAAGGTTCATTTGTAACTGTTCTAAAAACACCATTCATGTAAAATCCTTGCTATCTTGGTTCTTATATAATAATCAGGTATGCACTATCAATTATGTTTAAAAATTTTGTATTTTGGTTCAACTTTGCATTTTTTAGTAATTGAGGATTACTAGCCGTATGGAATTAAAGATTGAATTGAAATATATGTCTTTAGAATTATATGTATTTATGTATTTAGGGATCTAATTGAAAATTAATGTTTTCATATTATCAATTTTAGTTGTAATACCCTTCGTCTTACACTTGTATCTTGAAAGCAGAAGATGCAGGACATGTTTTTTATGTGATTTTCTACAAGTAGCAACTATTATGAACCTAGGACCAACAATTAAGTTGAACTAAATTTGACAAGATTAATACATCAGTTTGATGTGAGTTTTTTTATTAAGTATGTCTAGTTAGTTTGTAGCTTAAAAAATGAATAACTACTTTCCACAAAAGAATAAGTAAGTGCTGTATAACTTGAAATATACATTCAATGGTTGAAAATAATTTAGGTTTGTGGGTGCAGCAGCAGCAAGGTGATGGTTAAAGAAAGATATCGTAGAGCCAATGCAAGCTACTTGACCAAACAAGACTTAGGAGAAACAATGCTGAAAGCTTTGGGAGCTTCCAAAGGTATCGCATATTCTTTTCTTCTCTTTGATTAATCATTCTTGAACCTAGAAGACCCACAATTTTACTTCTAGTGTTCAACATTAACAAATCCTTACTTTGATTTGTATTCATCAGGCTTTACCCGATGTTCCACCAGGAATGATAGATGCTGTAAACCATGGTGGAGAGCTTTGGGCAAATTTGACTGCAGGGACACCATTAGAAACAGTTGCTAAGGAAGTAAGCAACTCACTAGGAGTAGACTCTACATCTCTTCGTGCACAGATCTTTCAAAGGAATTTGACTTGCTTGTGGATACAATAGCTGCTTGGATAATTACCAATGCTGGTGCAAGTTCAAGACTTTTGAAGCCATAAGAAAGCCACATTGATCTCAAGTTAATACAGATATGTCGCAAAAAAATAAGATAAACTTGGGTATACATGATTGTGCAACTTTAATTGTCATGCCTAGTAATCATAATTGTGATGTACATGTATATTTAGGTTTGTATATGCCTATTGGTGGCTGCACATTAATGGTATACAATGAATGTACAAGATCCATGCCTCGTGTTGAGATGCATCAAAAGAAATTAGACCTACTGTATACTGGCAATGCTGTATTGGAGTTACTGAATTGCATCAGATAATAGAAAACCATGCGTTGTAATTATGCATTTTTTGATTTATTTGCATGTATTGTGGACTTAAATTAGTATTGCTCGAATAGACTTCAGCCAGTTTTTCCCGTGTACCTAAGCAATGTTAGGCCAACGCTTAGTTAAGTAAAAGTGATTTAACTAGCAAAACAAAGAAGTCCTTAAGAATATACTTTGAATCAATAGTCGATACCCATCAGTTTGGTTCATCTATCTAAGGTTATAAAACATACATTACAGTTAAAGATATTTTTACAGAAGTAAGACATACGTTGGATTAGGCCAACCGTGAGTCCAAGAAAACGAGCAACTTGACCAACCCATTCACAGTCCCTCCTTGCAAGGTAGTCGTTAACGGTAACAATATGAACTCCTTTACCAGTTAATGCATTTAAATAAACTGTGTTTTTGACTAAAAGGGATACATGAAACTCACACACCAGTTCATTTAGATACTTCCAATTATTACGATATTAAAGATCCAATGAAACAACTTCAATTCATTACTATAGACTACCAAATAAGCAAGTAAACCACTGCCTCCATCCCATCTCAAGTTGGAGCTCCCATCAGTACCGAAAGTTATTCCTCTACGGGCACAGGTGTCGTGATAAAAGAATGAAGTAGCCCAAAAATAAGGAGTTTCCCAAAAATAGTTGCCCTAATAAGAAGTTGCCAAAACAGCAGAAGTTGCCCGTTGCCCAAACAGAAGTTGCCCAAAAAGAAGAAGTTGCCCAAGAGAAAAAAAATCGCCAATACAGAAGCGTTCTTGACTAATATTAACAAATTTTGACAAATGATATATATTGTTATTGCCAAAATTCTAATCTAAATATAGGTGTTTAATGTATATCTTCTAATAAGAATCGACACGAAAAGATTTGAAATTCTATTCGCATTTCACATGCTGTGTTTTTCTTGGTATGATTGATGGCTAGATTGAGCGGGAATGTATCTATAAGTTATGCAGCAGAGACTGATTGAGCTTTTTGTCGAGGAGGTATACGAAGCCAAGACTTCATCATGTCATATGCTGTGAAACCAATAGCGCCAGAAAAACAGCAAATCACAATTAGCATTGCCATAATCTAATGACGCAAATGTACAAAAAGGGTATGATAACTACAACGGGACCAAAAAAATCTTATAGACATGTTTTCAAACTAAGCATGAGTACAAAAAACTGTCTAAGATTTTGACAATAAGTGCTCCACACCAAACCTGACCCAGCCAATTTTGATCCGCACCAATAGTTGCCCTTTATCCAACCCACTCTTTTTCCCACATTTAAGTAGGACTCTATAAACAAAAAGTAACACTAAGCTAGAAGAAATGCCCGCGTACAGGGATGGAGTGTTTTTCAGCAGCAGAAGCAACATCACGGTAGCGGGAAAGACTTTCATCTATACTGCAGTTAATATTTGACCGTGAAAAGGACTCGGAAGCTGCAGCAAACACTGCATTTCCTTCACTCCAGCTGCAAGAGCCGCCTCTAATCCCTGGACAATAGGAAAATAAATGGGACCCAGTTTCTATAAAACTTTTGCCACTATACGATAATATACTATAAAAGATTTGCAAAAGATACAACTTACCTTTAGATTTGGTGTTAGCACAGGGAATCTAGCACCGCCAATACGTTTAGTAGCTTCGATTACATCTTTTGCATCTGCCAACTGCAATATTTAGCTACATATGTTTACTAACTTTAGTTGGAATAAAGATATGCTAAAAACCCGAAAAAGAAAATTTTAGTTATCAAAGCCTAACCTTAATGTAATTAATGCTGAGGCCTGCAAATAATTGTCTCCAACCTTGTTCAGAAACAATTGTTGTAAGCCCCTTCCACGTATTCTTGTGTCTAGCACTACCAGAAGCTTGCATAATTTCAACCTAAAAAAAGGACATCAAAATTATAAAAATAATACTGAACACATTACATATATCAGTAGATACGAAAGGAACATATGCTGACACAAACCTGCATTTGCCTTCTAACAACGTCTAAAGGGTATGTGACGGTTTGACCAAATAAGCCAGCCAAAGCACCACATGAAAAACGCATCGTGATCGACCTTTGCTGCTCCTCAGGAACACGTCTTTTGAGTTCTTCATATATGTAAAACTTTAAGCCGGCATATGGCAGGATACCAATAAGAGTTGGACCTAGTTTATATAAATGAACAAAATTAATTATAAAGATTACGACTTCTAGAAACACCGAAAATTTCACAAAGATCAAAAGGCTTTGAATATCATAAACTACATGGATGGTCCCTGTGATTTGTCCCTAGAGGATAAATAGTTTTTTTTTGAAAAAAGCCCAATCCGTATGATATGAAGGGTGTGTTTGTTTCATTAAGATGTTTTGGGTCTGAATCTGACTACCGCATCTTACTGGTAAGAGGTGGCTAAAAAGTCTAAATCTGAACGAAATAATGTTGTTTGTTTTTGTATAAGTGTCCGAATAATTTTAAGTGCTCGTTTTTGCAATTTGTTTATTAAACCAACGCAATGCGATAATAAGTAACTTATGTAAATATGAAATAAGACTTTTGATCATAAATATAACATAGTTAATAAACAATCAAATATATTATATAAAGTTTACAAAAGCAGTAAGAGGCAGTAAGACAAGTCCCCACTCTTCTTCGAGTAAGATGTTATATGTCTAACTGGGTCTTACTCAAAAGAAAAAAACAAACAACCAAAACGTCTGCCCACCTCTTACTGGTAAGAGTAAGAGGGCTAGTAAGACCTTTATATAAAAAACAAACACACCCGAAGACTTTGTTTAACCCATTACCCAAGCCACCCACTATGCCACCTTTAGCACTATCTTAAGGAAAGTATACAGACTGATGCACATACTTGCAGCTTTTCTGTGGGGAGGACTGCAGCAAATTCATGTCATGTAAAACAGCTTCATTTTCCATATTGATTTATATATGATCTGAAACATCTTCTGAAGGAGCTTTTTTGCTACCCTCCTTCAACTCTGATCCTTCAAACTCAAAGCTTTAATACTATGTGCTAAAGAGACAATGGAGGTATCATTGCATTCAGAAGGAGACTCTTTCTTCTCAATAGCATCTGAGGAGGGTTTTGGGATTTCCAGGACTGAAACTGCCATTACAAGAATGCAACATGACAAAATCTTTACTTATAAATATCATTTGAAGGTATTAGTTAACTAGTAAAAGGCACACAACTTTCATTCAAATAAACACATACTCATAAAGGCTGAGGTTCATTGGCAAAAATGAGGCCTTATGGTGATGATGTATAGGGAACATTTGTACCATAAGAATCATTATCACTCGACCCTTGCCTATGTGCTTCCCTTCCTTTCTCCTTCTTAGAGCGTAATAAAGATCTCTAACTAGACATGTTAGCCAAGCCAACCATCTTGTTCTACGCTAAATAGACATTGTGTTTATCACCTATAATCCTAGACAAAATAGCTATGTTGCAAAGCAACTAGTGTGAACCGTGAGTGGTGAGCCTTAATGTCTTATACTAAATTGCCAGTTAATATATCATATACCTGATTTCCATGTGCCGAAATCAATTGCAACTTGATCATCTCTAGGCCTCTAGCTTATAGTTTGTATTCCCATTTCCAGAGCTCTGATTTTTCTGCGATTCTTCTTCCAAATTATGGACATCTTGAGATGATCTTGCACCTTCTTTACCTTCAACAATCAGACTTAATTCATCACCATTGATGATGGAATTTTCGTCAACAAATGCAGGTCTCAAGAGGCCGTAAATAGCAAGACCAAAAGGAGGCAGGTCCATGTAATTTTTAGGAACATCTGATACAAACTGAAGCATCCCAAAAGCAAGCAACAGTAAATGCATTGATATCTTCATATAGACTAAGCAAGTAACAGTACATAATACCCCAGAAAAAAATACTTACATCTGCCAATTGATTAGCAAAATCAATCGGATGGGTCTCAAACTTTGCCCAGTCGCCAACTGATCCATCAAAATCTTCATCATCTACTAAAACGGAAAACCAGTCCTACAATATGTAAGCACTATGAAGAAAAACTTTAGATCTAGAAATTGTCTAACTGAAAGAAGACAAACTAAAGGAACAAAGCTATTACCTTTACATAGTTTCCATTCTCATCATCCTCATCTTCGTCGTCATCATCATCGTCAATATCAATATCTTCGTCTTCAAAACCAGAATCATCATCTAAATGAGATAATGACTCCATCTCACTGACCATTTCTGATGTATTTAAGCCTATTATGACTTGCTGCAGTGAGTATGAGTTACATGGTTAATAAAATTAGATGAATTAAAGTATTAGCAAAAGTTAATCTTTTGTCACCAAGTTACTCACTCTTCCTAGTTCAGTTGTCATCTAATTTACAATTAATAGAGTTCCCTCAGACAAAAACGAGATGCATGAGAAAAATCTTCATGTGTGCCAAGTGAATGGTAAACACTAAGAATACGCGATCATCATGTATATCATTGTTTGTTGATGCAAAATGTTGAATTAATCACCATTGGTGTTATTACTACCACCAATGTTGCCACCTCTAGCTTTATAACCTTAACGGAATGTAATCTGTAAAAACAACCTTATGCTTTCTCAAGCGCATTGCTGATTGCCACTCACTAGAATTGAGTCTTTCCTCATAACTACGAAAAAGAGCATAAGCATAATGAGCAAGATGGAAATGAGTTTGGCCTTGTCTTGCAATAGACTTTTTGTCAACCGCCTTGTGATCGTTAGCAAGATTAACTGCATTTTTCAAATACTTCTCCAAGATAGTCCTTGAGCTACAGAATAAAACAGTAAGTTAACCATGATGGTCATTATGATTTACCCACTACTAAGGAGGTATCTGAATTAGCTTATTTAGGGGTCTTATTAGCTTATTATACTTTCAAAACACAATAAGGCTGCTGTGAAAGGCTTGAATTCTAGAACTTATTGGCTTTTCTGTGAGGGAAACAGATTTGAGCCTTTTAAAAGCTAAAAGCTGCTTCAAAACAAAGCTAACACAAACACCCCACAAGTTTACTCAGAGGACGAGTCTTTGACTCAGATGTACACAACCTAACTGGTGTATCACCATGACCGTCCGGACCCACCCCAAAGCAGACCAAAACAGTATACTAAAAAAAATCGTGATATAACTGAAGGAGTGACAATTTACCGTTTACAATAGTTAGGATACTACTAAGGCAACTCTAATCAGCATGGGGAAACGCTCTTTGCAATGCCACAAGTGTTCTCTCAGTCATGCTTCACAACAGTGACTGACGATGATTGAATAGCTCTTTGCAATCTTGTTGTTTGAACCCATTTTCATGTTCAAGTAACCCGTATGGAGCACCTACATACGGAGCAATGAACCCTGGGATATTTGCATATTTGAAATCCACCAGAAAATATTTTCCTACACGTTAACATGTTAATAAAGATGGTGTGAAGGTAACACGTGACGATTGAAGGATGGAGTATCATATTGACCTTTTCTTGACCACTTGCGTCATTTCCCCAAGATAGTCTCTTTTCCACTGCTAGCGTTTTCTTACCAATGCTAGGTTGACGTTTCCACTGCTAGTATATTTTGGTAACCACTGCTACTTGTATTGAAACCACTGCTAGTGTTAACTTTTACCACTGCTAGTTAACTACTCGACCACTGCTACTTTACCACTGCTAGCTTTATTTGTTTCCACTGCTAGTCATCGTGTTACCACTGCTAGTTACATGGGTTACTACTGTACATGGTCTAAACCATTGATCTGAAAAAACAAAACAAAAGTTAGTCAAGTTTAACAAACTTACTAAAATCATACCTTGTATGCATGTACTCATTAATAAACGTACGTAGATGGCTATTCCACCAAACCAAACACATCTAAAATAACACAAGCCAACTTTATTAGCTACTTGAACAGAAATGAAAGTAAAACATACACCAGACGTCACTGCAAGTCTCGTTAAAAAACAACAATATGGATTATTTTGTTGGGTCAGAATCCCTGTAATGGTTTTTAAAAAAAAGGAAGTTAGTAAGTTACCATATGAGTTTCTGTTTAAAATTGGTCAAACTTTAAGTGTGAAGTGATTGTGACCCTCTTGGCATGAATTGCACATAAGTTAGTATCCACAAAAAGACCAAAAAGGTAAGCTTCACCTGCTTCTTAAAGTGCCAACACAACGTGGCTTTGGAACCTCAAATCAGTCTACAACCAGATACCGTCAACACAAGCATCAGTAATTGATACCATTTTTACATTAAGTTGTAGATAAACTATGAAACAAATAATAATCACCTTAAAATCTTGAGCAATTTCACGAACAAGCCTCTGGAATGGCAATTTGCGGATCAAGAGATTGGTGCTCTTCGATACTTACGGTTTTTTGCATTCATCAACATACTCGGTAAGAAATACTCTCACAGTTTACTTTTCTTTTTAAACTACTAATTTAAGATTTCACTTTATTAGTGAACATAACAATTAAGTAATCAGTTATTAACGGTTCCTCGGCGATAACGATGAGCTTCTTCACTCCTCCGGTTGTCGGAGTAGATTTTAAGAAGCCCAATAACTATCACTATCACTACACAAAACCTCTTATTAATGCAAAATGCAAAAACATTTACTTAAACAAAGTCATTATCAAATGGACCATTTACTTTACAAAAGCCAAAAAGAGGTGCATAAAGTTTTACAGAGCAAAAAGTACAACTTGTTGATTGTGATCATTGTTGTAAAAGGATTTGCCAACCGAAAGAATTCAAACTCGGACCTCTAAGCTAACCTAAGCAAGTTTTAATTACTTGAGCACACCTAGTAGCATCATATGCAAACAGAAAACATACCAAACCAATAAGTACATCTTCATTCGATATATAAACTTCATCCAAAATTACAACAAAACAAGTTCCATTTAACGAAAATATGGAAACTTAAACAAATATTTCAACTCAGAAAGTTTTCACCAATCGATTGCTCGAACATCATTTTAAAATGCAACGTTAACCAACAATTTAACTTATCGTTATTTCGGTTTGAATAATTTTACCGCCACATTCCTCACAAGTCATATATTTGTGCTACTCTTGACAAGCGACTTATTGAATTTAAGTCCGATAATAGCTAGATCCATTCATTATCTCATAGATATATTTACTATAAAGTCCTCTAACATAAATCCGTCACGAGAGATTGTGATTACCATTAATGGAAGGCCAAACGGAACTATAGATAATTATACAAAGTACGCGATTATTTTCCACTAATGGACAATTTATCAAACACCTTTCATGCACAACCTAACTCACCATACTAACCCAAGCTTCAAACTATAGCCACACGTAACACCTAATTCACATCTATCACCTACAATATCACAATCTCCATAACTAACACCTAATATTTTATCTGAAAGTAGCTACATAATCATACAAAATCAACTCACGAATACCGAGACGATCGGATGAGTTAGATGTGCGGATTTGAGAGATCTCCGATTCAATTCGAGTTGAATCTATCGATTAAAATCACAAAATCAACTCACGGTTAACAATTAAGTAATCGAATCATCAAAAACAACTCAGTAAGTTATATAACTCAAAAGCCGAATCAATCTGTTTATGTGTTCTAGGTGAAAAGAAAAAAGAAAGTAAAATGATAAAAAGAAAGGGGAGAAATCCCGCTCAAAAGGAAATGGGAAAAATTGAAAAAAGAATGTAAAGTGAAAAAAAAAGAACGGAGGAGAAATCCCGCTCAAAAGGAAAAATATAAAATGACCAAACTATCCTTGTATATAAATACAAGTTGCCCAAATAATATAAAGTTGCCCAAAAAACAATATAAGTTGCCCAAAAAACAATACCTTACAATTTCTTGCAAAATACGTACTTGTGTCATAAGTTGTCGGACACATGGCATTACAGTTGGTTAAAAAAAGCGGAGGGCAACCTGTCTATTTTCAAATGTCAAGAGTGCGTGGTCCATAAAAAATATGCACTGTATGCGCGGTCTATTGACTAATTTTCCTTTATATTTTATGAATAAAGAAAACCTTATTAGTGATATTGATTGTGTTCTTATTATTCCTTGTGCATTCAATCAATCAATGTTACTCATACCTTAGTTGAGTCCGGATCTTGGATTCTACAGGAAGATAAACCGGTTCTTTATAGTTTAATCCACTTCGTTGTTATTGCATGGGTCGATCCTAGGATTGGTTTCGGTTGTACTAGGAAGTTCCCCTGCCTATGATTCTCGACCGATTCGTAAGCTTTGACCGATTCTCCAATCTTGATTATAGTAGCCGCTGAGTCCTTAGTACAAAGTCGTAGTCTTTTAATGTTCCATATCAATTTCTCACTTTCCTCTTGCTACGCTAGATTCTTTCCACAAGCTTTTTAAATGCCTTTTGAGATCTTCGCTCTTCCTTCAACTCGGGCTATCGAACTTATGTTTAACCATCTTTACTTCTTTAGTAAGGGTGCATATCGACTCAATTCTTCCAAATTCTTAATTACCGATTGTAGTTCCATCGATTTCTTTCAATCTTCATTCCGTGATGAAGAATGAAGAGAAACTTCTTCAACTCTAGTCCATCCTTTATCATTTGTCATCAAAGGATAGGTTCTTTGAGTCTAACATTTGTCGAGTCTTGATATTAAGCCCATTGTAGAATATTTGGGTTGCTCATGCTTGTTGAGTTTATGCTCGGGGCATTTGAGGATGGCTTCACTGAATCTTTCCCAAGCTGTAAATAATGGTTCATCATTGGGTTGGCAAAATCTTCTAATTTCATTAACTTGCTGAAGGATTTTTGCAGGGGTTCGGTATTCTTTAAGAAATGCCTTCTTGAATGCATTCCATGTCGTAATAGATCCAGAAGGTAGCTTCTTCAGCCAATCTCTAGCTCTTCCCTTGAGAGTGAATGGGAATGCTCTAATCATAATATGGTCTCTGGAGACGCCTGGTGCATGGAACAAGTCAGCGATTTCACATACTTTAGAGATGTTGATAACATCAAATAGTCCTGATTATTAAGTGTCAATTTCCCCCGTTAATGCTCGTTATTTATATCATTTATATGGATTTACGCTTGTTTTCCATTGTTTTCCACTTTCAGGTAAATTACGAGCATTGGAGCTAAAGAGACGCGGAAATGGAAACATTACTAAAGATTTATCACAAGATGCTTATTTTGAAGAGATTCTGGCGTAACTCGTCTCTCATTACGCCAGTAACTATTGTGTGACCAAGTCCAACTTATCAAGAGTTCTGAGCGTAACTCTCCCAAAGATTACAGCGTAACTCCATTAGGTCAAAAGGTTCCACGCGATACTTACGCCGAGGCAAGGTCTAGGGAAGCATGCTTGGTGTTTCAAGGAGAAGTCACACCATTACGATAAGCTTTAGCGTTTATTATTTCTTTACTTTCAATTCATGTATTTCGTACCTTTGAATATTGAATTGATGTGCATGATTAATATGACGGCTAAGCACCCTTTGGTGCTAGCCTAGTTATGATTACTTAATTGTTTTGTTTATGCTTTACTTTCGTACAATTATTTCTAAGTGTATGCATGCATAGTTCTTTGGTAGTCACCCCGGTTGGTGGTTTTGAATGGCGATGAGGCCAATTGCCTAGGAGATATGACCAAGCCGACCACTAGGTGAGCGTCTTGAGGCAGGAAGGGTAAGATATGACCAGTGACGACCCTTTCTACATGTGCGATTTGACCAACCGATCACCTATTGTTTGGATGAACTTAAGAATTGGGGTGTAGTGTCTAAGTTCCTAACGGCCGGGCACTCACTATTTAGAATCTAGCATGTAGCGGTACTTAATATTTCGGCTTGGGGACCGGGAACAACAGGACTTACGGTGCGCTGATTTCTCCACATGGTGGCATCTTTGGCGATAGGTTAGAGGCGAATTGACCAAATCTTGTCCTCTCGAATTTGACCCCACAGGTAATTGGAAGTAGGTAGGCGTAGACATAACTAGCTAGGAGGATTGACTAGGTTAGCACCACTATACCTCTATTGATTTCCCTTCACATTTATTTGCTTTTATTTTATATTACGCATTAGTAGTTTAATTAATTAAAGACCTATCGAAACCATTATTATGTGAAATTAGACTTAGTAATTATCCAACACATAGCTCTTGGGGCGACCTCGGCTTTACCATTTACTACACTACACACGATCGGTACACCGCCTAGTTAGTGCATTAGGGTGAACCATAGGTATAGCGAGACACTATAAATATTAAGACACAGTCGGTAAAACACATCAAGTTTTTGGCGCTGTTGCAGGAGCTATATTAGGATTAATATTGAGTCTTTCATTTCATTTTAAACTTTCTCACGATCATATTTCAAGTTTTCGGTACCATGGAAGTTGTTAACATCGATGACCTCACTCTTGAGGAATACTTGGCGTTGACTAGAAGCGAGATCAAGGGTGGGTCTCGTAAGACCTGCAATCGGAGGCGGATGTTCGTTTCGAGATTAAAGACCAATTTATGAGGAGCTTGGCGCTAACCATTTTACGGAAATAGGGACGAAGGCGATATGAGCACGTTGAAAATGTCCTATACATCGCTAGCCTTTTCAACATTCGGGCGTGTCTCATGATCTTTGTTATGCTAAGGTCTTCCCAATGACTCTCACCGGAGCGACGGAAGATGGATCGAAAGATTGCCGCACGGGCGGATTAATACATAGGTATTAAAGAAAAACTTTATTCAAAGATATTGCCCGCCATCAAAGATTTCTAATCAACTCTTGGAGATCCACAATTTCAAACAAGAAGACGACGAAACTCAGATCAAGCTTGGGACGGATACAACGATCTTCTTTATAAGTGTCCTACCAATGATCTCAATAACCAGGAAGGTCAATATTTTCTATAAAGGAATAAATGTAACTACAAGGCGGATCTTTGGACTATCAAGGACCTATCCCAAACATGACTCCTACTATCGCAATTGAAGCCATTCAAAAATGGCGGACCATTCTAAAAAATGGCACGGCGGTGGAAGTAAAAAACCAAAGGCGGAAGTTTCGACGAATTACGGCAATCGCTAGTAAAATTGAAAGTCTCAGTCGAGATATGCTGAAGGTCAGAGAAACCGTTCATGCCATCCAAGTGGGTTGTGAAAGCTATGGAGGAGGACATCTTACGAAAAATTGTCCTCATATGGACGAAGAGGATATTGAAGAAGCTAAGTATGGAGAAAATCGACCATTTTACAATGATAATCGAAATAGTAATGGTTATCGTGGAAATTACAACCGTGGGCCTTATGGAGAAAGAAAGCCCAGTCTTGAAGAAACAATTAATAAATTTCTGGAAAATTCAGCCCAAAGACAAAAGGAGCAAGATTAGTGGTTGAAGGAATTCGGAAAACACCGATGAAATATTTCCAAACACGACTCAACTCGAAAAACCTTGAATCCATGGTGATAAAGCTCGGTGAAAAAGTAAGGAGAAATAACGATAAACCTAAAGGATCTAAACCAGCTATAGAATGTAAGGTAATTTTCTCGGATGATAACTCGAAGGTTCGGGCCGATGTCACGGGTTTAGGGGCGATTTCGTCAGCAGATCCGAGTTACGCCAGTAACATGCCTAATGAGTTACGGCGTAACCTCGTGTTTGACAAACGACAACGGGGTTGTGAAGAATCTTGAGAAAGTAACTCAAATGAATTACCAGTAACAAGAATCTCGATTCTGGCGTGGCGGGATACATGGCGAGAAAAATTCTCGACATGGACAAGTCGGAAAAACTCGAGAACTCTCCTTGGCGATGAAGAAGAGCCACTTATCACTCACTTGTGTACTCCTGTCGTCATTCTTGATGAAGAAACCTCAAGGGCATGGCCTAAATGCAGCCCCTTCCACGAGTATTGCAATGGAGAGACAATGAAAGAAAGGAAGAATGGACATGCCCTCTTGGCGTGAAAGACATAGTATTAAATTCGGTAATTTGGCCTTTAAATGTTGATACGCAATTCAATTTGGGGATGCCAAGATCAATCCAAATCTTCTTATGAAGCTAAAAATTGATTACTGCGGAGCACATTCGGAAGGAAGAAACTAATAAAGATATACTCTTGCGGATGGCGTTTAAGTGAAAGCGACAACAAGGAACTACTGCGATCCGCAGTGCGAAAAGTGAAATCTCCTGGGAAATTTTTGGGCGTCATGCAACCCGTATGACGATATGTGTAATGGTGGAAGCAACTACGGAAGATTAGGAAAAGATTAATTCTTTTGGTCCTCAACCAATGATGAGAAGAAAACGAGTTTACCTTGGATGGACAACACAGGGTTCGATAGTTGGGTAAAATTAAGTATGGGCATGTGGACACATTAACAAAAGATAAGATTTGGAAGTAATACATGGATCAAGAAAATTCAAAGCGACAAAAGTCTCAGAACACGGTAAAATAACAATTGACGATGACATAGGCGGGTGAGTAATGATAAAGAAGAATTCAAGCGTTTACAGTGGAGAATTTGCTCGATGAAGAGTGGTTTAAGAACGCCTCTCGATGACGATGATATCGAAGGATGCAAGATTACCTTGAGTTGCAAGGAAATGAGGAGTTCACCGATCCCGGCGAAGCTTATGAACAAAGGAGGTGCAAACTCACGGGGATACCACAAAGACCACCTCGAATTATAGTCGAAAAATACGAATTCACTCGCTACCACCTAGGTCCGGATGAGAAATTTTGTAAAGTCCGAAAAATCGAAACCATTGAATAACTCGAATTGCCTCAAATGTTGCATGGATGAGACATAATTTGATGAAGGATATTGAAGAAGTAGGGCAAGCTCGGAGGCCTCATAAGAGCCCATGACTCGAGTCTAACAAAGACTCGTTAATAAAGAAAAGTGCTCTTCGGGAGACAACCCGAATTATCCCTTTCTATTGTTTTTATTTCATTTACATTGGGTTTTGTGTTTTCTAACCATTTTGCGGGAGACAAAGTAATTCTTCTGCGGTCTTTGATCACGAACGAGTTCTGACGTAACTCATCTTGGTGATGCGCCAGTAACCAACATTTTAGCGGCAATTCTTGACGCATAACCAATTACGGTAATACCATCTCGGTGGTTACGCGTAACTATCGCTTCATAGCTAATACCGGGTTTTGCCGATTCTGGCGTAACTCTCATGGGAGTTACGACGTAACTCTCTCTAATTCTTTCATTTTAAAACACGGTAACCTTGTATTAGTTTTAAATGAACTTTGTGGGTGTGTTCTGTAAACCCTCACGAGACTTCACTCGTCCACTTGGGACCACCAAGTGGTTTAAAACTTGTTGCATTAAGCTAAATGCAACCGTGATTCTCTGAAAGTGAGTTAGGCTTGTCGGTATTGTGATTTCGAGGATTGAAGTTTGTTCATGGCGCTTAAGCGAAGGCACGGTTCTTTATCGTGGGCCTTCTTCTTTTGGAGCAAATTTCGGGAAGTTCTCGCTCTAATTCTACCTTTCTCTTCACCTTTATTTTAATGCCTAGTACAAAGGACTTTGTACAATTCAAATGGGGGGACGAGTAGAATTATCTTTTGAACTTTATTTAGCCCTCATTTTCTAGTTTATTTTGAAAAATTATGCCATTTGAAAATTTTGACATGTTTTCGAACCTAACTAGATTAGACCTTAGCGAGCACATACAACCCTTGACATTACATGGTGAGATTAGCCTTATCCGTTTCCAATATTTTACCCCAAATCCACCAAATTATGAGTGTCTTGGGTAGCTTGTAAACTTTAGAACTTGGCCTTTGCATCATTTCGAGACCATAGGCGAGGTATGTTGAGTTAGCTCGATGTATTTGGACTTTTCGGTTTAGAAGGCAATATTATAGGATTATCACCCAAACAGCCTACCATTGTGAGTCTATCGATTAGTCACCTCGACTTTTCGACCCCATGTGAAACCCTTTTGTTGCACTCCCTTTAGTGCAAGATACCCCTAGATACACCCTTACAGGTCATTCCTTTCATTTTTCAACCCAATATATTGTTTAGTTACACTATACACCTTAGCCTACCTGTAGTCTTAATTTGTGATTGAAGTTATCATTGCCTAAGTTCAAGTTTGAGTGGAAAGGTTTGGAAATCACGCTTTCATCGACAACATTTATGAAGATCATTGAAGACCCCAGTTCCCATTGTTCATCTCAAGTGGGGGATATTATGTTATTAGTTATGATTAAAAAATGATTCAAAAAAAAGAAAAAAGAAAAGAAAGTTGATTGAGTTATGATATTGTAAAGTGCGATGTTATAAGCACTATAGTATGAAACTTTATTGTTTAGTATCGAGGCCACCTCGGTCACATTTGAAGATTGGAGTTGGAGTTATACCAAATGAAGAAGAAAAGGTAGTGTGCCCATCACGACGTCCTCTAATGACGCATCTACCTTGCATTTCATGATCCGGTCTCTAGACTTCTAAGCTTGAACTTTGGGCGGACGGTAAGTGGTGATGACTTAGTTATAGATTTAGACTACCTGCACGAATTCTTCCAAATTCTTAATTACCGATTGTAGTTCCATCGGGATTTCTTTCCAATCTTCATTCCAGGATGAAGAATGAAGAGAAACTTCTTCAACTCTAGTCCATCCTTTATCAGCTGTCATCAAAGGGATAGGTTCTTTGGAGTCTAACATTTGTCGAGTCTTGATATTAAGCCCATTGTAGAATATTTGCAGTTGCTAATGCTTTGAGTTTATGCTCGGGGCATTTGAGGATGGCTTCATTGAATCTTTCCCAAGCTGTAAATAATGGTTCATCATTGGGTTGGCAAAATCTTCTAATTTCATTAACTTGCTGAAGGATTTTTGCAGGGGTTCGGTATTCTTTAAGAAAGGCCTTCTTGAATGCATTCCATGTCGTAATAGATCCGGAAGGTAGTCTCTTGACCAATCTCTAGCTCTTCCGCGAGTGAATGGGAATACTCTAATCATAATATGGTCTCTGGAGCGCTTTGGTGCATGGAACAAGTCGTGATTTCACATACTTTAGAGATGTTGATAACATCAAATAGTCCCGATTATTAAGTGTCAATTTCCCAGTTAATGCTCGTTATTTATATCATTTATATGGATTTACGCTTGTTTTCCATTGTTTTCCACTTTCGGGTAAATTACGAGCATTGGAGCTAAAGAGCGAAAATGGAAACATTACTAAAGATTTATCACGGTATGCTTATTTTGAAGAAGTTCGGTGTAACTCGTCTCTCACATTACGCCGTAACTATTGCGTGACCACGAAGTCCAACTTATCAAAAGGTTCTTTGCGTAACTCTTCCCAAAGATTACGACGTAACTCCATTAGGTCAAAGAGGTTCCACGCCGCGATACTTACGCCGTAACTCTTGCATCACTTACGGCGTAACCGAGTTTATTGAAGACTACGGTGTAACCACTTATAAGGTTCTGCAGTAACTATCGAATCTAGTGCATTTACGGAGAAATAGAAGGTTCTGGCGTAACTCTTCTTTTGTTCTGTGTAACCCGGACACAGCCTATAAATACCCACAATTCCGGCATTTAAAAGCATCCCATTCCACACAAAACACTCGACGAGCGTGGGAAAAAGCTCAAGGCAGGTCTAGGGAAGCATACTGAGTTGTTTCCAAGGAGAAGTCACACCATTACGATAAGCTTTAGCGTTTATTATTTATTTTACTTTCAATTCATGTATTTCGTACCTTTGAATATTGAATTGATGTACATGATTAATATGAGCTAAGCACCCTTTGGTGCTAGCCTAGTTATGATTCCTTAATTGTTTTGTTTGCGTTTACCTTTACTTCCGTACAATTATTTCTAAGTGTATGCATGCATAGTTCTTTGGTAGTTACCCACAGTTGGTAGTTTTGAATGGCGGTGAGGCCAATTGCCTAGGAGATATGACCAACTGACCCTAGGTGAGCGGATCGAGACGGGAAGGGTAAGATATGACCAGCTGATGACCCTTTCTACTTGTGCGATTTGACCAACCGATCACCTATTGTTTGGATGAACTTAAGAATTGGGGGTGTAGTGTCTAAGTTCCTAACGATGGGCACTCACTATTTAGAATCTAGCATGTAGCGGTACTTAATGACTCGGCTTAGGGACCGGGAACAACAGGACTTATGACGGTCTTTGATTTCTCTTGTGGTGGCATCTTTCTTTGATAGGTTAGGCGAATTGACCAAATGTTGTCCTCTCGAATTTGACCCCACAGTAATTGGAAGTAGGTGAGCGTTGACATAACTAGCTAGGAGGATTGACTAGGTTAGCACCACTATACCTCTATTGATTTCCCTTCACACATTTATTTGCTTTTATTTTATATTCTTCATTAGTAGTTTAATTAATTAAAGACCTATCGAAACCATTATTCTGTGACAATTAGACTTAGTAATTATCCGACACATATAGCTCTTGGGACGACCTCGGCTTTACCATTTACTACACTACACACGACCGGGTACACTGCCCGTTAGTGCATTAGGGTAGACCATAGGTATAGCGAGACACTATAAATATTAAGACCTGGTTAGTAAAACCTGCATCAGATGTGCTTGTGTGCTTCCTCATCTTTGTTTCCATAGAAGTTGCATCTCTTTAGTTCTCCAGACATAGTCCCCAGAATTTGAATCTAACATTTTCTTCAAGAGCTGGAATAGTGATCCCCTGTTTTACTTTAAAAATAAAAAATCCTAATATAACTCCCTGGCAGCGGCGCCAAAAGCTTGATACAGGTTTTACTGACCATGTTTTAATATTTATAATTGTCTCGTTTACCTATAGTCTACCTTATGCATTAACGGGCAGTGTACCGATCGTGTGTAGTGTAGTGATCGGTAAAACCGAGGTCGTCCCAAGAGCTATGTGAGCATATTCTAATTAAGTCTAGGTGTCACAGATTTTAATGGTTTTAAGATTGAAATGATTAATTAACTACTAAAGCAAGAAAATAAAGAAAGCAAGTAAAGGCAGAGGTTGTGATTAATAGAGGAGAAGTGTGCTAACCTAGTTACTCATTCTATCAAGTTATGTTCACGTTTAATTACTTCAATTGCTTCAAGTGGGGTTTAGGTCGCTAGGGCGACATTTGGTCGATTCGTCTAACTATCGACAAAGGTTTCCACCGAGATCAAGCTACTACCCTTGAAAGTCCAGTTGTTTTAGTCCCTAGCTAAGTCATTAAGTACGCTACATGCAAGATTCATAACAATGAGTGCGGGCGCTAGCATCTTAGACACTCATCCTTAACTTCTTACGTTCATCCAAGCGGTGGTGATCGGTTGGTCGAATCGCTTGGCGAATAAGGTCGTCGGTTGGTGATTCTTACCTTCCCGCTCGATCTACCTACTTAGGGTCATTTGGTCAATTCTCCTACAACTAGACACTACCGCCATTCAAAACTACCGAAACAAGGGTAGCTACCAACAAACTATGCATGCGTACACTAGAAACAATCATACGGAAGCAATGTAAACATAAACATAACAATTAAGGAATCATAACTAGGCTAGCACGAGAGGTGTAGCCGATCATATTAATGAAACAATCTATTCAATGTTTAACATAATGAAATACATGAATTGAAAGTAAAAGAAGTGATAGATCGCTAATGCTTATCGTTAGGGGTGATTTCTCCTCGGAGATAACTCCGTATGCTCTCAATCTGCCTTGATTTCCTACCCACGTTCTCTTTGTGTGTAGAGTGAATGATGTGAAATTGAATTTGAAATTTTGGTATTTATAGGCGGATCTAGTTCTGACAACTTAAGTTGAGGATTCTGTAGTAACATCAATATCTTCGTAATTTGCTATGGAAAATCGGCTCTGACGTAACACATGGAATGAGTTACGCCGTATCTTCAATATCGTTACAAAATCATGATTATGCCATAATCGTGGAAAGAGTTACGGCGTAGCTTGCGTGGCGTGGAACATCATTGACCTAATTAGTTACGGCGTAATCCTAAGATGGAGTTACCGTAATCTTGATTGAGTTGGTCTTTTGAGTTACGCTTTTGTTACAGCGTAATGTGAGAGAAGAGTTACGCCGTAATTACTTCAAAATGGGCATACTATCATATATCTTCAATAAACTCTCCAAATCCGCGTCTTACTAGCTACAATGCTCGTAATTTACCTGAAAGTGAAATATAGAGGAAAACAAGCGTAAATCCATATAAAATATATAAAATACGAGCATTATCGGGAGAAATTGACACTTAATATTCAGGACTATTTGATGTTATCATATTCCTATCACATTCTTATATTCATGGCCAAAATGGTTTGTGTTCCTATCTACAAAGGAGTGCGTGATTAACAGCTCATAAGAGTGTTTGGTTACACATGACAGGTTACATTTTATTTTTTTATATATCTCGGTACACAATCTTTTAATTCTTTCAACTAATTTATATTTTTTGGTCATCTGCAATGGAGCATTCCCGCGTTTGCTATTGGTGCAGACCATGAATCCATATGCTAATTATATCTTGAAAATGGTTTTGCAAAAACTTAGGTATCTCAGTTTTTATTACATGAATGATCACATATAATTCTTAGAAAACAAAAACAGTCAATCATTTAACCCACTTTGAACAAAGCTATGGAGCTGGTATTCTTCAATACGGTGACGGCAATCACAGGTAAAAAAGAAGTTTCAATAACCTACTTCCAATGTTTCCATTTCAAATGTTGATTTGTGGTTTGTTGTTTTTGGTAGTTTATAATACCGGGATTGACGATGAGACTGATTATAAGAGGGTGTAGGTATTTTTTGGAGCTTTTTTCGATTATTTGGTATTTTTTTCTTTCTAATTTTTTAAAAATTATGATATGGATAAATAAGACGTTTTTTTATTTTTAATGCAGTTTGGTAATAAGGATGTGATCAAGTTTGGATTTAACATTATTTTAAAGAAAACAATTATGGATTTGAAGGATTCTTTCAAAGAAAACTAGCATGGTTAATTGTTTTTTCACAGGTGCCTGAATAAGATTGTGACGTAACGAACGAAGATGGTGTTTACGAAACTACAATAATAAATTTGCTGATTGCTTTCTGTTAACCCAAGTTAAAAAGTCAAATTTATGTGAGAATATTGAATCAACTTTTCATTTAATTTTTATGTACCTTACGAAATAATTATGCGTGTCACATGTTTGATGAAATGTCTACAAACCCAATTGCTCATTAAAAGCAATTTTATTAAGTGTATATTGTTTGGTTGTGATAAGCCTCCTCAAACTTATATTTTTCTGTGTTTAATGCGACTAATATGAATGTGAGAACTGAGTAGGGTCTGCTATTTTTTCAGCAATTGTGTCTGAAAGAGGAGTTAGGCTTCCCCAGTAGGGGATTCAATCCCTCATTTTCCTATAGCGTCGAACTTTCTCTCGTGACGGTCGGATTAGGTCTTGCGATAAGAGGCGATTGGTTCATTTTTTTCTTTTTCTTTTTTTTTAATTTTTTTCACTTACGTACATGATACTAGATGACTCAACTATATTTGCATGACTCTACTATATATATCTATACGTGTTTCATTTGTGTTTCATTTGTCTATACACTTGTTTTTCACTTCTCAACGTGTTTCATTTGTATTACACAAGTCTTCTTCTCAACACAAGTCTTCTTCTGTTCATGCAAAGTTATATCATTTCTATGTTCATGCAAAGTTATATCATTTCTACACAGTCTTCTTCTCAACACATAAACCAAATCACAAGACGTGTGGTACCCAAGATGCAAACGGCTAGCAACAAGAGAGTAAATTGTGCTTTGTTCTTATCGATCGTCCACACGAACGAATAATGTTTTTTTCCTGGCGATCGATACACTCCACACCAAGGGGATCGACATGACATCGATCGCCCCTTGGCTCGATCGACACTCGATTTCCTTCTACTGCATCCAGCCTTACTGATATTTAGCATATCATGTCTTTTTTTTTTGGTTTTGTGATTGTAGTTACGTCTCTGTGTTTATTGACATTTGACTATTTTCATCAAATGAAGATATGCTCGACCTTATAAATTTTCATGTAACTTATAATAATATTATTGATATGCTATCTAATTTATATTTTGCAGGCAGATCTAATATTTGTGATACTTTCTTTGTTAGAGATTGGGCAGAGTCATACAATGAAATGAACGAATAATTTATTAAACTTTAGGGTCGCGTCCTCCACTGGAGTATAAGCCATTCCCCGAACAGACAAAATTTCTACAATACATAGGTATTTTCGACTCTACAACCTATGGTACATATAATCGCATATTACTATATATACTAAAAGCAAGGGAGGAAAACAGTACCAACCCGCATTAATTGACATCTTTCGTAAATTGGCAAGCATGACGAGGTTATTTGGCGTTGCAAAGCAAGTCCTTTAGCAATGCAATCTTTTCGCAACTTGGCAAAACAGCCCCTGAGGTTCAAGTGACGTTGCAAAATAAGTCCTTTAGCATTAGTTGCTATCTATTGCAATTTGGCAAAAATAGTCCCTAAAAGTGTCGTTACAAAGTAACTCTTTTGTAACCGCGAAAATAGTCCCTAAGGTTTTAATTGTATTTGCAAAGCCGGTCCAAACAAATTTTTCGGTCATTCATCAGTTCCAAATTCACGTCTACAAAAGCAATCCCGCTGCATCGCGCGGGTTTTCCTCACTCGTTTTAACTATAAATCTATGATCATGAATAGTTGTCCTTATTGTGGTCTAAATATTTATATTGATAATGTATATGAACTTTAAACTGTTACTATAATTAAGTTCATGCAATTAACCATCTATGTGTATATACTTGCATATAGCATATTCTTTCAGTTACTTTCGCCTATTCATAGGTTTTCAATATAATATTGAGATGTGAGCCTTCATGCCCACATCAACGTTTCCAAAAAAGTGACTTGAATCCAAGTTTAAAGTGAAGAAAATGTTGTACTTTCACTTCATAGGTAGAAGTTGGCTTCTTTATTTCAATTAGTAGTTAGGGTACTATATCTATAGTATTAATAAGTAGTGGGGCTATTACAAATTATTTAAAAAATTTAGTTACAATGACACCAATCTATCAGGTTCTTAAATGTTTAGTTCAGTAATAAAAAAAAATTTGATTTTATATCTATTTTGTTTCTGTTTTGGCGGTGCGATTACTCACCAACACTATAAAAAGCAATTTAGTAGATATACTTAAAAGATAAGGAAAAATCAAAAATTCTGTCTACATGAGGGTCTACAAAACTATGGCTTGAAAATCCAATCATGACAATTTCAAACATATTTTCTTCGGGCCTACTAAACTTGGCTTCTTGGTATATCTTTTGGTTAATGCTAAGTTCGAATGACAATGTTTTGCATCTTACTCTAAGCTTGGTATCATTTGAATTTGGCACAAATGGAAAACCTGCTGCAATTGTACAATAGTATTGACGTGCCCGCAGAGTGTTAGAAGTCGATATATAAGCTGATTACCCGTTAAATTGAATACAGTCCTTGGTGACCTATTTATAGATAAATAGGTAACTATTCCCCCAATCAGGTGTTAGAATTTGATATACAAGCTGATTTAGATGACTTTGTAATTTGACCTTTAAAGTCAAAACAGGTCAAAAGCTTTGGTATTATCACGCAAGCAACCTGCTACTGTGCTATGTTAACCTTTAGTGTCAACCGGATGGTAACATAATAGTACATAAAGAAGTTAAGCTTCAATGTCAACGGGATGGTAACATAAAGAAGTTAAATAGATGGTAAGAAATCAATTAGTGCTTCATTCTTTATTGCAGATATTTAAAAATGTAACATTTTACAGATATTCTTTTGGTTGTTGCAGCCAACGGATTCCGATAGAGATCCACGACCACCTTTACAACTTGCTTGCTTTTCGTTAATTTTTGCAGGTATGTTGTTATTATTTGGCTTGCAAGATAAATTAGTGTTGATCAAAAGTTGGGCGTTCCTTGTTTGGGGCTCGGCTCTCGTACCAATTGAGAATCGTTGCTTGAGACACGCACACTAAAGAAAAACACTTAGGCTTACCGTGGGATTGTCTCCACGATTATCCTCCGTGAGAGTAAATGTCGGTTTTAGGGTTTAAGGAGAATTAGGGTTCGTAGATCGTACCTTAAGCGAGGATGAGATTCCTTTATATACACACGAATCCTTGTTGGTTCCGTGTTCCCCAACCTGGCGTATCCCTTAAATCGGTTGGAATAATAATCTCCTTATTTAGAAGATATCGGACATCTATTCCATGAATAGGTTTGGTTTGGGCCTTGTGAGCCCACAACATTTAATCAACATAGCCCGTTAAATGCAGGGCTAAATTAGTGTTGGACTTTAGTCGGGTTCGTGACCGAATATAAACTATCGTCATCATGTCCCCCAGTCTAGTATCGCGGTGACTAGCTGCGGATGCTAGACTAATAACCGTAGTCGAGAGAAAAAAAGCGTGAGCGTAGCGAAGCGAAAAAGAATACCCATTGGTACATTGTATCTAGTCATTGGATTAAAAATGGGCGCCTCGTAAATCGGGGAAAGTTCTTTGCACCGTGTCCCATCAAGCAATCTTGACCACAGATTTAGGGTTGGTGGGATCCACGTGTCACTCATCGCGTGGATGAGGGACGTTATATAACTGGATGCTTCATTTTCACCATTTCTCCTCACAGTAAGAAGAAAAAACTCTATCCGCCATTATCACAACTACAAACATTCCCAGCCACCATATTCGAATACTCACTAGGTAACCGCGCGTGCGCTTTTGTTTCGATTTGAAAATAATGGTTAAGATATTATCCGATTTTACATCGGACATAACGGAGGCGGTACTCTGATTCTCGTCGATTACTATATTCCGTATGATACATCCGGAAGTTCCGGTGCGGATGCGTCGATAGCGAGACTTCCGATGGGAAGATTGGGTTATATACGCGCTTCTTTGAATTTGCAAATCGCGTATACCCATATCGTTATTTTGAGTGGCGTTTTGAATTATTACCGTATCCATATCCCGGCTACTTTGTATAGGTGCGTGAAACTAACTAATTTTGAGGTGAGCGCACTTTGTTGGCTATTAACCTACCATCGACACATTCGCGCCTTTTACCATACCACACGGTCACACGGGTGGGTATCGCCATAAAGCGTCTGGCGACTCGGTGCTATACGGAGAAGTTAGATGCGCTCGGGGTGGAGGAGACATTTTACGGGTCGATAGCGCGTGTTTTCCTTCCGCGATTTTTACTCACGGGGACCGCCAAAGGATGGCGCCTCCCGGATCATACAATGCGGAAGATGCGGACACAATAAATGCCAACGCATCCCATTAGCTCCTACCCGAGGTTCTTGGTGCACATTAGTGCGAGCCGAAACTATTTTGGTAGTCGAGAAAAAGTTCCAATCTTCGTAGGCGCGAGATGGTCGGGTGGGTGCTCATTCTTGCGTGCCCGTTGAGTTATATTCTTGTAAGTTTTCTTGTGCTTCCTTTTGTCCACATCGTAAATGCTGTTTGTGTTTCGTTGTTGTTGTGCGAGATGGACTTGTTCGTAGTTCAATGGCGGCCGATATAGGTAGAGTGGGAACACGTCCAGTTAAAGGAGGAGAAGATCCGTGCTTGTTGCGGCGGGGCGTACTCTTGTCTGGACCTAGGAGGCGGGGAAAGTTCATCCGTTCTGTTGGAAGCAACACCCCTACAAAGTGTGCCAAGTTCCACAGTTCCCTCCCAGGTGCGACTGCGCAGTGGTGGTAGGCGGTGGAGAAGCGGAAGAGGAAAAAGCCGGGATTAATGCGCAAAGGAGCGGTGGTGATGGCGTTGCTTCCTCCCGAAAGAAGCGTCTATGGTGTTGAATGTAGAGTCGTCCTCCGGTGATGTTGCGTCGCGCCCCATCACTGACACTTCCATACTGCGTAAGTGTTATGGAATTGGTTCTTCTCTTTTTTTTTTTTTTTTTTTTTTTTTTTGAACTTTGCGTGTTATGCAGTAGGTTTGAACAATCCATGAGTCACCACAACAGGCCACAATGCGTCACAAGTTCTGCTACGAAGAGTCCGAATCTTGAGCCATCGATCTTCGGAGAAATGCCAATGGAGCGGCTTATTGAGGAATCTGGATTTGGCGCGGCACATCGAACCTCATTAGGCTGCTTGGTGAAGGCCGATTATTAAAGGGATAGTTCGCGCATCGCTCATTTGGAAGCCCTAGCTAGCAAGTGCCAGGGTGGAAGCCGATGCCATGAGTGTGTATGCCCAAGGACTGGTGAGGAAAAATCTTTCTCTTGAGTCAGATAAACCGAGAGCGTGCCGCTGCTGCAGAATATAAAGCTTCCTGTATGTGGGTCCTGAAGTATCTTGAGCAAGGTAAGAAGGGGTTGGTTGCTTTCGGTGGGGGTCTTGGCGCTCTGTGGCGGTGGAGGTACAAGAGGCAAAGCTGCGCAAACTAAGTATTGAGTATGAGGGAGTTGTATCCTCGGTGATGTCTACTATAGGCGGCGCGATGGCTCATAGGACATGGTCTTAAGCTTAGCCGCTCTTACTACTCACGGACTCGCTTGTGGTTCTTGCCTTTGGGGATGTAGTGCGGTGCGCTGCGGGCGGCAAAGCGGCCGTGGAGAAATTGCATGAATCGGATGCGCTAAAGGTGCCGTTAGCAGTGCAATTATGATGCTAAGACGATGATCACACAGTTGCTGCGATGAAAAGGATGAAGGAGTTAGAGCTCCCTATGATTCTTGAACTTGGCGTGATCGGGTTATCCTATAAACGTCATCATGGCGGGGTTGACTCTTGCGCGTCATCGTGCCGAGGGTGCGAAGCCACCGGGATTACTTTGAAACCCCATGACTCGCGACTTCAAGTACATCTTTGCGCATCCAAGGGACATTTTGAATCCTTTTGCATTAGAGAAAGAAGTGCCTTTGAAGGGAGGTCTTTGAAGCGCATGCGACGGACTTGCTCAAAGAAAGGTATCAAAGGGAAGGCAATCTTGTGCGGGGTTGGTGCGTAGCGCCACCAAGGTCGATGGGGTGCCGGGTGAGTGTTGCTCTTGTGTCTCGGCGATTCGGATCTGTTGAAGAAGCTTGCGAGGCCAAGATACCTCGAACCAGCGTGGGTGGCTCATCTATTGAGCGTTGTAATAGTTGGTAGGTGTATATGTTGTGAAGTAGCAACCTTTTGTAATAACTTCGTAGTTATTTAATAAAATCATCTTTTATCGTTGCCATTCGTAGCATACATACTTGTCTATTGTCTTTGCCCAAATTTACTTGTGTTGTCCAAGCGCGAATAATATAAAGATTCATAATCATGTATGAAGAGCAAAAAAAAAAAAAAAAAAAAAAAAACTTAGTATTTTCCATCATAGTCGGGTATGTTATGATATGCAGCGTACTGTAAATATCACATGAAGAAATCAAGTGTCTCGGTTTCTAAGTTGTTAAACGTGCAGCATGTGCGATGTTTGCGCACCCATCGTGAGATGCGCATAAACTTATTCCAACGTCTTGAGAACAAGGTGTTTAACAAGGATACGTGATCCGGTGTTGATGGGTTTGCAACCCTCTTATTCAACAAGTTGTTTAGTAGGTGAACTTATCCTGTTTACCATCGTGGGTTTATTTATTGCATGCACGCCATGTAGGCAAAAAATAAGAAATTGTTAAGACATACAGTATATGGAAATAACAAATTGAAATGTGTCACGGAGTTAGCTAGAAACCGTAACGTTTTATTAATACTTGCAAGTGTGTTTGAGAAAATAAGACATTATACTAAGGAAATAAAAAATAAATACATAGATGGTTATTTGGTACTCTAGCAAAGTGTATGAGCGTCTGCACATTGGGCCGTAGCCACTCCTAAAGGTAGCACCTCTTGAGGTTGCAGATGTTCCATGTGCGCGGCGGCTCTCTACCATCCAAGCCTCGTAACTTATACGCGCCCGTTCACGATGCTTGATAACCTCGTAGGGTCCTTCCCACTTTGGTCCGAGCTTGCCCGTGTGCTGCTGCGTGGCTCGCATCATTAGCGCGGTGAGCGAAATCACACAGTGCAGAAGGAGACCTGCGTACTTTGGCGTCATAGTATCCTTTCATCCTTAACTTTGATTTTTCCTCCACTTATAGATCGCGTTCTCTCCTTTCTTCCGGCGGTCCAAATCAATACGTGGTTCGTCGTCATTAGTTGCCACGTTAATTTTAGCGGTGCGAATAGTTGGCATTCTAATTTCGGCGGGTATGGCGGCTTACATCCCATAGACTAGTGAAAGGGAGTGTCTCCGTCTTTGGTTTTATTGAGGTGCGATGCGCCCACAAAACATCTGAGCTCTTCCACCCATCTTCCTTTGTACTGTCGGGCGTGCTTTAATCCCTTCACCCAGGCTTGATTTGCGCTCTACTAAGCCATTGGTTTGTGGGTGTTTAACTAATGCAGTCTTGTGTGATGTTCAACTTCTCGCACAATCCTTGAAAGGATTTTCGCGAATTGTTTCCGTTGTCGAGATGATTTCGCCGGTAAACCAAGCGGCATACAATGTTTTCCAGACGAGCGTTTCACACGGTTGCGATGATTGTTACCACCGCTTTGCTTGATCCAACTTAGTGAAGTAGTCTATGGCGACTATGAGGAATTTTAATCCTCCCGCCGCATTGGAAAAGGTCTGCAATGTCGATACCCCATTTGTAGAATGGCCATGGGGATGTGATTGGTGTTAGCTCGTCTTTGTGGTTGGCGGGGGACGGGTCGATGAACTTGAAATCGTTGCACTTCCTTATTAAGTCCAGCGCATCGCGGTGCATGGTTGGCCCGATGGTACCACGATCTCATGGCGCGCCACAGCGGATCGTGGTCACGAGTGCATCTTGCATGAACCTTCATGGTTTCATGACCACGTAATTTGCTTGTAGTGGGCCTACAGTGAGCCATGGTTGAAGGAAGGAGCGTCGATGCGGTATGTTGTCTCGAGTTCGAATCTTTGTGTTGTCGTACCGTATCCTGCGAGCTTCATACGCTCTTAGGGTAACATTCCTTTGTTTAGGAATTCCATTATCGGTGTCATCCATGTAGGACCTTCCTCCTCTATTCTTGTGGAGACTTCCATCTCGATATGGATTTGCTTTTCGATGTTTCCACGAGCACTTGCTTTGGCAGTGTGTGCGAAGCTTGTCGAGGCGATCTTGCTTAGTGCATCCGCCTTGCGGTTTTCTCCTCTAGGAACTTGCTTGATGGTGAATCTATCAAAGCCTTTAATCGATGTCTTGGTCTTGTCGAGATCTTGAATCATATTTTCTTCTTTAGCCACGTATTCGCCTAACACGTGGTTGGCTACTAGCAGAATCCATTTGCTTCGAGTTCACGTACACCCATTCGGTACGCAATCGTGAGTCCGGCAATTAGAGCTTCATATTCGCCTCATTGTTTGTCGTTGTAAATTCAAAGCGCGGTCGTAAGTGAATTCCATTCCTCTAGATTTGTGAGAATGAGGCCGACTCGACCCGTCTACGCGCGAGGATCCATCGTAAACAAGATCCATGGATCTTGTAGTACCTCTTACTTGGTGCGGGTACCTCGTCGATTATACGGCTTCTCGATGATGAAGTGCGCGAGAATCATCCTTTGATTGCGGTGCGTGGTGCAGTAAAAGATGTTGTGTTCACCTAGCAATACACTCCACTTCGGAGTCGGCTGGCATGACGGTTTGGAGATGATCAGCTTGATCGGTGATTCTTGCTATCGAGATTAACGCTTGAAGTACTGCGTGGTCGCGGTAGCAAAACCAATGCAGAACTAATTTTCCCATGGCGTAGTTCATCTCCGTCTTCTTGAGTGCTTTGCTTACAAAATAGATAGGGGTTTGTCTTGAATCCCTATATGTTAGTAACTTCTGTTGTTGCTCCATGAGTTCTTGATAAACATGATCGGTTCTTCCCACAGTCGGGGTGCGACAAGTGTTGGGGCGTTGCTGAATCTTGTTTGGTGAGTGAAGGCTTCTTCCGCCTCAGTGGTCCACCGGAAATCACCCTTTTTATACACTTCTTGAGTGTTTTGAAAGAGGTAAGGATTTTTCTCACGACTTGGATAGGAACTGTTTAGTAAGCCAGCTTTCGGTTGAGAGATTGGACTTCCTTTAGCGTGCTTGATGAAGGAAGTTCGATGACCGCTTGTCTTTTTCTGGACAAGGTTTTATGCCGTCAGCTCTATCGGTATCCTAGGAACATGCCTTGATAGCAGAAGGTGCACTTCTTGGTTAACTTCATGTTAATCTCGTAGAGTCTTGAGCGTTTCCTCATGTCGCACAAGCTCATCTTGATGTGGCTCTTTATGACCAAGTCATCCACATAGACTTCGAGTTGCGCCCACCTATTTTTGAAAGCATTATCTACTAACGATAGGTAGCGCCGCATTCTTCAAGCCAAGGCATTTTGTATAACAAGATGGCGCTTGGCTTGTGTGAAAGGCTGTTTTCCTCGTCTTCCTTAGCCATCATGTTTGGTGATATCCCTTGTATGCGTCGAAACACTTTAATGGATATCCGCACAAGGACTCTATTTTCCGGTCTATCTACGGTAATGGATAGCGATCTTGTGGGCATGCTTTGTTAAGATCGGTGAAGTCTCGCACATTCGCGGTGCCGTCGCTCTTTTGACCATTCTTGGGTTAGAAAGCCGGTCATGGTAGTAGACTCACGCATAATTCCGCATCCACCGGTTTATGTACCTGCTGCGGAATTGCTTGCGTGCTCTAGGGCTTGGCGCGCTTCTTCTCGGCGTGTTGGTGAAACCGCATCGAATTCTCGGTTTATGCTCTGTGATTGAGCGTGGCACCCTGTCATGTGTTTTGGCTCCCATGCAAAAATTTCCAAGTTCTTTTGCAAGAGCGCGCTGCACAGTGCTTTGCCGTTGTCCGAACAATGACCCTCGATGGCTATTTCTGTTAGGGTATTCGGGTGAATAGCAACCTTGAGTTTGGGACTTTGGTTGCGCTACGTTGCGGGATCGGTGCCGTTTCGCATGTAACCGTGTTACATTCTCTATTGATTACCGTGGCATTGTAAAGAGTAACAATGCCCCTTTCACTGAATTTAAGCATCCGTCTTGTTGATGGCCTTCTGCGCATGGTGATATCCGGGTCTCCGATAATGCCATTGTATGGCGAAGGGATTTGATCACCATAAATTCCATCAGGCCGTCATCATGTTACGCATTGCCAATCTTGTTGGTAATCGTAGTTGCCCATGGGCGTATCTTTTCACCGTAAAACCGATTAGCGCCCGTTACGGCCAGGCTTAAGCGTTGCGTATTCGAACGCGCGCGATCGTTTGAGCGGTGCTCATACATGATGTCCGCGATGCTCCACCATCGGCGTACATGCGGTGGATGTCGTGACCCCGCGATCTCAATGGTGGTGGCTCTACTTCTGCGTTGTCCGCGATTAGAGTAGGGAAAGAGATTTCGCTTCTTGGAAAACTCTGGTGACCTTACGTCTAGTGATCCATTGCCATGATTGTATCATGTAGATCGTGTCGGCCTTGTCTTTGGGTGTCTCCTTCTTGTTTCCATTCTTTTGTCTATCCTTTCCCTCTTTAATGTTTTTGACCAAGTGGTCCAACCTACCCTCTTTAACCATCTTGTCGATGGTGGTGTGATTGGACACGATTCGTTAGTGGTATGGCCCTTACGTGCATGGTAATCACGGTATCCATTCGAGTGCTCCGATCCTGCGGAGTGCGCATCTGCGGCGGTCTTGGAAAATTCGCACCTTACATTGCGAGTATTTCCTTTGGGGTCTTGATCGGGGGTGTATCATCATTATCCCTCCTGCTCCCACAGGCTGCGATAGCTCTATTACGTTACTACCCGGTCGTTGGATTGTCTCGAGTTGTTCTGTGACCGGTAGTTCGAGTAGTTCCTTTGCTATCCGCCGCGGCTTCTCTCTCAGACGAAGGACCGAGGCGTTTCATGAGTTCATCGAAGGTTTGAGGAATCTTGTCGTTCAACCTCTTGATGAGTTACGGATTATTAATCCGTTCATGAAACGAGATCTTCAATACTTGGGCATGCTTTAACTTGCATGCATTCATCTTTAAACGTTCCATGATAAACATAGATTCTCCTTGGTATGCTTTACCTGGCGAGTTCGGCGGGATTTTTAACATTCTTCTTCCTCACGGTAAAGTTTAGTGACGCCTTTCAATTCCTCAAGCCATTGATGCTCTGCGTGGAAGCTTGTTGAACCAATTCCGCGCGTTTCCACTAGTGTGGAGTTGAACATGTGGCACCGCACAGTGTGGCGATTTTCAATTGTCGCGGTGATTCAAAAATTTTGAGGTGATCATCGAGTCACTGTTCCATCATAGGTCTTCGTTGGCGTGCATCGCCTTCTTTTGCTACGAAGTCAGCGATGCGCCGAGTAAGCGCATCCACCTTTGGCGGCGCTAAGGGAGGATATATCTTCATCCTCCGGTCATTATATATGTTTACGGACTTCGGTGTCGGTTCGCTATCCTCGTTGTCAGGAATTTTGAAGACAATTTTCCTCTTTCGGCACTTAGCGACTGTCCTCTGAGTTTGTACTCGGAGGACTTTCACTCAGGGAATAAGCGTCGTCGATCATCTTGGATTACTGCGGCTACCAAGTGCGGTGTGGAAATTGGTGCGCTCTTCATCTTCATCACTCTCGCTCGGATGATGCGGTGAGATGTCTCATCATCCTCGATTCTCCTCCCGATTACATTGAATCTTGGGGGTCGTGGTGTCTCTCCGCGCTTCTCTTCGGCGGCGCGGTGGGAAGTCTCATATTCGAGAATCGAAATTGAGTCGGGCTTTCAAGTTCCGGCCGATCTCTTCTTCTCTTCCTCTTGCATGAGGCGGTTAATGTTTCGTAGTTTTGGGATCGAAATCTTACAGTGTTAGCTACAGTGCGACCCCTCAGAAGCGAGTGTGTTTGTTTCTATCACTACACCCTTATTTCGGTCAGGTGCATCTGGTGCCTTTGTCGGTCGGGTTCTAGCACCGATTGAAAGGGAGTAGTAAGGCGGTCTTGTGATGGATCTACTCCACTCGTGGTGGTTGTAGTGGCTTGGGTTGTTCCCGAGTGCGGTTCCACGGAGGAAGACCAAGTCTTGGCACGGTCCTTGTTTTTAAGCGGTGGTTGTCCCAGTGCAGGTCCGCTTAGGAGTTAGTCCGCTTTGCGACTTCTTTCCCATAAGGTCATTGCGATCGGCGATTTCCATGCTTGTCATTCTAGTCTTGGTTCTTAGTGTAGGGTCCACGGATGGCGCCACTTGTTGATACAAAAGTTAGGCGTTCCTTGTTTGGGGTTCGGCTCTCGTACCAATTGAGAATCGTTGCTTGAGACTGCATACTAAAGACGAGAAAACACCGTTAGGCTTACTGTGAGATTGTCTCCACGATTATCCTCCCGTGAGAGTAAGTAATCGGTTTAGGGTTTAAGGAGAATTAGGGTTCGTAGATCGTACCTTAAACGAGGATGGGATTCCTTTATATACACACGGAATCCTTGTTGGTTCCGTGTTCCCCAACCTTCGGCGTATCCCGCCTAAATCGGTTGGGAATAATAATCTCCTTATTTAGAAGATATTGGATATCTATTCCATGAATAGGTTTGGTTTTGGGCCTTCGTGAGCCCACAACATTTAATCAACATAGCCCAGTTCGTACCGGGTTAAATTAGTGTTGGACTTTAGTCGGGTTCGTGACCCGAATATAAACTATACGTCATCAATTAGCTTATTCAAAACAATTATTGAATTTGAACTTGATAAATGGGTGAGCTTTGGGGTGTTTGGGATATTTCGGGAAATTAATGTCTTCTATATTGCAACAGGATGGAATACCAACTTACATAATTTGAACAGGTAGAGGAATAAGTGCAATCATTGGTATCTCAGCTACATTTTTGTACCCTTTTTTGGAGTCACGAGGATCAGCACTTCAAACAGAATTTTGGTCAACCTGGTCATAGGTAATCTACGGCTTCTTTTTCTTCTAGCGATGTCGAAATGCTAGCTAAAATTAGATGTTTGTTATATGCAGTAGAGTTGTCTCCTGATTTGTGGCGGCTCGATATGAGTTAAAAACCACACCAAATCAGTGTATTTATTAATTATGGGTGTAGTAGTATCACGTCTAGGACCCTGGGTGTTTGATCTATCGGTCATCCAACAAATTCAGGTGACTTCTAATCCTGCAATTTGTATAAAATGATTAAATTTGATTTCCCTAACTTTAGCTACCATTTTTTAAACAGGATATGAGTTAAAAAAAACACCCTAGAAGAAGCAAGGAAATTGGTTTAACAAAGTTTTGAAAATTATGTTGGGAGTAACGTTAATTTCAAGACACCCCGTCACTGACCGAACTGTTAATTTTGGGCATTTTAAGGTTTTCTATTCCTCCCTTTTGTTTGGCGATTGTCATATATCATCATATAATATTCTCTATATACATTAAAATGCTACGCCTGTGGCTGTAAAATATTATTTTAGTTGGGTCGGTTTTAATAGCCAATCAAGTGTTTTCACAATTAGCCCAGGGAACAATGAAATTGGTTGAAACAATAAATTTGTAACGTTGTATGTGCATACAGGTGGTGGCCCGCTGATTCTGGATTTTGGAAGCGGGGTCATATGAAGAGATACTGGACCTTCTTTGATCCAAGCGGGATGCCCTATAGAAAATCAGTTGAATGACCATGTTGTTGGTCATCCTGAGACTGCATTTATTGGCCGCGCGGGCACACAACAGCAAACTCCAGAACAATGGCTGTTGCACTTTGAAGGTGATGCGATGTCCTTCTTTGTGTACTCCATGTTTTGCATGAAATGGTTTCATACTAACCTCACAATTCTGTTCATTGTAGGAGGATGCTTCATCGGCACAGCACGGCAAATACTTCTAAGAACACCGTCAGAACTGGCCTGCATTTGCAACTCGCAAAAGGAGGTTAGTGGAAATGGCGACGGTAGTTACTTAGTTATCGCTACTATGTCGGGGACCTATGTGATCATTGGTCAATTAGACAAATATGTCGACTATCACCATGAAATAGCGGAAAAGAGCATCAAATTCGCAGCGCGAGTCATCCCTTCTTAGCTTTGCTCATTTAAATTAATGTCGAGACCGACTCATTAGAAGATCCGTATTATAAGTCATGTTACTTTATGTTATTATGTTTTGATTGGTCAATTCTTCGTGAAGCTGACGCGACAATCACATTTTTAGTTTATTAATGACCTAATTACATTAGTGTTTTAAATTATTATACTATGTATCATATAGGCTCATACATTTTCTAAGTGTATGAACACTGTTGCTTCGGCACTTTCATTTTTTCATCATTTTACATAGTTATGCAAGTACTATAGCTTCGGCACTTCACGTGCAAGGGAGATCACAAGGACAAAATTTGGCTTGATATTAATCTATTAGTTTGCTTGTATTGTTATTTTCTATTAAAAAAAACATAAAGCCATCCCTCAACTCAACCTACTTCTTTTTCCCCGTTATCTCAGGTTGCTTACTGAAAATCCAGTTTAGCGTCTTGGTGCAATATCTTAATTTCCCCTTTTGTTATGTTATTTATTGCAAGTACAATGTTCAGTTAATTTTCACTTTAGTACTTTTCTCCATCTCTCTCTTCTTTCTCTCTCCTCTTTACACTAAAAATCCCCACAGCTTTAAAAGCACTCCCATCCATAACACCATAACACTAATAACACCGTTCACGTCAGCGCCACATCAGCTTTAACATTTAACATTAACATCCCCAAAAAACACTCCCATCCATAACATCCCAATAACACCATAACACCAATAATATTTTATATTTTCAATTTCAACCCCTAAACTAAAACAAATATTTCATTTATTAAACTAAAACAAACATTTTATTAAAACTAAAACATATTACAACACGTGATTAAAAAAAAAAAAAAAAATACAACGAAATAAAAAAAAAAAAAAAAAAAAAAACACTTCAAATAAAACGTTACAACAAATTAAAGGAAATACGATCTACGGACGAGGTTTCAAGTTATATTTTGCGATGATTCGATCTTTTCGTCATTGATCCACCGCCGACCATTGGATCTTGCCGTCAATGGCGTCATCAAAACTTGATCTCTTCCAACCTTGTTAATGTGAGATCTCTTTCTGCACTGACCGACACGCCACTTCGAGGCTTCTCGTTTGATACGAAACTCGTTTTCCATAGTTTCGTAAAATAAGTCGACGAGCCTGTTCCTCCAAAGGCTTGTTCCCCAAAGACTTGTTGTAGTCTCGGATCGTGCTTTCTTGGTAGCACGTTTCTTTCCCATGGGCCTTGGTTGTTCATCATTACCAAACAAAGCCTCGTTTGTTTAGCAGGACTTCGCGGTTAAATCAACCGGTTCGGCGTCTCCCATTTCTTATAATGACGAAAACATCCCAGCGTCATCGAGACCAAACAAAGGTCTCTGCTTTTCCTCACGATACCATTGCTTTGCCCGTTTCATCACATCCACCTCACTTTCACCTCTTCGTTGATCCCGCTGCGCGTACGTAACAAGAGTTGAACTTTGTGCATATCCTGTTCAACGTTGTCCATTTGCTTGACATCATGTCCTTGGTGCGCCGTTGAAAGTTGAGTCTATTGAACTCATTTCTGACCCGATACCAAAACGTATCTCTAGGTTGGCACTTTCCAACTTTTGGATCCTCCGAAACAACTATGTAACACTTTGCAAGTAATGCTTCCTCTGCTGAATTCCAATGATTGGTAACGACAACCTCATCATCAGAATCAATTGGTTCGGGCTCGGGGTCTTTGGATTTTCGCTTAACACGACCTTTTCCTTTTTTTGGTGGAGATGTGGGCGTCTCATCAACATCTTGTGTTTCAGTTTGTGATTGTTGTGACTGTTGTGTGAATTGTAGGTTTTGAAAGTTGGAGTTTAAGGTGTTTTGTTGGTTTTGTTGTTGCCAAAACAAGAATGTTTGTTGTTGTTTCCACATTTCTTAAGCTTGATAAGCCTAGTGGGTTGGGGTTTGAAGATGAACCGGCGTTCGGGTTAGATGATGAACCCGGGTTTGAGGGTTCCACCCATCATTGAGAAGATTGAAGAAAGTATCGCCGTTGCCTCCCGACATTGTTTTTTTGCGCTAATTGAAGTTGATAGATTGAGAGTATTGAGAGGATTTAGAAGTGGAAGTGTGAATAAAATGGTGTTTTGATTGTGTATTTATAGTGGTAAAAAGGTTTTGAATTTTTTTTTTTTTTTTTATCAATTCTAGCCGTTAGGGACTAAAAATGATTTTTTTTTTAAAGTTAACGGCTAGTAGCCGTTAGAGGGACTAGATTTGAAATTTTTTTGAATTTTTTTTTCTGCCCCTTAACGCGCGTTAAGGGGATAACGCAAGGGGAGTAACGCCATGACACAAACACACTTCCAAGGGTAATAACGGGCCAACGCCGTTATTTGTGGGTATAACGCCGTTTCGGCGTTAACAATGGAAGTGCTCTAATCCTAATTATCTGCTAAAATTAAACACGATCAACATCTTCCTCACTTCGCCCCGGTCATTTCGGTACCACCTAAAGCGCCATCGACTTCGACGCTTGTGACCACGACGTCGATTTCTTGGCCGGATTTTATTTTCAGGCGATCTTTTGCAATTAAGACCGACGACGGTTGCCTCTGCTTTTTCCAAGTATCTCCTGCTAATCCAGAGGTGATTTTAGCCTGTCTTCCGGCCACACGCGCCGGCAAAGTGCCGAAATATTTTTGCTTTTCTGTTTTGTTCTTTTGCAGGTGTTAGTGACAGCTTGGACTCCTCCACCGGATAGTGCCGGATAGTGTTGGTTTTCCACCGGATTACACTGCCGCCACCACTCATCCCGGAATTTCTTGCGCAGATGAGTTTGCTTTTCTTTTACCGACCTCTCCTTTTTTATATAATTATTATTATTATTATTATTATTATTATTATTATTATTATTATTATTATTATTATTATTATTATTATTATTATTATTATTATTATTCTTTTCTTTTTTTTCTTTTGTTCGTGTTCCGCGTTTATTTATATATTGATTGTTGGCCTCTTTGTGTTGTTTCCTTTGGTGGTCTTGATAGTGTGCCCGTTTGTCTAGCCCACTTTTTTGCGTCTTTTCTTGCTGCTAGTTTGCTTGGTCTAGGATAGACCCCTTGGCTAGTGATGGTAACCTGAGGTCATGTCTTGCCGGGTTGGGAGGGGTAGGCAGAATGCAGGAGTAGGTGTAGTGGGCGGGGTAGGCGGGGTTAGTGGAGTTGGCGGGATGGTAGGGTGGGCGGGTTTAGGGTGGGTAGGGGTTACGCTAGGGTTGCGTCTTCGTGGGATTAGGGTGGGTAGTTGGAGCGTGGGGTCTCTTACCAGTAGCTCTTTGAGCTTGCGATGTCTTGAGAGACATAAGGTTGACATTGCGTGCTTCCGTGAGACTAAATGGAAGGGTTCAAGCACGAGGAGGTGAACGGCTACAAGCTCGTACTCGGGATCTAGGTCGGCGAGAAGCGGAGTTGGTGTTATTTTGGCCGGACTCAAGGATAATGTAGTGCAAGTGATCGGGATTAGCGATAGGATTATGGCGATTACTTTGGTTATCAATGGGGAGACCGTCAGCGTTATCGTGCATATGCACCACGGGTGGGCGGAGTGAAGCGAGAGAAGAAGAGTTTGGGACGATCTCGACGAGCTCGTGAGGAGTGCCCGTCGGATCGGCGTTGTTTATAGGTGGTGACTTGAACGGCTATATAGGTGCGGATGCAGATGGTTACGAGGAGATACACGGAGGGTTTGGCTTCAGAGTTAGGAATGAAGAAGGTCGATCGATTTTAAAGTTTGCTACCGCTATAGCGAACTCTTTCTTCAAGAAGAGGGATGTTCACTTGATCACTTTCGGGAGGGGCCACAACACCCGATTGACTATCTGTTGGTGCGAAGAAGTGATCTTAGTAAATCGAGGGGCTGTAGGGTTTTCCAGTGTGAGACTTGCTCATCCCAACACAAATTGGTAGCGGTGACATGCTCTTGAGAGGCAACAACAAAGGAGAGTAGTGACCGGGTTGCCGAGGATTCTTTGGAAGAATTTGAGCGGTGAGGCGGCGCAGAATCGTTTAGAGTGAAAGTCTCGAGAGGACTTGCTACTCGGTCGGATGACTTGGCGCTAGAGACGCGACCAGGTTGTGGGGCACTCTTGCCGGCATTATCAAAGATGCGACAAAGGATTCCCTGGGTGGCTAGAGGGACATCGAGGTCCCAACCGCCAATGAGAATCTTGGTGGTTTTGCGAGGAAGTGCAATCCAAATTCGCCGAGAAACAATCTAGGTTTAGAGAGCTTCTTTTGTGCCGAGAGGGCCGCCATGCCGACATTCTTTGCGGCGGAAGAGAGGTATAAAGTAGCTAAAAGAGAAGCGAAAAAGGCGTTAGCTACGGCAAAGGACAAGGCGACGAGTTTGTATAAGAAACTGGACTCAAAGAGGGGCTAATGACATTTCGTGGATCACAAAGCCCGAGAGAGGAGAAGAAGGACTTAGGATCGTAAAGTATATCAAAGATTTGGGAGGACGACCATTGTAAACGTGAGGATATCGGGAAGAGATGGGAATAGTACTCTCTCTTTTCAATGTAGGAAGGTCAAGGCGCATGGAACAAGAGAACCTTAGCCAACGATCGAGTGCTACTATTCGAGGATTAGTCAACCGAAGTGAAGATCGCACTTCGAAGATGGGAAGAAACAAAGCGGTGGGGCGGACCAAATCCCGTGAAGCTTGGAGGTGTTTGGGAGATGGGGATACAATGGTTGACGTGCCTCTTCAACAAGATCTTCTACGGGATAAGATGCCGAAGAATGAGACTCGGTGAAGTCATCCCATCTACAAGAATAAGGGAGATGTACAAGTGTGTAGCAATTATAGGGCATTAAGCTTCTCACCACACCATGAAGCTTTGGGAGAGAGTTATTGAGAGAAGGTTGAGAAGGAGACGAGGGTGTCGAGAACCAATTTGGTTTCATGCCGGAAGGTCTTCGATTGAGGCTATTCACCTTCCGAAGTCTCATGGAGAAGTATAGAGAAAGACAAAAGGACTTGCATATGCGTTCCTTGATCCGGAAAAGGCTTATGATAGCGTTCGCCGAGTTGATTTGGAAAACTCTTATCAACAGAGGAACCCCAAATAGATACGTGAGAGTCATTAGGGACATGTACGAGGGTGCTAAGACTGAATACGGTCCACATGGGGACCTCGAGTTTTTCCACTGTGGAAGTTGGGCTCCACGAGGGATCCGCATTAGCCCCTACCTCTTCGCCTTGATTCTAGATGAGTTAACGTAGGGGTACAAGAGGGCATCCCGTGGAACATGATCTTCTTGATGACATTGTGTTAGTGGCGTAATCGGCGGAAGGGTTAAACACCGACTTGAGCACTTTGGAGGAGGCTCTTGAAGATAATGGCCTTGGGTGGCGTGGGAGAAGACTGAATACCTGAGATGTGATTTTGGGAGGATTGAGCCAGGTCACCACGAACAAATTGATATCCATATCGAGGATCAGATCCTGACACCCAAGGAGTCTTTTAGATACCTGGGATCGATAATACATAAATCAGGGAGGATCGATGAGGATGTAACCCACCGGATTAGAGCGGGGTGGGCGAGATGGAGGGCGGCTTCAGGAGTCCTTTGCGACAGGAACATCCCATTTAAGTTAAAGGGAAAATTCTATAAGGTGGCGATTAGACCGCTATCTTGTACGGCTCTGAATGTTGGCCCATATTAAAGGCACATGCTAACAGTGGTAGGTAGCAGAATCGAGGATGCTAGGATGGACTTGTGGTAAACCTTGTTGACATGATCCCGAACGGAGTTTTGAGCAAACTCGAGGTCGGGAATATTGTTTCAAAATGAGAGAAGGAAGGTTGAGTGGTTCTGACATGTCGAGGAGGCCCGGTCGGCGCCGCTAGAAGGTCGAGCGCTTGATGTAGATGGCGTGAGAAGGAGAGCGCGACCCAATATCAGGTGGGAGGATAGACTTAAGCTTGACTTGACGGAGCTTAGTTTGACCGAGGACATGATCTCAGATAGGAAGGGGTGGAGGGATAGAATTAGGATTTGCGGGTAGTGGTGCTAGGTGCTTGACTGATTTGCGGGTACTGGTGCTAGGGGCTTGGCTTTTAGGTGTCCCCTTTTGCCTCTTTGCGTGTTTTGTTTTGTGGCCTCTCTTTTGCTTTGCCGTAGTCTTAGGCCTCGTGCGTGGTTTGCGTTGCTTTGTTGTTGCTTCCTTTGGTTTTGCCTGCTTTGCCTTGCTCCCTGCGTTTGATTTTGGTGCTACGTGTTTTTTGCATTAGCTTTATGCCTCGTGTGCTTCTTTGCTTTGCTCTGTGTTGACTCCTTTTGTTGATCTGCTTTTGGAGTGCCTGAGCTTTTGGTTTTATTTCTGTTGCGCTTTGCTTTTGGCTTATTTTCGGTGTGCTTGTGGGTGGTTCTTTTTCGTGTATGCCCTGTTTGCTTGTTTGCTTGCTTTCTTTTACTACGTTTTTGCCTATTGTTTTTGTCGTATGCTATATCTATCCTTTCGCACTAGCACACATGCACTTGCCGGAGGTCTCGTTGGAAGCGGTCTCTACACACGCAGGTTTACCACGTGTAAGGTAGGATCTGCTCATTTTACCTCCCATACCCTGCCTAGGCGGGATTGGGTTTGTTGTTGTTGTTGTTGTTGTTGTTGTTGTTGTATTTATTGCAAGTACAATGATACTTTCTAAGTTGCATACATATTTCATGCACGCTTTTCAGATTCAGAGTTGATTCTGATGGATATTTCAGATATAGCATCTTCCTCTTCCACTAATGTGATCTTATACCAATTACAGGGTGCAACAAGAATGAAATGTGACAGGCGATGACTGACATCAACAAACCTCCAGAGATGATATCTGGCAACATGACTGCAGCGATGTGCGTGTTTTCGGCTTTGTGCATGAGATTTGCGTGGGTGGTGCAGCCTCGCAACCATTTGCTTCTTTTATGTCATGTCTCAAATGAAATGGTTCAACTATATCAGCTTTCACGTTGGGCAAAAGGTCAAGGGTAAGCTACCTCTTGAAACTCTCTATATTTTGCATACCACATTCATATGCGTTCTACCTCTTGAAGTTGCCTTCAATTATGCCAAATATTTTACATACCAAATTCAACTGGAGAGAACGCTTACCTTTATTTCCTTTTGAAAGGTACTTGCAGCTGAAAGAAGACAAGACACCCTCAATTTGACTTCATGTTGTTCTTTTCTTCCATTCCGGATTCTATATCGCTCAAAGCCATTTGTAATCCAAAGAATCTTGATCAATATATATGATAATAGTTATTTTCATATCCGAGTATAGTTTAATTAACAGATCTAAAAATATCTGAATAGTATTTAACAAATCAAATGGTCGCACTTGATTGATAGTTTCGCACGTACGCAAGATTTGATTTTTGAATCTTTAGTAAAATCATCTTTGTATCCCGTTGATTAACATCCTATGATCGATTATGTGTGATCTTTTCTATTGTTTGATGACCCGTGACACCATAAAAAGTTTATTAGTCTTGTTATATTTTCAGTGACCCTACACATGTACATCCTTTCTTATCTTCTTTCACACCAATGCTGTCATATGTAGCTTAATTGCGTCAGTGTAGTTATGGTATGGTAGCCTATGCTACAAGTTGGGCGCAGTCACATTATGTTAGGGAGATGATTTGTACACATTGTGTTTTGATTTGTACACTCTAATGTGCAACCTGTTAAAGCACAATATATATGCAGTACAATTGTTTAATGCACAATTTTGAGTGTACCAATCAATTTTTGGAGTGTACAAATCATTTCCCATTATGTTATGACCTTGTCAATGCCATAGAAAGATGCCTTCGGAAAGCAACTTGTATACAAGTTACATATGTTGATATAATTTGGTACTTAATAGTATACAAATTAACTTTTTAGATCCTTTCTAATTTGTTATGCAGTTGCCATTTCATCTTTAGATCGCCAATTATGTGCTTTATTGTTGAACTTTAGCTTTTTGACTTGATTATAGATACACATGGTCAAGATCACAATACAAATTACTCAACATCCTCAGCTTGATATAAGCATAAGCATAACTTAAGATTTGCCTTACCAATTTTGAACTAAAAAATTGGTTGGAGTTCTTCTAGAAGCTCTCCAAAAATAGGCGTACGCCAATTTATACAATGAGCACACGGTATTCTTTAGTAAAAGGTGAAAGAATAGTTTGATTTGTGATCATTGCTTGGTTGCGTGCCTTTCAACCAATGCAACTTGGTCATTATATACCATCTTCCTCACTCTCAATTTGCACTACCCAATCAATGTGGGATACCCCTCATTTCCAGTCTTCTACTTATATACACCTTCAGTTTCCATTAAGCACATACGTAAATCGTTATCGGTCAATTTTTAGAAACCATCAAATGACCCATTTTGTGCCCTAAGAGCACTCGATATCATCACTTCCCCGCGTTAAAGCTTCACTTTGCCCCGCGTTAACAAACCATCCTCTCGCGTTAAAGTTGCGTTAACGCAGCTGTGTTAACTCCCTAACGCAGCGTTAAAGCTGCTAATTAAATAAAAAAAAAATTCACTTTGCCCCCCTAAACGGTTATATTACCGTTGGTTTAAAAAAAACTCATTTTACCCCCCTCTGAAAAAACAAACGTCTATTTGGCTTAAAAAAATTCAAACCATTTTCCCACCACTATAAATACCCAATAAACACATATTTCTACCATTTGATGAATAAGAAGTGCATAATCAACTCCAACGTGACCTTATGGAGCATATTTGGTAGAAACATCTTGAACGACAACAACAACAAGAAGATTTCGAAGACGATGAATAAGTATTTGTAATTCGTATGTTTTTAAATTTCCTATATCTCAATTTTTATGTTTAACATATTTGCCATTATTAATTATTTACTTACATTCAGTCAGATTTTAACAAAGAATAATATGAGCGAACCCGTGCTTTGCATGGTTATGAAGCAAGTATGTATATATATATATATATATATATATATATATATATATATATATATATATATATATATATATATATATATATATATATATATATATATATATATATATATATATATATATAGGCTCCTGTTTCATTGATAAGGTTTTATTTTGATAAGATTGAGAAATCTTTGTTTGAACAAACCGATTCGTGTTTTTGATTTGATTCACAAGTAAACATCATTTTATGGTGAATCGAATCTATAAATCACAAATTTGATTCACAAAGCATTGTTAAAATCGAGTTATGATGATAATTCATTAAATTTGTACAAATGATTCAGTATTCTACATATATCGCAAAATCGAGAGATTTTTAACATTGATTTAAATTTTTTTACACATTTTGAATTTCAATCACATTAAAATGAATTTTACGCTTGAAAACATGAATCAAAGTTAAAATCTATCGTTTTTAAAACCTTCTCAAACTAAAACCTTCTCAATCGATCCAATTCCATATATATATATATATATATATATATATATATATATATATATATATATATATATATATATATATATAGGGAAGGATCGGTGCGGATTACATTTTAAGTAGGGATGGTGCGGATAATATCACAAGAACATTCAAAAAAAAAAATTCAAAAAATCGAAAAATTAAAAAAGAAAGAGGACAACAATTTATTAAGAATCGTTGAAAAAAATTCAAAAAAAAATCATTTTCATGGTTAAAAGTCAAGTGATATTATGAATTTTGTTAATATCACCGTAATAATCGAAACTTTCTTAATATCACTATTAACTAAGCGCTAGCAGTAGTTTCACTAAGGCTAGCAAGAGTTTCACTAAGCTAGCGTAGTTTCACTAAGGCTAGCGTAGTTTCTAAACCAGCGATGATATTAAGTTTTTTCTAATATCAAAGTAACTTTTAAGTAAAATTGTTAATATCACGCTTACTTTTTACGTGTTTTCTTAATATCAAAGTTAATTTTTTTAATATCACCGTAAGTTTTCTTAATATCGTAATAAAAAGGCGTTGATATTAAGTAAAATTGTTAATATCACAAGAGACTCATAATATCGTTAATATCACGGTGAGAACTCATAATCAAAAACAAAAAAATTGCTCGTAAAAATGAAAAAATTAAAAATGAAAGAAGATAACAATAGTAAGGATCACGAAAAGGAAAAAAATTAAAAAATCGTTTACATGGTTAATTGTTACTAGTGAAGATAGTTTCGGATCTCGACTTTTTACAAAAAGTCAAGACGATCTCGAAATGGGCGGTCAGATCAATCCGACATCCGCATCTAATTAAAAAATCCGCACTGATCCTCACTCTATATATATATATATATATATAATCTAGATCGAATAAGATCAAATTTAAAGTTGTAAAAGGAGATCCAACTAAAATTTGATAAGTGACAGTCTCGTTAAAATAAAATTAATTTTTTTTATTAATTACAACTAAAATTGTTAAACTTATATTTCTTGGTTCGGTTTGATTTTCGGATTGAAATACAACTTTTTGGGTTATGTTTGATTTGACTTTGGATTAAGGTTATTCAAGGTTTATTTGGTTCTTGGATTTTGATTATTCCACAGTAAGTATGTATAGAAGTTTGAATGTTTAATCATCCAACAAGTAAGTAAATTAGATATAACGTTTGTATACGAAACTTTCATTTCGGAAAAAAGTAAAAAAAAACAAATAAAAGAAAATAGGCTTAACTATTTTGAAAAAGAAAAGAAAAAAAAAAAAACATACAACAATTCGTTTAATTGAGTAAGACTGTACGAGTGGGCTCATTAATCTCTTGTAGCCGGTGACATTGTTGGGCATAAATTCATTAAAATGGGCTAAGTTTTATTGAGTATCATCAAACCAGTGAGACACCTACTAAAAGAACAAGGAATTTTTTTTCTTTTTATTTATTTTTAAAATCTAGCATTACAATAACAAAATATAAGACTCAAAACTATACACGATTTAAGTGATTACATACTTTTTCCACATCATTGTAATTGTAAATATAAAGGACACATGAATCTTATTCAAACTTGGTGTTAATTTGATGTGCATGACCAAAATCATATGTCAAAACCAAGCTTCCATCCATTCTTTTGAGCACAAATCTTTCAACCAAAACATAGCAACCGAATTTCTGCCATGCACCATTTTCTTCATACTTCTCTTCTCTATTCACCCTTTCTACCCTATTCTCCCCAACATCAACCCATCCAAATTTTTTTTCCTCCCACCTCATTCTTTCTACAACTTCTAAATTCAACCCTACACTTTCTTCTCTTCCATCAGCCCCAAAACTCGTAAACCATATTGCGCCATCGACCACGTTTTTCTCATCCCAAGTTGCCTCTCTCCGACTCTCACCAATGAGAACTGCTTCACTACGAATTGCAGCGCTCACGGACACAACATTGCCTTCATTGCTATGTTCGTTTTCTTGTTCAAAAACTCGTTCCCATTTTTGCTCTAGTGTCATTTCATAAAATATGGACTTTTTCACTTGGTCGACGAGTCTTCCTTCTTTGATAAACACAAAGGGACAATACCACTTGCCAACAACCACGCTATCAGAAGTTTGCGTCGAGGGTGGGAAATTAAAATCAGGGAGACGTGAACGAAGGGATACATTAATTCCATGTGCTTCAGTTAAGTTATAGTTTTTCGGTGTTTGAGTATAAATCTCCCAACCACTCCTCCTTAAGAAATATGGAGGATGGCCATCCTCAGCAACAGATTTGGCGTAAAAGCTACCATCGCCTCTACATGATATTTCTTTAGGAACAATCTTAAATTGTTGGTACACGTCGTGAGTGTTTAATGGCCTTGGTTTGACATCATGAATAAAAGTGCAAAAACAACATGTTGTGACATCTTCCTCCCTAGAGCAAGCAAACGCTTCCCTGGAAATAGATTTTTAGTTAGTTAATGATTTATCCGTACTTAGTTTCATAATCAAAAACATAAAAAGATGGATGAAAATTTTAAATATAAGTATTTTATATATATACAAGCTTATACATACCCTTTATGTGATCCATGTGCTTTTATCACATAGTATTTGTTCGAAGACAAAGGTTGATTTAGGACCGGAATAAAGGCAACTTCATTGTAAGTAACACTTTGATTTTGACCTGACCCTGTCGAATAACGTGTCGTCAATGTTTTGTTTTGTGGAAATGGCAACTTTGCAAGATATCGATTCTTGCATAGGCCAAAACACGAGTATCTTTCTGACTCTTCGTCTTGGATCACCAAGTGGCCCGAGTTTGGACCCTCAGGAGGCGAATAAAGAGCTTCAGGATAGCTCTTATAGTGAGATAAAGATCGTGTCACGTACTCACGTACATATTTGAACTCAAAACTTAATAAAGATTATGTTTTAGCTTATGGCTACGATTATAGTTTGCTGGTATGATTATATATATATCCAAGAATGATTTGGAATAATCAGCGTACAAAAGTAACACACGTAATTTGATTCTTTCTTTGTAGATCAATTTTGAATAAGATGTGTTGACTTTTTCTTGTTGTACATCAAAGATTATCTGGTGTAGATTTGCAGGTAGTTTCATGGAAGCCCTATTATATCACAATTTTGTTAACTAATCAGTAAAAAACAAAGGTTGTTGGTCTTTTGTAGTTTTGTTACAAAATGAAGTAATATGAACGAATCCTTAAAATAATAGTAAAATTTGTGACACCTCGTATACGTGATAATGACTACCACTGATGATCAATGAGGATCCTAGTTATAAATATTTGAATTTATCAAATGTTTGTGTTGATGACTTGATTCATTATCTATGAATCGTGTTCTCGGTGACAAATGATTATTTTTAGAGTAAAAATTGCAAAAATCGTCTCTGTTATATGCTCAAATTGCAGGTGCGGTCCCTATCTTTTCAAAAGTGCATGCTTCATATTTGTGGGAAACCTTTAATACGGCCTTGACTAAATATGAAATTACTAAAAATGGCATTTCTTTGGTAGAGCACTGTCATTTTCAGTTTGATGCATTTTAGACATTTCTCTTTGTCCAGGGATTATATCTACATTAAATATTTTTTATAAAGACGACGTGTGCACTTTTGAATAGATAAAGACTACACTTTTGAATAGATAATAAAGACTACATCTGCATTATGTACATACCAATACCACATGCTATTTGTATATGTGTAGGATTTTATATCATTACTGTAAATTTACCGAATAGTTAAGAGCTAGATAACAATTATACCTCTTCGTATAAGTGTCCGTCATCACTATATAAATGACACAAACAATTTTTAAGAAAAAGTAGTTATCTAATCATTAATAAAACGTTATATTTACCATTTTAGATATTTTTCAACATAGATTAGGAATAAACCAACTTGAAGACATTTTGTAGAAAAAAGTTTTATGAAGTGTGAAGATTTTGAAGACATCGTAAACTCCTTTATCTATACTACATAAAATGTAAAAATTGTCAAAGGGAAAAAATGAAAAGTTGAAAATTGAAAATTGAAAGTCAAAATTTTCAATACATTTTAAAATGTCAAAAATAAAAAATTGAATGTACGCCTAAACTAAAAACACACACATAACACTCTCACTTCTCTCTAAACAAAAAATTCACTCTAAAAAAAAAAAAAAAAAAAAAAAAAAACTCTTCTTTTCTACAAAACACTCATCTTCCTACCACCATCACACCTCGCCACTCACCGAATACCTACACCACCGAATTCCACAACCACCTAATTCCACCACCATGAAAACCACACCACGATCGAACCCACCGTCACCGACCCCTTACCACTGTAACCCTCAACCACCGAAAACTACATAACAAAAAAATAAAAATAAATAACCACTGAAACCTCCACATCAAAAAAACGGGTTTTCAAGATTTGAGGTTTATTTGTGCCTTTTTGTTAGATTTATACATATATTAAACAAGTTTTGAAGGTTTTTTTTATAGATCTTTAATTTTTGTTTGTAGATATATAAATTTTATTTGTAGATCTATATATTTTTTAAAGATCTATGTAATGTAACATTTATGGTTTTTTTCGGCCACCGTTAACCGCCGTTTGACGTCGTTTTCACCGCCACTATCTCGCGTCGCCTTGTCGTAAAAGTGTTGTTGCGTACCACCAAAAGTAGTCCCAAAATAGTTGGTGCCATCGCCAGAATATTCCCTTGCAACCGCCGAGATATGCGTTGCCACAAAATTGATTTATCTTTTCTTACCAAAAAGTATCTGAAAATATGATGTACATAACAGTAAAGTACATGAACATTTAGCCTTAGTAATTTTATTCACTAATAAAGTAAATATTTGAATTGCATCTTGTGTAGCGGACCAGTTGCTCATCAATGGGTGGTGGAGCCTTCACCGAGTTTAACGTTTATGAAAAATTTAAGTTTTCGGACAAATGTAGATCTATGTGCTTTTTTTTTTTTTTTTTTTTTTTTTTAATATTTGGATGTTGAATTGTTGAATGTTATGTTGAATGTTGAATTATTAAATGTTGAAAAATTGCTAAATGGTCGAGCTAAATTTCAAATGTATAAAAATCATGCGTATTGAATGGGCTATTTATGTTTGAAAAGGAAAGTATGAATTTTCTCGCAAGAATAGTTTATCAAAATCTAATTTAATCTACAATCTAAATGTTAGGTCACCATATATGTAACACAAGCATCAATATGTAGAAATAGAGAAGAGAGAATGATCGGTTGAACAATAATCAAACACACACACACGAATGTATAAGACCGGTTATGCGTAGAGAGTGAATGAGAGAATAAATTGAACAACCAAACCTCAAGTGAGGGTTATTACAAGGTATTTATAGGAGAGGGAGCTATGGCAACACTCCTAGTCCCTTCCTTTCTCTTATGGGCTTGGGCCTAGGCTTATGGCCCTTCTACATAAGCCTATGGCTTAATAACAAACATAAAGGCCATATTAAGCTAACTATTACATATGAATTACTAACACTTGAATTAAGGTTTAGGAGTGATTCCAACAATCTCCCCCTCAAGTGCTAGTGATGAATGAGTGATAACGATGTAGGTGCTGATGTAATAGTAGCTTTGACGTCTTCTGACATTCTTCTTTCTTGTGAGAAGAAGTGCCTTGATTCGAACAATCTCCCCAGTGTAGAGAAATTGTTTCCTTTGAAGTATTTTGCTTTGACGTCTTCATATTCTTTGTTATTTTGTTCTTTGTTCTTTGTGGTGGAAGTGATAGTATGTTGTTGTGCGATCGTGTCCATTTCGTTGCTCAGGTGTTCCACGCCTTTCTCCAACATGCTCACACGCCTTTATCGTTGGATTACAGTTGATGAAGTTCTTTAAGTCTTTAAACTTTGTAGATTCTTTGTTGACGAAGAATCATTCCGACTTTGTGTTGCCTTTGATTATGAGAGAACTTCCATAAGTGATGTTGTTGGTATGAGCATGGGAATCAGACGATCATCCCGCTCGAGCTTCCATAAGAAGTAAACATAAGAAAGGTTAGTAATAAGCGGATTCCGCACTACAAGTTTGAACTTCGAGTGTTAACAAGATAGTGTGAAAACACAACTCTAATTCTCACAAAGGCCGCTCTCGAACCGGAGTCCCACAAGTAAGATAACGCGATGTACCAAGTACACCTACGGTTCGATGATTAGCCGAGGTATACCAAGCATCACCTCACGATCGTAGACCGCTTGAGACCACTAAGCGTAATCCACGGGAGTTACCGAAGCGACCGCTGTCAGACTGTTGATGTTGACCCCGCGTGAGTTTCCATTCAATCACCGAGGATCACAATTGCGAACCTCTCATAAATGTTCTCGACAGCATTGCTAAGATCTATGTAGGACTCGATAACGCACTCATCGTTGTTCTTATTGTTGAATAACAAGTGATGAAATGTCAAGTGTGTGGAAAACTGTAAGGGGGTTGAATAGTTTTGCCAATTAAAACTTCCTTTTAAACTATTTAGATTGACTTATGTCAATCTATTTGGATGTGTGTGTTGGATGTTGATAAACAAGCATATAAGGATAAGTAATGAAAAGATAAGGGTAAGAAGCACAAAACCACAACACGAGTATTTATAGTGGTTCGCTACAAGGACACCTTCCTTGCCCTACTCCACCCCCAGTCACCTACTCGAGAGTTAGTAAACACTACACCAATCTCCTTATGGCGTAGAAGCCTTCACAACGCCGCTTAACCTTTTTCCTACAAAGCTAAATACCGAGTTCTTTCACACCAAGGCGAACCACACCTAACACAACGTCGCCTACCCTTTATACGGTGATAGGCTAACCACCGAGTTCTTTCACACCAAGGAGAACTAATCCTATCACAACGTCGCTTACCCTTTATTAGGTACTAGGCTAAGCACCTAGTTCCATTGCAATGGAGGAACTACTACCACACTACACCAACGACTAATCCCAAAGGAGATCTACTCCTTTACAACATCATCAAGGACATCAATATCCTTGGATCTAATACTAGTCTATCTTGTACATCGAAACACACCATATCGAATGTACATCTAAGGCACCTTCACTAATGCCTTTGACTAGATCTACAAGACACCTTTCACTAATGTCTTGTGTCTTCACTTCTAGGCACCTTTCACTAGTGCTTCTTTGTCTTGACTTCTAAGCACCTTTCACTAATGCTTCTTGTCTTGACTTCTAAGCACCTACCACAGTGCTTATCCTGAGACGATAGATACCCTTCACTAATATCTTCGCCTTGACACTTGAGACATCTTTCACTAATGTCTTCAACACTACACTTCTTTGTAGAAGAAAGAGATCATCAACAAGAAGACTTGATGCCTTGATGATGAGGAAGCATGGCAACTCATGGACTTGAGCTTGCTCGACTTCAAAGGTGGTGATCTTGCCTTTAAGAGGAACCTAAAAGACCACACAAAGACAAAACTACGAACATAGATCTCTTGGATCTAAGGTTAGTGAGATTTAACTCAGGGGAGAAAGTGTGTTAGAAAGGGATTGAAAGGGTTGAGAAATAATGAAGAAATGGCTCACTATTTATGAGGAAAAATCCTCTCGTTCCCGGATCCCACGGATCCTTCCACTGGGATCCGGCTAGCACAAAGCCGTGGATCCGTGGAACGCCCTCTTCGCCCATGGGTATTTTGGTTATGGGTCAAGGGTCATGGGTTGAACCATGGATCTTTGGCTAGATACAATGTATCTTTAAGTGCAATGCACTTAGTCACTTGGGTATGGGTTGATCCATGGGTTATGAGTATTATTCATATGTGATATAAGCATGATGTCATGCAATGGGTTATGGGTCAAGATCCATGGGTTATGGGCTTTGGGTTGTACCCAACTACATTCAATGTATTTGCCCAATGGGTTGTGATACTTAAGTTTCTACCCATTTATATTACCCAATATACTACATACTAGTTATGTGTATATTTTATTTAATCATAAAATCACTTATACTTGTTTTAGTGTTTTATGTGAAAATGTGAATATGTTAGAAACTATTAGTTCAAACCATTTACGTATTTTATTTGTTTCGTTAATATGATTTTACGTTTGTTATCGACAAAACAATAGAAGATCGTAAAATATAAATAAACGTTTTTACGGCTTATTTGTATTAACAAAGTGTACATATGAGATCTTTTGATGAATCTCGTGGCTCTAGACTCAATAGTGCATTTTGGTTTTCCTGAGCGGAGACAAGGGAGAGGGTCTCCTTCTTCAATACCAGCGATCTCTAAGAGAAAGCCGATAGTTTACGTAGGGTTCCCTGTGAGAATTAAACAAGCTTCTTTTGGGAGAAACTTGAGTGGTTAAGAAGGTTTAGTGCATGCGCCATCGGGTCCATGACGACTTTTAATCTTCAATACCGGCGTCATCAAGTGACAACCAAGAGTATATGAATTGAACCCGTGTCCGCCTAAGTTGAATAATTTGGAGGGCTATTTCTTTTCACCCTTTTCTTTGCATTTCTTTTTAATTCTTCAACTCCTTCTTTCTCCGATTCTCATTTTCTCCTTTTTATAATCATACCTAAGGACTTCTAATTCTAACTATCGGTAGTGTCCTTGGGTAGATCCCTCCGGCTCTGGCGGATCATAGAACGGTTATTCCTAACCTTAATCACCTTATAACTCCATTGCCATAAAACCATTTTCATGAAAATCTCTCACAACGGTTATGATTGAAAAAACATTTTGTACCACTGTAAGAGTTTGATCTTTTGCATAAATACTCCCCCTCCACATGTGCTTAAGAGTTTTGATGAAATATGCACAATGAGGAAAGAGCGCACTTTTAGAATTGATCGACTCAAGATAGACAATTCCTTGCGAGACACGATTACGTTGCATAGTTAAAGAGATACATTGTCGCCTTTTAGGTGACAACTAGCTCTAATAACTACCTTGAAGATGTGGACAACCCCGAAAGGTTGTCAAACCCGTCAAAGTTCATGTCTATCAAGAGCTTCTCGAATTGGTACAATTTACTTGGATAAGTCTTGGAAGACGAATCTTTTCAATGTATGACTGTTCAGATCCCGTCAATTCATGGGTTGAAGTCTTTTCACACGAGAATTCAATTAGCAAAAACACAACATATTTCTTATCACATAAATTTCTCTCCCCCTCAAAAATGGCATATTAATGTTATTTTTGACGAAATGTTTGAGAATAAACATGACCATTTTGAGTTTTATGGGAAGATGACCATCGTGAACAATTTGTGAACAAAGTTTTAAATCAATACTCCCCTCAACAAGTGATATAAACTGCTGAGGTTTTGAAAATCATAAGGAAAGTACTTGTTCTTTTGAGCAAAACCTTTGAAAACCGAAAGGTTTGATAAGGTTTACTCAAAAGTAAGAAGCTTTCGCTCCTTTTATAAAGATTGTGGCACTGAAGCGAACCACAGGGTCCTTTAATTACAAGAACGGGTTGTACACTGTTATGTGTGCACAAGCCATTGTCAATTATAATCACACATCCAAAATATGAAATTGAAACAGTTTAAGGGGTACCAGGAATTTCAGGTAGGTTAGCAATAACTCCAGGAATGCGAACTGGTCGTTGATAGCCTGTGAGATTAATGCGTTGACGACCACCTACGAAGCATTCTAATGTTCTGAACTGGTCCCTTCGAAACAACCTTTCATCAATCATCTTGATGATTCTCTTTACCTCCCGCCTTTCCCGTGAATCCCATCTCTTTGTGACCCAATGCCTTGTTGAATCGCCTTTAACCGATATGCTAGCCCATCCCCGACATGCTTCAAAGTTGAATCACCAAACTTATGAAGCTCGCACACGCCATCAAGCGCGGTGCGTGTAGTTCATCGCGGTAGACTACACCAAACGGTTTGTCGATGAGAGTGAATTGAGGAAGATGGTTGATGTCGAAGTTCTAGCCGAGGTCCGTGAAGTTGACACGAGTCTCGATATGACTCAACAACAAGTTGTAAATCTTCTACACGCCCTCGGATCACTATGCTTCGATGAATATGAGCAAGGACTTGATGTATTCACGTTGAATTTCAGCTTGAGAATTGTCTCATTCTTCCCTGCACCTTGGCAAGATACGATCTTCAATGTCGCTGAGAGACAAATTCGAAAGTCCGCTTCACGTAATGCATAGTCCCTTTCGCCTTGTCTTTTGACCACAATATTCTTGAGGAAGGTGTAATCCCATTTAGACGAAGAGCTACATGCTTAACAAAGAACGATCCCTTGTTTACTATACACTTCATGTTGAGACCTTCAACCCGCACACAGTAGTAGATTAGTCGGCGCCCGCCAATGGTGAATCCTTACATTGCATCGATGTCATACTCTTCCACTGTTGTTGAACATGTGGGTAGCCTTTTCCTCGATGGCTATGCGCTTGGAGTATATGGTCACGGAACGGAAGTGTAAGTGATGTAGCGATTTCTTTGACACATCGCTACCGTAGAAGAAATTCGTGTCATTGTTGAAGAAGTATCGAAATGGAATCTTAGGTTGATCCGTTGACCAATGGTAGGTAGAGGTTTGGTCCAACTGTAGTATGGAGCGTTGTCTTTTCGGTGAAGTCAATGTTTGCTTGTGGTTAAGCCAATCAATGTTGTTGGACATGGCTCGTGCTATATTATCAAGATGATATTCAACTTTGATAGCACTTTCCGAGTCATCTTTGAGCAGTTGAAAAGCTTCATTCTTGATTCGCTTCAACTCGATTTCGCCATTTTCTTCACACGGAACTTTTCTTGAAGATACTTAGCATGCTCCAATGTGCCACCTTCTACCATATCTTGGTCATCGCTATATGGCGGGTGTAGCAACAACAAGTGTGGAGAACCAATCATACTCGTGTCGCCATCGCAAGCCATGAGACGACATCAGCCTTGGGAGTCTTCTTCTTTTCTTAGGCTTTGATGAGGATGATGGTTTCTTTGTTGTTGAAGCGGAGAGGTGGGTTGTTGTTGGGCTCAAGGACTTCCTCATGTCACCACCAGTGTACTCAAAGTGATCACCGGCTTTCGAGTCTCGAGGTGGTAACTCGTAGTCCCGAGGTTTGTCAAGAAAGAACGAGGAGGAGATCGTGGTTGAGCCGGAGTCCTTTGGGGTGGAGGTTGCATGGAAGATGATTCACCGCTTTCTCTTGACGCTTAGGCTCGTCATTCTTATCCTTATCCTTGTCTTCATCGCCTCTTGGACGCTTAGGCCTTTCACTTCTTCTCTCATGCCGATTTAAGTTGGTATTCTAGCAATGCTTCAAACAATTTACCTTCGTAAGAGGCAAATGTTGCGATCGTTTAGACATTTGAGCTACCACCGGAAACCAATTCAAAGATCCGAGAAGATTATGGGATCAACTGGATTGATGTTTACATGCATTGGTGTTGATCTCATAGTTTGCTTGGCCAAATGCAATAGATTCGGATAGAGTTGTTTGGTAAACATCTCCTTTGTAACTCCAGGAACGATGTCAAGAAGGTACTTGTGAGTGTAACCTTTGATCATTTCGTTCATTTTCCCTTGAAGATCATCTTTCATGAGCTTCTGGACGTATTCCCTTTCAACTTGCATCTTGTCATTCTCGCCATGAAGGTATCAGACCGTCGTCACGAGAAAATTCACTTTTGTAAAGCATGTCTTTCTTCCGCACCGCTTGACATCTTTAACGATTCTTGTCTTAGCTTGAGAGATCCAAGATGCCGCTGGCTTCTTCACCGATTTGGATGTGGATCCGTTGATCTTTTGGATGGTGGTGGTGAAGAGTGAGAGGATGAATCGATGATGAAGAGTCATGAGGAGGTTCGTGGTCCTTAGGAGGTTCGAAGTTTTCTCCTTGGAACGAGTTGGACCGTTGAGAAGATAATCATCATAGTTTACTTCATCATCTTGTCCAGCTTTTAGCTTTTTCTTCACCAATCCTAGCATCTTCATCCGCTTTAGCTTGAGTCATCGCCTTTCTTCGCCGCTTTCTTAGCCTTTTCGCTTCTCGTTCCTCAATGTCATACTCAATAGAATCCTCCTGTTGCTTTTGTTGTTGCTCAAGAGTGGTGGCACCAATTCCTTATCGGGTTGATTAACCGCATCGAATTGGTGTAGATTGAACATCACCACTTGACCTCCGGACCACCCATTTGATCCTTTGCAAACTCTTTCGCAACGTGTTGAGTCTAACGATTTTGAACTTCCTCCCGTAATCGTATCCGAGGCTCTTCATCGAGCTTTCTTCTTCGTGCTCAATCACTGGAGTATTTCCTTTATCACCTTTGGGACTTGAAGGCTTTGTGGCTGTTTGAGTGTCATCTTTGACTGTTTCAGAGTAAATTACCTCTTCCTCTGATTCAGTTTCCTCAGAGCTTTCATCCTTTAGTTTTTGTTGCGGTTTAGACTTGGGAATAGGAATGGCTTCCTTAGAGGAAACTTTCCTTTTGAGTCCAGGTTTCCTCTTAGGAAACTTTCTTTGACTCTCAGTGATTGCAACACTTCCTGTACTTCCTCTTCTGGTTTTCCTAGAAGGTGTACCAGAAGACTTGTCATCAAGGAAGCCAACTTTGTTCTTTTCTACTGCTACCGGATACCTTTTATATGAATAAAGTTGTTTGATTTCATCAGAGAGAAGGTGATCCGGTAACAAAGCACCTTGTTTCTTTGTTGTTGATTCCTTAAACCGATCGTTAGAGTAGGTTCGCACAACATGTCGTGATTGTTGGGATCATTGATTCTCTTGGAATTTCGTGATTATACCCAAGTGCTCTTTGGATCAACAGCTTTGTATATCCGATATAAGGAATCTTTGAGCCAAGCTTTTGAGGAATGTCATCATGTCGCCCCATATCGTAGCTTCAACTTCGATGTGCTTCATGTTGAACAATGCCCAAAAGATTTGCAGCCCATGAGCTTGGGATGCTCATAGCCACCGCCACGACCGTAAATGATTTGGTGATGATGATGTAGAGTTCTCCATGGTTGAGGAATATTCTTAAGATCCACGTGTGAATGCTTAGTGATTACTCCGTAGCTTCGCCATAACCAATGTCGATCATGAATTGCGAACGACCTCTTCGAGACGGTGTAGCGTTGTACCGGTTGGTTCAATGACGGAATGAGGAGAATAGCCCGCAAGTCTCAGGTGTGATGGTGACTTGTTTGTGATTGAGAGTCACCGTCAAAGATTTTGCCCTTTGATCGCTTCATTGTGTGCCGTAATCGTGAATGTAGATCTCGTAATCGTGGCGTAGTTGGTGAGCATATTCGATAAGAATGATTCTTCGTAATATCCACAAGAATCAAGCAAGAAGACTCGAGCGGTGAGAGTTTCAAAGTCAACTCGAAGGTTGTTCTTTCCAATCTTCATCGGATAACCATTAGGGAAGATATCAAGAATGGTGAGAACATTTGGTGCTTCCACATTCTGAATTTGAGCGTCCATGTCGTGATCTGAAAGATATTTAGCCAAAAGAACCAGCATATCGAAAGACATTATGTTAGTCAATAGATGGTTTTATTGTCTAATTATTGAATGTGATATGTCAATGATTCTTACGAGTCCAATGTCACTTGTTTGTCCATTAGTCCAATGATGTCGTGATAAGTTTCGTGAGTTAATTTACTTTAAGTTTTAAAGTTCATGTTTTCACTTATTTTTCACAACTTATTAAACGTTTAAGCTCATTAGTGACATTATTGGTTTCGTGGCGTTATGATTTATTTATTTACAAGTTTGCGCGCGTAACAATTCATAATGAAGGTTAAACAAGGCTTAGGCGTAGAAATGGTAGCTTATGCGTAAACAGGAATGATATACGCGTAAATGCAAGCTTATGCGTAGGTTCTTAACTTACGCGTAAGAAATATTACGCGTGGGAAAAGGGACCTTATGCGAGAGCTTACGCAGAAGCGATATAAACCTTACGCGTAAGGCTTACTCGTAAGAGTCAACCTTATGCGTAGAGGTCATCACACGCATATCCTTCACAGGATACGCGTAGTCCCTTATGTAGAACCTTACGCGAACGTTACGCCAGAAGATTACTTCACGATAACATCTACGCGTAAGTGATCCTTATGCGTAGATGCTAACAACCTTGATTCTCGAATTTTCACTTGTAATAAACCCGAAATAAGTTAATCATAGCACCAATATTAACACATACATTCAATCTTTATCGATCAAATCATGAATGCTCATTAAAACAGCTATATGCGAAGAAAACCTTATGCGTAAACCTAAACCCTAAGTTTCAAGAATTACGCCTAAGTTATCTAGCCATAGGAATTGCACCAAATCTTGTTCTCGTAAGTTCTAAGAAGCCTAGATAGTTGTCTTATCCAAGTTTTAACATCAAATTCACAATGAATCAAAAATACCCAAATGCGTATGAACATAAACCCTAATTTCTAATTAATGATCAATTAGTGTTTCGGATTGGTTCGAGCATAGATATGATCAATTCATCTTGAGAACAACATCACTCAACAATCTTTATAACCAAAAACGTTCACATTTGAAAACACCCAAACTAACGATGAACCCTAATTCACAATATCAATCAATTCGTGTTTCGGGGTGTGTTTTGATGATAAAATGGTTTCAATGATGTTATATAAACATTTGACACTATCATTTTAACCACAAACACATAACTTTATTAGGTGTTCATACGCTTATGCGTAGAACACCAAATCACTCATAAGTGAAAATCTAACCGCTGGATTTAAAATTCAAAACCATTGTTTAAAAACTTGTTAAAAACACGTAAAACACTTACAAATTGATGATCAAAAACACGGATTAGTGAACGATTTTTAGGCGAGGATTGAGTTTGGTGAGATATTAAATGTGAAGAATAAAATGAATTAGGTGAAGAGTTTTATTAAAATTAACTTTAAGATTTTGACACTTTAGTCCCTCCACCTTTTCCATTTTCATCCAATGCCTTTAACTTCCATTTTGGTTACCAAACGAAGAATATTTGAAAGAAATTTGACGACACTCCCCGACTTAAGAAATAATGAAAGTTTATAAATTTTAGTCCGAGGAGTGTCAGAAACCGTAAAATGACCACCATTAATTAAAGAAACAACCGAGATAAGATAACATGCAAGTACAAGGTTTTATGAAACCGAAAATATTTGCTTTCTCCCTCAACACTTGATCGAAAAATATTGAATTTTGAAAGATTTGAGTGTTGACGAAGAATTGTACTTGCCATGTTAAAAGAAATATAGATAGAAGAATATTTTTGTTGTTTTATCGATTTTATATTTTTGTATTTTGTTTTGAAAATATTTACAAAAGAGGTTTTGGTGTTTGACCGGTTTTTAAGAATGTTTTAAGAGTTCATCCAGCCTCCTCTTGAGTCAAACACCGCATACCAATCCGTGGACCAACTCATTAAACCTAGCAGTGAGCTAAGGCTTTGGTGAGAAGATCCGCCAATTGGTATTCTGCACTCCACAAAGTATAATTCAACAAGACTGCTCCACGTGGTCCTTGATGAAGTGATATCAAGATCGATGTGCTTTGATTTCGATTGTTGAACCGAGTTGCACGAGATCGCAATAGCACTCCGATTGTCGCAAAGACATCGGGATTCTCACAAATACGTAACCATAGTCTTTGAGTTGTGTTCTCATCCAAATGACTTGAGCACAACACGCCGACATGGCTACATATTCTCGCTTCGCTGAGGACAACGATGTACAATCCTCGCTTCTTCGATTGCCAAGACACCGCTTGTCACCAAGAAATTGTAGTGCTCTCAAGTACTTTTCCGAGAGTCTAAGCATCCTGCGTGGTCGTCATCTCAAAATGCTATTAGTTCAAAACCGTAATCCTTCTGATACCGGATCCCCAAATTAATGGTTCCCTTGATGTATCGGAGGATTCTTTTAGCCTCGAGAGGTGGGTTTCAGTTGGTCTCGATCGATAACGGAGCAAAGATATACTGGCAAAGACAATATCGTGTCCGCTAGTCGTTAGATACATGAGAGACCCAATAATACTACGGTATTTGGTAGGGTCAACCAATTTCCCATGCAAATCAGCTCTAGCTTCTTGGTATGTGACATTGGTGTGGCATAAGTATCACAAGTATTCATTCCAAATTTGTTCGTAATTTCAAGGGCATATTTGGACCGACTTAAGAAAATACCACGGGTGATTGATGAACTTGCAATCCTAGAAAGAATGTAAGTTCACCCATCATTGACATTTCAAAATGTTTTGTCATTAGTTTTGCAAAAGCATTTGAGTATTTTAAATGTGTTGACCCAAAATGATGTCATCCACATAAATTTGAACGATTAAAATATGTTCCCGTGATATTGTATGAAAAGTGTAGGTCGACCGAACCTTTGGTGAAATTATTGGCAATTAGGAAGGATGATAACTTATCGCACCACGCCCGAGGAGCTTGTTTGAGACCATAGAGAGCTTTGTTCGCTTTGTAGACATGGTTCGGGAACTGTGGATCAACGAATCCTTCCGTTGGTCGACATAAACCGCTTTTTCGCTTTACCATTCGTAAAAGCGCTTTGACGTCCATCCGAAAGACCGTGATGTTCATATGAGCCGCGAACGCTAGAAATATCCGAACACCTCAAGACGAGCAACCGGAGCGAATGATTCTTCAAAGTCAATACCTCTTCCCGTTTATAACCCTTAGCCACCGACGTGACTTATTTCTCGATTACGCCCTTCAAAGATCCAATTTGTTTTTCCAAATCCATTTGAGACCAATGACGAAGACCCCGTTGGTCTTTCAACCAATTCCCATACTTCAAGACGCTTTGAATTGGTTGAGTTCTTCTTGCATGGATTCAATCCAGCTTGTCTTTGTCATTGCGCCCTTTAATGTTTTTAGGTTCGATTGGCGAGATAGTGAGTGCATAAATGCAATGTTCACCATCTCGTGCGAAGACGTTGTCTCGTTACGATCGTTGATTCGGGTTGCCAATAATATTCTCAAGAGGATGGTCTTTTGTCCAACGATGTGTCGAGGTTGATGTTGATATACATTGTGCGATTTTGAGGATTCAAATGGCTTGTAGATGATTCCGCGACATCGTGCAACAGCTTCATTAGCAAACGGGTTAAAGAACGATTTTGGATCAAAATCGCAGTGGGGTACTTCATTAAGAACATCATCACCGGTTCAATATTGAAGCGCTTTGTTCAACTGTTGTTGTAGAGTCAATCGGTGGTGCTTCTTCAACAAGAGTTGTTGTAGCAGTGTATCGTATAAGAGTATGATCGTTGAGCAATGAAAACATCGGATACACCGAGCACGCTCATCAATATCGCCACCGAACAGGGAGCAAATAGCCTTTCCATTTGTTGACGAGTAAGTCGGGGCTTGATTCAACCGATGATGGGGTTTGAGGAAGTTTAAGCGGTTGTGACCGGGTTCCAAGTCGTTATACTCGTAAGCCATTTCAAGAAGCTCATCAAAATTTGCATGAATCGCTTCCATAACTTGCTTTGTACGACGATTCCGCATCCGTAACCTTTAGAATTCTCACAATATCCAATAAAGACTCCAATGTCGCCTTTGGCTTTGAGCTTTCCAAAGTCATCACGATCATTATTCGGATAGCAAAGGGATCCAAATACATGAAAGTGTTTAAGATTCGGTTTTCGCCATGGAGAAGCTCAAATGGTGTTTTGTTGTATGCTTTGTAATCATTGAGCGATTCGAGTGTAGCATGCGCTGAGACAACTTCACCACAAGTAACTGAAGTTTAGCATTGATTAACATCGCTCGCAGCTTCCACTAACGCACGGTTTCGCTTTTCAACAACTCCGCTTTGTTCTCGTGTGCGGGCAATAGATGTTTGATGCTCAATTCCCACTTTCTCATAATATTCTCAAGAGTTTGATTCACAAATTCAGCCTTTGTCTGCTCGAATTTGTCCGACGGTGTTTCGAGTCAATTTGAATTTTCGTGAGAAAGGTGATGATCATCTGTGGAGCTTGATCTTTACTTCAAGAAAATAAACCCAAGTCCATCTTGAGTAGTCATCAACAATTACCAAGATGTAGCGCTTGCCATTAATCGTCTCACGACGCGATCGGGCCACACAAATCCATGTGAAGAAGATGAAGCACATGTTGAGTGTTGTGTTCCACCTTTGAAGGAAAATGAGCACGAGTGCTTTTCCCTTGTTCACAAGCTGAACATAGGTGATCTTTAGAATACCGGAATCTCGGGAGACCTTCAACAAGTTTGTGTCGAGCAAGGTTGGTTATGGTTTGAAAGTTTAGATGTGAGAGACGACGGTGCCATAGCCAAGATTTTGTAGATGTAGCCTTTGAGAGTAGACAGATGGGAGATGAAGCAATCATGTCTTGCATGGAGATAGTGTAGAGACTGGATGAACGCTACGACATAAGATCATTTCCTTGTAGATCACGAATGAAACAAGTTTTCTCCCTAAAAGCAACTTCCAAATCTCCATCACAAAATTGACCAACAAAAAGAGATTGTGACCGAGGCCTTCCACATAATAAACCCCGCTAATTTCGATGTTGCCATTGATGTAATCTCCGTAGCCCATGATAGTCGCAAGTGATCATTCCCGAATCGACAGGCCAATGAACTTTGCAACAAAGTTTGATAACAGCTTAAGGTTGCTCGTCATGTGTCGGGAACATCCGCTATCAACAATCCAAAGGATGATCTCAGACACCGCATTACACACACGCACGACACGATGGAATAGAAGTAGATGTGGAACCCGATGAGTTAGAGGGTTCCAAGCGCTTATAGTTGAAATACACACATCAATGATTTTAGGCATCCATTTAAATCCTAGTGTATTATGTATCCATTTCGCCATCTCCAACTAGTCTTAGCTTTAGTCTTAGTGAATGCACTAGGTGGTACTACATTCCTTGGAGGTGAGATCGAGCTATAGGGACATCAATGTGCTTCTTAGAATCTAAAGAGGCGGTTTACCAAGCACGCACTTAGAAGCGAGTGGCCTAGAGGTATTCGAATCTTAGGATTCCGTAAACGAGACAAGATAGCCTTAGCAACACATTTATCATGACAATCGAAACGCATACTTTTACGACAAATAACACAAGAGGCATCGATCTGAATATCAAAAGTACTTAAAGGTTCAACATTAGTTACAACACTTTTTCCATTACATTTGCTAGACGCAATATCTAAAGTGGGTGCAATCGAGTCTTATTCAAAGTCCTACGGTGTTCTTCTACTTCAAAGATTCTTTATTTGTCTTTTCTTAGGTCGCAACTTCCTATTCTTCCTTGTATTGCTCCTAGGTCGTGAAGTGCGGACGCTTGGAAAAGAGGCAACTATTCCTGCTTCAAGAGAGGAAGCACATTAGTAACTTGTGTTTTGTCAAGAGGGTATTCGGGTTCACGCTTGCTAAGTGTTACAGTGCAATTCTCTTAATGATGCTAGGTGAACTTGTTCATACTTTCCTAACATTTCCTTAACTTAAAGATAGTGTGCACCAGCTCTTGATTTTCGTAACTAAGATTTCAAAGAAAGTTCATGACTTCTTTAGTGTATGCAAGATAATGATCAAGTTCGTTTGATGCTTCATCACGAGTCTGTTTGAGTAAATCAAATATGACACCATATTCCTTTTAACTTTTGCAAGTTCTTGTTCATATTTTGAGATTTGACACTTGAAAGACACGCTTTGATCATCCAGCTTGCTCAATTTTAGGATCAAGATTTTTTGCACGCAATCGGGCGATTTTGTTTTGAAAACAAGTTGTTGATCGTGAATATCTTTTTGACACCAATTAAGACGACGCTTTGCATTGGAAAGTTCGTTTGACAATCGCTCATTTTCAACTTTTAAAGACTCGATCCGAAGCACATTATCGTGATTCTCAACAATAACAATGTAATCAACAGAATCGCAGAGATATGATCGATGCATATGCAATGATTGTAATAACACAAGATTATTGATATCAAGACAGATAACATTTTCCAAGAGTCGATCAACATCTTTTCTCAACAATTTCTTTTACGCTTAGTATTTGAAATTGATGTTTCGCTTTCTCGAAAACTGCTTTCATGAGACCAAGTTCCTTGTGAAAATCCTTTCCCAATATAGTGCACAATTTTTCAAATTTTGACATGGGGTAAAATTCTTTTCTCAAAAATGTCTCTTTGTTCTCGTGCCAATGGCGATTGAAAATGTTCAACTTTTATTTCGTAATGAAATTCAATCTCACGCTCCAAAAGTTTGATGTCGATAAGAAAGTGTCAAAATATTTGATAACACGACAACTTTCGCTTTTAGTTTTTACTTCACTAAGTGAAGGTAAAGGACCATTAATTTGTGCACCATTGTGTTGGGGACTAACTTCAAACTCGTGTGACAACCAAAGGTGTGTTAGAAGTATCTTGTTGTGTGACAAAAGTTACGGCTTTTGAATAGTTAAATGGTTTGTTATAAACGACATTTTCCATTTTTGACCGACTCGCCATCTCGCATCTAATTCCTCCATGCGATTATATTCAACAATAGTTATAATTGAATCATCAATTCTATGTTCTCGATCAGAAACTTCGTGATTTGGTTTGAATGCTCGCTTGAAAACTTAGGTTTGTAATCAAGAAGAATCGGTCCATATCCATTTGGATTTGGTTTAAAAGTAAACTTTTGAATAGTTGTGATTGACTCACCATGTTTATAAACGACATTTCGAAACTCTTTGATTTTGTGTTGTAAGTCGACAATTTCTTCAATATATCTATCTATTCGTTTCGTGGAATGCTTTTTGTACTCAGAGAACCGTTGTTGACAAGTTAACAGCTCAGCCTTGGCTTTTTGAGTTTCCAAAGTAAGAGCGTTAAGTTGTTGTTTATGTTCATGTTTCATTTGTTCTATTTGAGACAACAAAGCATTCTTCGATGCGGCTAGATCACGATCCGTCGCTCTAAAGATTTTTCGCTTTGATAAGATTTAGCAAAAGCGACTTCAAAACCTTTTTCACGCTTTTCTTGAGTTTTAAAACGTTGATTTGTCGAATTAAGCAATCATTATCCCCGTTAACAAAGGCATTTTTCTTTTAATTTGGTATTGACATCATGGTAATGTTCCACTCGGGATTGTTGGTCTTTAACTAAGGTCCCGAGCTCAAATTCGGATCAAACATAGAATCATTTTGTTCAACGCGAGTCTCAACATGATCATTATTTAGATCCTCAAGTATAACCACGAGTCAACTTGATCATCAATGGTAACCATAAGGTCATCTTGATCATCAAATATAACTACGGGTCTAGTTGATGATCATCGAATGAGATGTAGATGGCTCATGTTGAACACTCGATCCTTGTCGATGCGTAAGTTGGCGGAGATATCGATCATTAATGATAATTGTTTGTTCAGTACCGAGACAAGCCATCGCTGTCATACACCGGGCCTGTGTCACTCATGTGTAGAGCTTGCATTTGTGCCATCAACATCACCGCCGATTAGCCTCGCAAGTCCTCCATATCATCATCGAGTCTCGATCCGCCATAAAGCTCGCTCCTTGTTGGAGAGAGTTCCACCACTTCATCCTTAAGAGCCAAGAGCATAGCCTCTTTGAAATAAGCATCGCCTCTTGTCCTCGGCTTAGGACATGCATTAGCCGATGACCCTTCTCATTACAGCTTATAACAACGAAGACCATTAACCCCATTCTCGAGCATTCCCCTGCTCAACCACTTGAGCCCTTTGTTGCATGGAGCACCCATGTTATTCCTTCCCATAGCATTGAACCTTGACCACCTCCCATCCGACGACCATAACCACGATTTTGAACTTCAACGCGTCCATTGTTCACAACAACCGATTTCTTGTATTAGATGAGGAACGAATGCGATTGTTGGATTTGTTTGTATACCGCCGAATGCTTTAGCAATCATAACAAATCCTTGTTGCAATTCATCAAGGCATCGGAGTCCTCATCGCCTTCACCGTAGTGCTTGAGCAAAGTTGTTGTTGTTGTATGGAACCAATTGAGTTTGTTGAGGTTGTTGTTGTGACGGATCATAAGGTGTGATGGTTGCGCTTGGTCGAGGAGCGGGTTGAGGAGCTTGTTGAGGAGGAATATTAGTTTGAGCCCACAAAGCAAGTTGTTGATTGTCCGAATGACCGTGAAGCCGGAGTCCACGGATAGCCCTTTCCTTGTCAACTTTTTTGGTGAGGCTTCGATAGTCGTACAACAATCCGTATGTAGCATGATGAAGGTTCTTAGCTTGACGGAGAAAATGACATACTTCTCCCATTCCGACCAAGACTACTTAGGAACTTAGTGTTGACAAAGAATTGGGGCATGATGATATTGTGTTTGTCCAAATCATTAATGATGTCTGAAAAGCAATGATGATATGACTCTAATGTCTCTCCTGATTCAATCATGAAGTGTTCATAAGCCAAGTAGATTTTGGATTCCATGTCTTCCTGATTGAGTGTTGTACCTTCCATAAGAAGATGAATATGTTCCCACATTGCTTTTGCAGTCTTTTGAGCATCAACACTTCGAAGGATTGGATTGGGTAGTCCTAAAAGGATGTATTGCATTGCAAGTTCATCGGCTTCAAAGTGTAGAAGTTGATCAGCAGTGAGATCTGAGATAGTTGCAATGTTGGTGACAACATCTCTTGACTCTTGGTGGATTGGCATCTGGATCTGCGGGTGTGATAGTAGTAGGCATCTGAAATGGACCTTCCATAATGACCTTCTTTAAGAACTTTCCATGTGGCTTCTTTAGATCACAAAACCTAAAGAACCGAATCACCCATTGATCATAATTCCCGGGAGTGAGCATTGGAGGTCTATCAAGTGAGCCAGCTTCATGAATTGATTGTTGGCTACTTAAGGCTTCACACATCTTGCCAAACCATGACGGTTCCTTCATAGTATTCCTGGATGGATGTTGATTGTAGAAGTTTGTGTAAGGTTGTACTTGAAGACTTGGTGGTGGTTGAACCATTTGAGGTTGTGGAATTGCTGCAAGTTGTGGAGTATGTTGTTGATTAAATTGTTGTTGATAAATTTGTTGTTGATGATTAAATTGTTGATGTTGTGGACTTAGTTGTTGTTGTTGTTGTTGTTGTTGTTGATTATAAGTGTAAGGAAAATAGTTAGAGTATGGTGGTTGTGACATGTTGAAAACTTGTGTTGTTAAATGGATCTTTGTAGTCGAATGAACCGTTGTTGATGAAGTATCCTTAGGCGAGAAATCACGTAAAAGCCAAGTACCACTTATGCGTAAAACACCAAAGATACGCGTAATGTTAAAAAGTTACGCGTAGGATTAGCTTACGCGTAAGAGATGAGAAAACACTAAAGTTATGCGTAAACAAAAGTTAGGCGAGAAAACTTAGGCGAGGATTACCTTATGCGTAAGACAAAGCTTAGGCGTAAGATAAATCTTATGCGTAAAAATTCTACGCGTAAGCTTATGCTTATGCGTAATTTTAGGTTTTTGCTTAAATGATCTTTACACTATCACAAAGGCAAAAGATATCCAAAGTCGAAGTGTTTTCAAGCTTATCCAAGCAAGAAAAACACCGAGTAATCCACTAAACCAAGATCAAACCAAGGAACAAGCTTACGCGTAAGTTTAGGGTTTACTTTCGCGTAGAAACAAGCCAAAAATGATTTCTGCCAAGTGATGTTTCCAAACCAGATTTTTGTGATGAAATAGCTTCAATATCACCAAAATAATTCAAAAGTGTGAAACTTGATGATCCAAAGCTTGGAAACCAGTTATGCGTAGAACAAGAAGCTCGTTCAAAACCTAGTTTAAAAAGTATGATCCACGCGTAAAGGTTGAAACTTTTTGCCAAAAACAGTTATTTTAACACCTTAAAACGTTAAAAGGATAAGAATCTTGGATTAAAAAGTGTAAAAAATGCGTTTTTAAGCGAACCAAAGTATCAATAACGAACCGTATGCTTTACGCGTAAGACCAAAACTCACTTTAAAAGCAATACGTTCACCCAACTATTTGGCGATTGATACCACTGTTAGGTCACCATATATGTAACACAAGCATCAATATGTAGAAATAGAGAAGAGAGAATGATCGATTGAACAATAATCAAACACACACACACGAATGTATAAGACCGGTTATGCGTAGAGAGTGAATGAGAGAATAAATTGAACAACCAACCCTCAAGTGAGGGTTATTACAACGTATTTATAGGAGAGGGAGCTAGGGCAACACTCCTAGTCCCTTCCTTTCTCTTATGGGCTTGGGCCTAGGCTTATGGGCCTTCTACATAAGCCTAAGGCTTAATAACAAACATAAAGGCCATATTAAGCTAACTATTACATATGAATTACTAACACTTGAATTTAGGTTTAGGAGTGATTCCAACACTAAATTATATATAAAACCACGATAGGTGTGGGTACTTGGCTATATTGGTAATTACTAGACGCGTACATGTGCATATCAACGGGATTCTTATAGCGGCATACATTTATAATGACATTTAGGTTAAGTGTTTTATTTAACCAAAATATCACTATAACTATTTGAACGTTATACGAAAGACTTAACACAATATTGCATATCGTTAATTGTCTGCCGCTAGGAATTGCTGCCGCTAGGCGTGGGTACTCGTCTAGTAATACAAAATGTCTTCAAGTGATATTCAATATGTTGAGTGTGAAGATCTTATATAATTGTATGCAGATTTTGAAGACATTTTGGAATCAACAAATATTTTTCTGAAAATCTTTTTTTCATAATCTTTTTCTTTTTTAATATTTCTAAGAAGTAAAGACTTTTTAGTGGTGGTGGGAATTGAGTCTTGTTTGGTTTGACATATTAGGGTTTGAAGGTTGGCGGGTTGGTATAACTTCTACTAAAACATGACAAGTTTATTAATCGTGTGTTAAAAAAACTCAGCCATAACTCAAACCAACCATACACGTGTAACTAGTTTGTAACCTTTTTTAATATGTTTAAATAAATAGGTCAAATGATGAATAAAATTGTTGGTTTGTCGATACGACTTGTTTAAATTCGAAACTGATAGAATGATTTAAAAATTACAAAATAACATACAAATAAATATAACAATAATTCAGTGTCATACTAAGTTCATAACAAAATACATTTTAATCCAGAACCATAATAAAAGGGAGATGATTTGTACACTTCACAAAATGATTGATACACTCAAATTTATTGTGTTTGGACATTTATACCCTCACAGGGTGAAAATATAAAAGTATTTGTGAGGGTATAAATGTCCAAACACAATAAATTTGAGTGTACCTATCATTTTACTTGAGTGTACAAATCACCTCCCATAATAAAAACTCAAGTTATATATTTTTTTTTCAAGGGTTATATGCTTAAACGGGTATACTTGATGATCTTTTAATACATTTTTAGCCGCATTTTTATAACACGGGTTAGATATACCTTTCACGGCCTTTTGGCTAAGATCAAGTGTAGTATATTAAACGGGTTAGATGGGTGATTTATTTTTCATCAAAATATGTTTATCCTCGACCCATACCTATTTAACTTTGTGTCATGTTGAAAATTGTCACACTTTATTTCCCAATCACCTTATCTACAAAAAAATATTAAAACATTACTATTATTACTGGAATCAAAACACAAACAATTTTAGTCATATTTTCATCAGATCATTACCATAGTTAGACTCGCAGTAATTGGAGGTCGTCCCTTTAGTCGGTCGACTCCTCAAGCTCCCTCCCTCCCTCCCCCTCCCCATGGTCCTAGGAATGTGTCCCCCATTCAAAATATTGAATGGTTGGTCAGATAGGCGACCGAGTGAGAAAGGGAAAAAAATGTTGTTAATACAAATAAGTGGTAAAAACGTTTATTTATATTTCTCGATCTCTATAAGTTTTGTCGATAACAATTGTAAAATTATATCAAGTATAAATCTTAGATCACATTTTCTTTTACCAGTTATCATAATTATTTTACTAAACTAGACATTATCTACTAATTAGTTATACATTTGTTTTAAAATAAATAGTTAAGTAAAAATGGCCTTTACATCATGCATGACATCACATTGGGTACCCATGACCCAAAACCTGGAAATTGTAACCCAAAATCCATACTGTATTACCCAGTGTACCGGATCCCTTGAATTACACTGGTCGGATCCCTTTTATAAGGGATCTGCCGGGTCAGAGGCAACTTTTCCTATAAATAGAGAGTCATTTCTTCTTTGTTTCACACGCCATTCTCTTACATCTCTTCTTAGATTCTTATATCTCTATAATCTCATATCTAAAGATCATTCTTGTAGTTTTCTTTTAGTGATTCTCAAAGTTCTTCGTAAAAGATGAGATCACGATTTTGGCATGCAAGACTTGCAAGCTTCAAGAGAAGTGTTGCTAGGCTTTATCACCATTACAAGATCACTGAATTGATTATTTTATTTGATTCATCAAATTGTGTGATAAACTTGTGGTGTTAGTTTGTGTTGTTGGGTTGGTTCTTCCGTTGTAAAGAACTCGGTATTTAGCTTTGTACCGGATAAAGTGTAAGCGACGTTGTAAGGTTTCTCCACCGGTTAAGGAACTTGTTGACATAGTGTTTACGAACTCTCGAGTTAGGTACTTAGGGAGTGGAGTAGGGCAAGGAATGTGTCCTTGTAGCCCAACCACTATAAATCATTGTGTCACGGTTCTATCTCTTCTTTACTTTACTTTATCGTATTTTTCTCTTTACTTATATTCTTGCATTATTAATACTTCACTATCCAAAGGTTTCCTATATACTTGATCTAAAAGTTTTTTTAAACTAAATTTAAATCGATAAAACTATTCAACCCCCTTCTAGTATTCTACAATTGGCATCAAGAGCACGTTACTAAAACTTTTAAAGTATATTGTATTTTAAAAATTTTTAAATCGATCTAATGGAATTCGAAAACTACAAATAAGGGCAGTCTATGCAAAGACCACCACTATTTGAAGCTAACGATTTTATTTATTGCACAATTAGATTTGAAATATATGTGAAATCTAAAGATACTGATCTTTGGAACATTATTGTCGATGGTGATTATGTTCTGGTAGTTGAGAACATTTCTACCGATAAAGATGATGGTGTTTCTTGCGAACACCAAAAAGATGAACAAACGAAAAAGCTTTCCAAAAATAATAAGGCAAAAACTATTTTATATAATGTTTTACCCAAAAAAGAATACAAAAGAATTTTTATGCATAAAACGGCTAAAGAAATTTGGAACTCTTTGGTGATCACTCATCAAGGAAATAAACAAATGCAATTAATAAAATTGATTTATTTGTCCAACAATATGAACAATTTTCAATATTAGATGAAAAAAGTATTGATAATGAATTTGCTAAATTTAATATTGATATTACTTCATTACAAGCACTTTATGAATCTTTTTCAAAGCGCAATCATGTTAGGAGATTTTTAAGAGCTCTTCCAACAAAATGGAGACCAAAGGTGATGGCAATATAAGAATCAAAGGACTTGTCGGTTCTTTCTCTCGACAAACTTATCGGCAACCTAAAAGTCTATAAAGTGGTGTTGGTAAAGGACTCTGAGGATTTTAAAGACAAGAAAGAAAATTTTAAGTCACTAGCTCTAAAATCTAAAAAGGAATCCAGTGATGAAGAAACTTCTTCTTCGGATAGCGAATATGAAGAATACGTCATGGCGGTGAGGGGCCTTAAAATGTTCTTTAGAAGAAGAGGAAGGTTCGTGAAACAATCTTAAGATAACAAGAAAGGCTTCCAGAAATTTAAGGAGGAAAAAAGGGGAAAGGATTATCAAAAGTGTTTCAAGTGTAGTGATCAAAATCACTTCATGAGTGATTGTCCTAAACACTCAAGTAATGAGCATTAGGCCTTTGGCTAATGGGGTATGAGTGAAGAAGAGAAAGAAGAGATTTGTTTCATGGCTAACGACTCAAACGAGGTATGTTCCGACTCTCCTTACTATAATAGTTCTTCTTTAGATGATGAATCATTACATTTAGAATATAACAAACTTTGCAAAATTATTCTTAAGTTCATTAACAAAAACAAACATTTGAAAAGTAAAAAATGAGATTTTATAATATGAAATTTTTGAACTAAAGAAAAAGATAAAAAGACTTGAAAAAGGTAAAGAACTTGATTTAGAATGCAAGTCTTTTTTGGATCTTTCGATAAAAAGTGACCAACTTGAAACTAAGCTTGCTAGTCTATACTACATAAAATGTAAAAATGGTCAAAGGGGAAAAATGAAAAGTTGAAAATTGAAAATTGAAAGTCAAAATTTTCAATACCTTTTAAAATGTCAAAAATAAAAAATTAAATGTGCGCCTAAACTAAAAACACACACATAACACTCTCATTTCTCTCTCTAAACTAAAAACACTCTCTCTCACAAGAAAAAAAAAACTCTTCTTTTCCACAAAACACTCTCATCTTCCTACCACCATCACAGCTCTGCCACCACCGGAGTACCTACACCAACGAATTCCACAACCACCTAATTCCACCACCATGAAAACCACACCACGACCGGAACCCACTGTCGCCGACCCCTTACCACCGTAACCTTCAACCACCGAAAACTACACAACAAAAAAAAAATAACCACTGAAACCTCCACATCAAAAAAACGGGTTTTCAAGATTTGAGGTTTATTTGTGCCTTTTTGTTAGATTTATACATATATTAAACAAGTTTTGAAGGTTTTTTTTATAGATCTTTAATTTTTACTTATAGATATATAAATTTTATTTGTAGATCTATATATTTTTTAAAGATCTATGTAATGTAACATTTATGGTTTTTTTCGGCCACCGTTAACCGCCGTTTGACGTCGTTTTCACCGCCACTATCTCGCTGGAAAAGGTTGTCGTCGCTGCTGTCGCCGAAAAGTGTTGTTGCAGCCGCCGGAAAGTAGTCTCAAATAGTTGGTGCCATCGCCAGAATATTCCCTTGCAGCCGCCGAGATATGCGTTGTCACAAAATTGATTTATCTTTTCTTACCAAAAAGTATCTGAAAAAATGATGTACATAACAGTAAAGTACATGAACATTTAGCCTTAGTAATTTTTATTCACGAATAAAGTAAATATTTGAATTGCATCTTGTGTAGCAGGACCAGGTTGCTCATCAATGGGTGGTGGAGCCTTCACTGAGTTTAACGTTTATGAAAAATTTAAGTTCTCGGACAAATGTAGATCTATGTTCTTTTTTTCTTTTCTTTTCTTTTCTTTTTTTTTTAATATTTGGATGTTGAATTGTTGAATGTTATGTTGAATGTTGAATTATTGAATGTTAAAAAATTGCTAAATGGTCGAGCTAAATTTCAAATGTATAAAAAATCATGCGTATTGAATGGGCTATTTATGTTTGAAAAGGAAAGTATGACTTTTCTCGCAAGAATAGTTTATCAAAATCTAATTTAATCTAAAATCTAAATTATATATAAAACCAAAATAGTCAAATGTGAAAAATGAAAAAGTCAATTTTGTGGAATGTTGAAAAAATATATAAGGCAATATGAAATATTGACATTGTAATTTAATATGCTCGAAACTGGAATTTGATAACATGTGGTGTTGGAAAGTATTTTGTCCATTGAAAAAGTATATTCTACGCATGGGAAGGTAATGAAAAACTTTAAAGCTTCCCTATTGCTGTTTATCATATTAGCTATTGCTGGAAACTTGAAAACTTGGAAAGTTCATATCAACCTGTAAACATTAAAGTGCTGTAAATATGGGGCTGACTTTTTTGTATTGAAGAATTATCAAGGCATATATAAACTAACAAAACACATAGTGCACTCCACCCTCTTATAGCTGCAAACACCAATTCAGAATGGGTAGGCTGGAACAACACTATTTTTGGTTTCAAATGTCACTATTAAACTTTCATTTTACTATAAACGATATACATAAGTGGATCATTGCTTTTTAGACAATAGTGAATTGTAATGGGACTATTGAATATAGGACATAACAAAGTGTGTCCCATGAAACATTTCTTTATGGTAACTAAAATATTTGATGAAGAATTTTGCATACTTTACTACGAAGTATTTCTTAAGAACACTGAAATGCAATACAAGTACAATTAAAAAGAACACAATATTGATGTAATAATATTTTGTCAAATATTATAAAGTGTCGTCGCAATATGCGGTACTCGACTATAAAATGAAACACACACAAAAATTGTCGCAACCGTATTTTGTCAAAAACCATAGACCAATGCCGATAGGCGTGGGTACTCGGCTATATTGGTAATTACTAGACGCGTACATGTGCATATCAACGGGATTCTTATAGCGGCATACAGTTATAATGACATTTAGGTTAAGTGTTTTATTTAACCAAAATATCACTATAACTATTTGAACGTTATACGAAAGACTTAACACAATATCGCATATCGTTAATTGTCTGTCGCTAGGAATCGCTGCCGCTAGACGCGGATACTCGTCTAGTAATACAAAATGTCTTCAAGTGATATTCAATATGTTGAGTGTGAAGATCTTATATAATTGTATGCAGATTTTGAAGACATTTTGGAATCAACAAATATTTTTCTGAAAATCTTTTTTTTCATAATCTTTTTCTTTTTTAATATTTCTAAGAAGTAAAGACTTTTTAGTGGTGGTGGGAATTGAGTCTTGTTTGGTTTGACATATTAGGGTTTGAAGGTTGGCGGATTGGTATAACGTCTACTAAAACATGACAAGTTTATTAATCGTGTGTTAAAAAAACTCAGCCATAACTCAAACCAACCATACACGTGTAACTAGTTTGTAACCTTTTTTAACATGTTTAAATAAATAGGTCAAATGATGAATAAAATTGTTGGTTTGTCGATACGACTTGTTTAAATTCGAAACTGATAGAATGATTTAAAAATTACAAAAATAACATACAAATAAATATAACAATAATTCAGTGTCATACTAAGTTCATAACAAAATACATTTTAATCCAGAACCATAATAAAAGGTTACAAAAAGGGTTTAGGATTTACAGAATGTGTTGCTTCGACTAGCGAAGAAAAACAAACACAATTTGTTAAATCTGCTGAGAAATCAGCCTCTGATGTGTCGGAGTAAAAAAAATTTGACTTATCTAGAAAAGATTTTGTTGTAATAACTAAAATGAAGTTACCTAATGCTTCTATTAGAAATGTTAATCAACCACCTTCTTTGAAACATGGTCAAGGTATCTTAAGAAATAAGCCTTTCTTACAACCGACAACCAAACCATCATTTAGGAAACCAAACGCTCCATACCCGAAAAGTAATTTCAACCAAATGAGTTGGAACAATGGTCCACACAATAGTTACCAATTTCAAACACCTAACTTTGCACCTTTGAATCCATACCAACAATTTCCTTTTGTAAGCCAAATGAATGGCTTGTATAACGCAAATGGAACCATGAGATATTGGTAACCATGAGATATTGAGTTATTATGTGTTTATAGGTATGTCTAAAAGTTGATTTGAAACAAAATAAATTGATCAAAGACAGTGGATGCACGAGGCATATGACGGGTAATAAAAGCCTATTCTCGTTTTACAAAGCTTACGATGGAGGTAACATAGTGTTTGGAAATGGAAAAAGCAAAATTATAGGAAAAGGTATGATCTCTCATAACTCTTTGACTACAAATAATGTTAGTCACGTAAAAGGTATGATCTCTCAAATGATCTCTCATAAATAATGAACTCTTTGACTAAAAATAATGACCTCTTTGACAAGAAATAATGATCTCTCATAAAAGGTATGATCTCTCAAATAGTTGATAAAAAGTGTAGTGTATTATTTAGTGAAACCGGTAGTCAAATACTTAAAGATGACATTACCATAGGAAGAGGGATTAGGAAAAATGGTCTTTTGTAATGAAAATCGGAAACTCTTCTAAAGATAAACTTTGCTTAACTTCTATAAATGATACTTCGAACCTTTTGGCATCGAAGATCGGGTCACTCCAATATGCGACTTATTCAATCGCTATCATCTAAAGAGCTTGTTAGAAACTTACCAAAACTAAAACACGAGCAACATTTTTATGATGCTTGTAATGTAGGAAAACAAGTCCATGCGAGTCATAAAGCTAAAAATATGGTTTCTACTTCTAAGTGTCTAGAACTTTTACATATGGACTTGTTGGTCCATCGGCTATTCAAAGTTACGGAGGACTACTCGATATACATGGACTAGATTTTTGAAAAATAAACTTGAAGATTTTGATCATTTTGAAATATTAAGCAAGAAAATTCAAAAACAACAAGGTTCTCCTATTTTGTCTATCCATACGGATCATGGTCGGGAGTTTGACGATGAAGTAAAATTCAGAGCTTTTTATGACGCTAATTGTATGACTCAGAATTTCTCGGCTCCACGTACTCCACAATCAAACAGGGTAGTTGAACGTAAAAATCTTACTTTACAAAAAATGAGTCGAACCATGTTAAATGAACAGTCAATCCCTCAGAAATTTTGTTGTATTGTCGTCAACACATCTACATTTATATTAAATATAATCTTAATTAGACCTTTCTTAGTAATGACTCCATATGAGTTATTTAAAATTAAAAAAATCCTTCACTCGATTGCTTTAAAGTCTTTGAAAGTAAATGCTTCATTTTAAACACAAAAGACTATCTCACCAAATTCGATCCTAAATCCACCGAAGGTGTATTCTTAGGATACTCACCCAATAGTAAAGCTTACATAATTATAAACAAAGAAACCATGAAAATTGAAGAGTCTTTGACGAAATTCCTCCTCTCAAATCCTTACCTCTACTAGACGACGATGTTATAGAGAGTCGAGTTCCTAATAACATAATTAAGAAAACAAAAGATAAGAAAGATGAATCAATAAATAATTAAATTGTCAACGTTAAAGAATCCAAAATCATCCTTTAGAAAGAGTCATAGGAAAATTAAACGAAATAACCTTACGTTCACAAGCTCAAAATTCAAGTAACTTTTTCTTTTGTGTATCTTCCGTAGAACCCAAAAATGTTAACGAAGCTATTAATGACAAAAGTTGGATAAAAGCTATGCAAGAAGAACTTAATCAATTTGTCACTAATGATGTTTGGAATCTTGTTTCACTTCCTAAATATCAGACTATTATTGGTACAAAATGGGTTTTCAAAAATGAACTGGATGAAAATGGTGTTGTATCTAAAAAAAATCTAGAATTGTTGCACAAGGATACAATCAACAAGAAGTAATAGATTTTGATGAGACGTATGCTCCAGTAGCAAGATTAGAATTTATAAGAATCCTCCTTGCATATGCTTGTGCTAATGATATTAAAAAAATTTAAATGGATGTCAAAAGTGCTTTTCTAAATGGTTTTATAAATAAAGGAGTTTATGTATCACAACCTCCCAAGTTTGTTGACTTTGAAAACCCCAATCATGTTTACAACTTAAACAGGCTCCTAAGGCTTGGTATGATAGACTTAAAACCTTTCTTTTAGAACACGAATATACCATGGGATTAGTTGATAACACTATGTTCACCAATAAAAACAAATCACATGTCATCATTGTCCAATCTATGTGCACGACATTATATTCAGATCTACTTGTCAATAATTGTGTGATAAATTTTCAAAAATCATGCACGACGAATTCGAAATGAGTATGATGGGAGAATTAAACTTCTTTCTCGGTCTACAAATTAAACAACTAGAAGATTGTATCTTCTTCAACCAATCTAAATATATCAAGAAAATGCTGAAGAAATTCGACTTAAAAGATTCCAAGCCTATTAAAACACCAATGTCCTCTGACACTAAGCTCACCAAGGATGAAGACGGTGAATCCGTAGACAACACTAAGTACCGTGGCATGAACCAGTAGTTTAATCTATCTCACGACAAGTTGGTCGGGCATCATGTTTAGTGTTTTCCCATCCGCTCATTTTCAAGAAGATCCAAAATCTTCTCACCTTGAAGCAGTTAAAAGAATTTTTAGATATATAAAAGGTACTACTCAGCTAGGATTATGGTATCCCAAAGGGACAGGAGTGGAAACTTTGTATATGTAGATTCTGACCATATAGGTGACTACGTCGATCGCAAAAGTACAAGAGGTGTTTGTACTTTTATGGGATGTTGTTTAAAATCTTGGTTCTCCAAGAAACAAACCGCACTGACTATCTCCACTACAGAAACAAAGTACGTATCTGCTGGAAAATTAGGCCAACAAGCACTATGGATGAAACAAGCTCTAAGTTGACTACGACATCATACTTTGAACCATTGCCATTCTATGCGACAACAAAGGCGCCATCGACCTCACTAAGAATCCAGTATTACATTCTCGCACCAAGCATATAAAAATTCGCCATCACTTCCTCAGAGATAATGTTTAAAAAGGGAAAATTTCAATTGAGAATATTTCTTCTGAAAACAACATTGCTGACATCCTCACCAAACCACTTAAACATGAACCTTTCAACCTTATTATATTAGGACTCGGTCTTATGGAACAATCCTCATAATATTTTGACTTCTTTTTTTACAAGGTATGTTTTCTCTACTTCTCTTCTGAGTCTAAGAATTATGTTTCATACAAAACACAAACTTGAAAATCAATGGGGATTTAAAACTATATATCTATTAATATTTTCCTTAGTTAGGAATTGCATCTTAGTTTTAATAAAACTACTTGTTCAAAATTTACATTCCATTTTATGTTTTATCAAACATTCTCACGACTAGGACACTCACATTCTTCATGCATCGTTAATACATGGTAAAAACTATTTTCTCATGCATCTTCTCATATGTCTCTTTAATGCTAAAGGGAATACATAACTAATATGTAATTTCGGGTACATTAAAACGTAGAAACATTATATTATGGAGTGTTTGACTTATCACATATATATACATATTTTTCACTTGTTCTTTTCTTTTCCACTTTAGAGTCGAGATAACCACAACTCTACATAGTTTGCATATAGACACACACTAAATTTTATGCTTTATTATGTTTTTATTTATGTCTGACTTCATTAGATGGCCGGATCCATTTTTCAAAGGATCTGGCGGATCCCGGAAAATAGAACCATGTTTTCTGCTTTCTTTTGACGATTTTCACCTAAAACTTTTACTTTTTACTAACTTATTTTCCATACTTATTGTGATTATGTATGTGAGTTTGACTTTTGTCAAAGGATACATTAATTACATATCTAATCATAAGATTTTTTCTTATTTATGTGGTTTTCGCATTCAGTATAATGCATGACTTTTCTCTATAAATTGTACCTCTTTTGTGCTTGCATTCTCATCATCTTCAACCTCTCAAAACTCGTCTCATCTCAGCCCCTTTGATCATGAAAAGTTATAGAGTTCAAACTTTTCAAGAGCAACCTCTATCTCGTGAACAAATCATTAAAGATATGAATGAACTCAAGATATTACCAACTTCATTGAAACGCATATCCAAAATGTCAACAGTACTCAAAACACCAACTTTACTTCGCCACCATCTATTGTTCCACCACCTCCACAACCTAGAAGAACCGCTCGCGTAAGTGTTAGACCATGTTGTTTTAATAACCATTGTCATCAACCAACTCATCACCCATTAGAAACTTTTCACCACCAAGTGACTACAATGTTGCTCCTCCCAAATGCTTCATTAAAAAAAACCCTAATCCTCTAGCGACCATGGAGAAAATCATAAACACCCTCTATTCAATCGTTTAATCTAATTCTACTATATTCGAATACCTTTTAACACTCACACTATAGTGGATTAATTGTTTGATTCTCTCCTTCTAGTCGATTTTTTAATAGGTTGCTGATTCAAGTAGATTAGCGTTTCAATTATTTTTTTATGGTTTCGTTGTGGGTATTTATTATTTTCTATGTACTAATCATTGAATATTATTCCATTTTGTGAGTTGGTTTGAGGAGATTGCTGCGACAAAACCCTTTTAGGGTTTGTTTTTATTCTAATCCTCCTAATCGTTAAGGCTTGTTGTTGCTGCTCTGTATCATTTTGCAATTGTGTTTGGTTTTAGGGTTTTGTTATTTTTCTGGTTTTGTATTGTCATTATGATGCATGGTGTTAATCATGCTAGTGGTACTAAAGGTGCAACTGATAAAAATGATATTGGATCGATCAATGTTAATTCAACATTGTTGGGTGATGCTGAGAAGAATAGCACTACTACGAAAACTACTCGTACAGACCAGGGAGAGGAAGATATAAATTCAATTTTAAAAAAATTTAATGCTAAGATATTGAACATGGAAGGTGTAGGTGATAAGGCTGTGAATGTGGGCAAGGGTTCGGATAGTGATCCTAGTACTACATCTAATCCAATGAATACTTCTACCACTATTCCTAAGAAAGCTACTACAAGTGTTCATATGGTTACATCATTCGCGTCTATGTTTTAAGATACTACGCCTAAGAAAGTTGTGAAGATTTCGGAGATGAGGAACGCGATTGGTGTGGCTGGAGCGAATGTAACAATCCCTATGGATTTGGTGAACGAGGTAAGTAACAGGTTTCCTAACACTCTCGACGGATATTTTATTGGAAAATGTCTAGCATTCCCAATAGTTGAAAATTATGTGAAAAATACTTGGGCTAAGTTTGGTCTACAAAAGGTAATGTTGAATAACGTTTTCTTTTTATTTCAATTTGCGACTAAAGAGCGTATGGAGAAGGTGTTGGAGGAGGGACCGTTGTTGATCCATCTTGTGACTATATTCCTGAACATTTGGACACCCAATTCCAAATTAACAAAGGACGAAATAACATCAGCTCCGGTATGAGTTAAGATTCACAATATTTCATTACTTGCTTATTCCAAAGTGGGTCTTAGCTTGATTACTAAGCAACTTGGTCGTCCCATCATGCTAGATGCTTATTCTAGTATGATGTACCTTAAATCGTGGGGTAGGAATTCTTATGCTCGTGATCTTGTTGAAGTCTCAGCTTCAACAGCTTTAATTGATTCAGTTGTGTTATTGATTCCATATCCTAATGGATCTGGTCATTCATTGGAGACTCTTGATATTGAATAAGAGTGGAAGCCGCCAAGGTGTGCAACATATAAATTTTTTTACCACAATGATCATAGGTGTCCTAAAAGTGTGAAACCGGCTGATAAACAGTTGGTTGATGAAGAGGGTTTCAATGAAGTTAATAAGAAGAAAGGAAAAGGTAAGCTACAAGTACTAATCGTCAGGTTTACGGGATTTGATTTCAAAAGCCTAAGGTTTCGTATTACTATAGGCCAGTAATTAAGCCAAAGAATTGAGGAGCATCGACTTCTAAGACTTCTATCCAATCGAATGCATGTTCACCAACGTTTAATGTAGGTTCTACTTCTTGTAAAAAACCTACTACTGATCCTACTAGTTGTACGGCTCCTTCTCGGAATGTACAAGGTAAGAATAATAATTGGGTGGATGATATCAACCTTTTTTATTTGAAGAACAGTTTTGATGTGCTTACGGAACAAGATTCAGTTTTGGAACCTGTGATTGGCGCTACATGTACTCTTGAAAATATCCCTAGTTCTTCCAATGCCCCTCCTCCATCGACTATGAAGAGCACTCCTAATCAGGTGGTTGATGGTAAAAAGAAGGGCAATCCATTTTCTTAGGTAGGTGAAGTGGTTGATTCTAATAGTGATTGTGGAAAAATAGAAGGGGGGTTGAATAGTTTTTCTGATTTTAAAATAAGTTTCAAAGATTTAGATTCGGTCTTATGTGAATTCGTATGAATGGATAGATAGTATAAAGCAATAAGTAAAGTAAATAATGAAAGCAAGCAAAGTAAAGGATAGAGAGTAGCGACACAAGTGATTTATAGTGGTTCGGATACAAGGACACCTTCCTTGCCCTCCTCCACTCCCCGAGTTCCCCACTCGAGAGTTCAAGCACTATGTCAACAAGCTCCTTCAACACGGCGGAGAAGCCTCACAATGTCGCTTACACTTTTTCCTGTACAAAGCTAAATACCGAGTCCTTAGCACGGCGGACCAAACTAACACAACTATTACACAACAACTATGTGAAATATGAAATACAAGATCTTGCTAAAGAAATCTTGTGGATGAACAAATCAATCAAGGACCCTTTCCTTGGATGACTTGTAGTGTATCACGATCTCGCCTTTGAGAAGGACCTATTTGAGAATCACAACAAAAGAAAGAAGAACTACTAGATTGATCAAGAGATCAGAGGTTAGAAGAGTGAGAAAATATATGAGAGAGTTGTAAGAAGAAGGTTGAGTAACAATGAGAAATGGCTCACTATTTATAGGCACAAAAGCTTACTGTAGCCCGGTTCCGGCGAATCCCTCACTTGGGAGATCCGTCCAGTGCAATCCTAGGGATCCGGCAAACTGGTTGTACCAGTCCGGATTTTGGGTTGTAAACCGGGTTATGGGTATAAGCCATGGGTACCCAACAAGATACAATGTATGTAGACAATGGGTCATGGGTCTTGGGTCATGGGTCATGGATAATACCCAACATGATTTCATGCAATGGGTCATGAGTTATGGATTAACTCATGGATATGGATTATGGGTCTTGGATATTACCCATCCTATTACATAAATTATTACAACAAATGAATTATTACAACATTTTATGAGAATGACCAAATGTATATACTTTACAAAAATAACATGTATTCTTATAATTTTACTTATGATAACTTTATATTTTTTATCAACAAAACACAACGAGATCGCTAAATATGAATAAACATTTTTACGGTTTATTTGTATTAACAATCTCCCCCTTTTTGTTGATGACAAAACATAATGTTATGATGAGTAAAACTTAAGACTAGATGTATGTTTTGAAAGCATATGTAAGTTTTACTTCTTCTCCCCCTTTTTGTCGAAACAAAAAGCGAACCTAACGAAGAAATAAATTGTGGAATAAAAATAAGTATGATCCACAAAGCACGAGCTCCCCCTTGACGGTAGTTCCCCCTAGAATTGGGCGTCAAGTGAGAAAATATAATACCTACAAAAAATGTTATTAGTAACATGTAATATAATCCTGTAAGGGACGAGAAACAAGATGGAGAGCCAAGGTACGTAAACAAAGCCTTGTAATAAAATATCTAAGTGTAGTGGTATATATGCCACATACAAGATGTAAAACTAAGAACAATGTTTGTTCTTTAAAAATGACTCAAAAGAAAGAAAATAGAGAAAATAGTGTTATCATTCCTTCCATGCTTGCATATGTTTAATTATGTAAGTTTTGGTGAGTGATAATGTTGATGCGATCAAGGATGTGGTTGAGTATGAATCGCATCTCGTCCCTTATTTCCATTGCAAGTTCCCTAGTGGATTGACAATGTTCGCAATGGAGATGGTGAGGGTAGTGTTGGTGGATAGTTTTCGGGTAGGTTTGATTCGTGGAGGGCGGAATAAGTGGTGGAAATGTTGGCAAATATGGATCAAAGTCCATGATGTCGGTGAGTGGTGGTGGATAAGACCCTAGATGTTCTTGTAAAATAATGGGAGGTAGAGGTGGTGATGTTTCAAGCTCTTTGTAGAGTGTGTTTGGAGATGTTGGGGGTGTTAAAAAGACTAGTTCTTTTGGGTTTAAGTTGGAAGCTAGTTGGTTAGTTTTTGATGGTTGAAGTGGAGCGGGTGGTGGAGTGGACACGGGTAGTGGAATTGATTTTGGAGTCTTAAGGAGTTTCGCTAGAGTGATTTGAGTGTTGAGTATAGACTCGTTAGGTGAATGTGGTGATGAGCTTGTGGTAGATGATGGAGGTGCTACAATGTAGTCATTAGGTGGAGAGTTAGTAGTTGGTGATGGGCTTTTTGACAAGGGTTTTGCTAAGCAACAAGGCCGGATGCTAATCCGTGCGGTTCTCCTAGATTTGGTTGGTGGTGGCACTACGGAAGGTGGTAGGATGAAGTTTTGTATTTCTTGAAAAGGATTGTTTTCACTAGATGGTTCATCAATGTTTGAGGATCTTTTAGATGACATGATGATGATTGTTTGTGAGGTTGAGAGTGATGGATATGCAAGCATTTTGGAACCTTATTTATAGAGCAAATAATCCATTGCAATGAATGCTAAAACCAAAATGTGGACTATAATCCAATGATTAGATATGAATTTAAGGCATGTGATCATGAGAACACAAGCATTAAGTAAAATATTCATTAGTGAAAAGGCTAAAATGTTGAAAATATGAAAGTTTTTAGCCAAAGTGAGAAAAATAAGAGAAAAATTATGCTTCTATAGCACGGTTCCCAGGGATCCGACCCTTTAGGGATCCGTCCAGCGTAAAAGCTGGGATCCGTGGAACTGGTGTTCTTCAGGCAACACAAATTTTTCCTTTTGGAACCAATAGTGCCAAGTGTGTGCCTATAGGCAAACCATTTGGAGTTGCGGTTATCTCGACTGCTAAAAAAAAGATAAATATACAAAGAAGTGAAAAATCATATATATGTGAGAAAACCCGAGTGCTCCTTAATTCATTATTGCTTAAATGAATGTACCCGAAAACAGATATTAGTTATGTATTCCCTTTAGCATTCAAAAGACATGAGATGCAATGAAAAAGGTTTTTACTTTGTATTAAAAATGAAAGAAAAAGTTTATCCTAGACGTGAAAATGAGTTGAGAAAAATTATACGGGGAGAAGTATCTTTTAGAAAGAATTTCGAAGAATTTCTTGAAAAAAAAATTTATTTTGAGTTTTGAAAATAAATCCCCATATTGTTTGTGAGTTGTGTGTGAAATAGAGATGCTAGACTCAGAAAAGAAGGTAAGGCAAACGTTTCCGCACCTTGTAGAATGAAAATATTTCACGACGGTTGTTCCATGAGACCAAGACCAAGACGAAGCAAGTTGAATTGTTCCCGCTTCAACGGTTTGGTGAGGACGTCGGCTATGTTGTCTTCGGATGATACTTTCTCAATAGAAATGTTCCCCTTTTGAACATTGTCTCTTAAGAAGTGATGACGAATCTATATATGCTTGGTACGAGAGTGCAACACCGGTTTTTTCTTAAGTCAATAGCACCTTTGTTGTCGCATAAAATGGCTATGTCACTTAGATGGACGTCGTAGTCAACTAACGCTTGTTTCATCCATAGTGCTTGTTGGCATGCTTTGCCGGCGAAGACGTATTCAGCTTCGGTTGTTGATATGGCCAATGTCGTTTGCTTCTTCGAGAACCAAGATGTTAAACAACACCCCATAAAAGTACATACACCACTTGTACTTTTTAGGTCAACATAATCACCTACATGGTCAGAATCCGCATATACAATAGTTTCTACCCCCGTCCCCTTAGGATACCATAATCTCAATTGAGTAGTACCTTTAATATATCTAAATATTCTTTTGACGGTTTCTAGGTATGAAGTTTTAGGGTCTTCTTGAAACCTAACACATAGACATGCACTAAATATGATATTTGGCCGACTAGCCGTAAGGTAGAGAAGACTACCAATCATGCACGATATTTGGTGTTGTCAACGGATTCACCGTCTTCATCTTTGGTAAGTTAAGTATCGGATGAAATTGGTGTTCTTATAGGTTTTGACTCTTCTAATCCAAATTTCTTTAGCATTTCTTTTATGTATTTGGATTGATTAAAGAAGATACCATCTTCTAGTTGTTTGATTTGTAGACCAAGAAAGAAGCTTAATTCTCCCATCATACTCATTTCACACTCATCATGCATGATTTTTGAGAAATCATCACACATGTCTTGACAAGTCGATCCGAATATAATATCATCCACGTATATTTGAACAATAATTATATGTGAGTCCTTTTTCTTTGTGAAAAGTGTATTGTCAACTAACCCCATGGTATAGTAGTTTTTTATTAAAAAGGATTTGAGTCTATCATACCAAGCCTTTGAGGCTTGTTTAAGACCGTAGAGAGCTTTCTTTAGTTTGTACACGTGATTAGGTTTTTTGAAATCGATAAAGCCCGGAGGTTGAGCTTCATAAACTTCTTCATTAATAAAACCATTTAGAAAAGCACTTTTAACATCCATTTGAAAAAGCGAAGATCATGAGCACAAGCATAAGCAAGAAGTATTCTTATAGACTCTAATCTATCTACGGGAGCATAGGTCTTATCAAAGTCTATGCCTTCTTGTTGGTTATACCCTTGGGCAACAAGTCTAGCTTTGTTTCTAGACACGACACCGTTTGCATCTAACTTTTTTTTATATACCCATTTTGTTCCGATTATGGTTTGGTTTTTAGGTTGAGGGACAAGTGTCTAAACATTGTTAGAAACAAATTGATTTAACTCTTTTTGCATAGCCATTACCCAACTTTCATCTTTTATGGCTTCTTGAGTGTTTTTAGGTTCTATGGTTGAGACAAAACAAAATAAACTACTTTGATTTTGAACTTGAGATCTCAAGATTCTTTCATTTAACTTTCCTATAACCTTTTCTACGGGATGATCTTTAGACTCTTTAATAATGATGATTCATTGTTTTAATGGTTCATCTTCTTTATTTATATTTTCTAACTCGTCATCGACAAGAGGTAGGGTAGCTTTAGGCGGACTTTCATCAAATTTTACGTTTAAGGATTCTTCAACCTTCATGGTTTCTTTATTTAGAATTACGTATACTTTACTATTAGGAGAATATCCTAAGAAGATACCTTCGGTTGAGTTAGGATCAAATTTAGTTAGATAATCTTTAGTATTAAGTAAGAAACATTTACTACCAAAGACTCTAAAGTGTTCTAACGTAGGCTTTTTGCCTTGTAGTAGTATGGAGTTTTTCCAAAAATTGTCTAATTAGGACTCGGTTTAGTATATAAGTTGATGTGTCGGCGGCATTGCACCAAAATTTTTGAGGAATTGATTGCTCATTAATCATGGTGCGACTCATTTCTTGTAGGGTTCTATTTTTCCTTTCAACTACCCCATTTGATTATGGAGTGCGAGGAGCCGAGAAATTATGAGTAATACCATTAGCATCACAAAAAGCTCCAAATTAAACTTCATTATCAAATTACCTACCATGATCCATTCTAATTGACACAATAGGACTTCCTAGTTGTCTTTGGATTTTCTTACTTAATATTTTAAAAGTAATTGAACGTTTCTGTTTTATTCTTTAAAAATTTAGTCCGTGTATACCTAGAGTAATCATCCACTATAACCAAAGTATAGAAGTTACCTCCGTAACTTTGAATAGCGGATGGACCAAATAAATCTATATGTAGTAATTCTAGACACTTAGTTGTGGAAACCATATTTTTAGCTTTATGACTAGCATGGACTTGCTTTCCTATGTTACAAGCATCACAAAAATGATGTTCGTATTTTAAATTGGGTAGGTCTCTTACTAGTTCTTTAGATGATAGCGATTGAAGAAGTCGCATATTGGCGTGACCCAATCTTCGATGCCATAGGGTTGAAGTATTATCCATAGAGGTAAGACAAAGTTTGTCTTTTGGTTCATTTCCGATTTTAATGACATAGACTCCATGTTCTCTAATGCCTCTACCTATAGTAATACCATTTTTCAATATTTTACTACCGGTTTCACTAAAAAGTACGTTGCACTTCTTATCACAAATTTGTCCTATACTTAGTAGATTGAAGTTTAGGTTTTCTACGTGACAAACATCGTTAATGGTTAAGGATTTGTGAGAGATTGTACCTTTACCGATGATTTTGCTCTTGCTATTTCCAAACACCACATTTCCTCCATTGAAGGATTCGTACGTGGAAAACAAATATTTGTTACCGGTCATATGCCTCGTGCACCCGCTATCCTTGATCCATTCATCCATATCTAAGTCAACCTTTAGGTACACCTCGTTTGAGACTTTTGCCATGAGACAAATTTATTCGTTCTCCTCCTCACTCATTCCCCACGAACCACTTACGAACGCCTTTTGTTCATCACGTTTGGGACACTCACTAATGAAGTGATTAGGATCCCCACATTTAAAACATGTGTATTCGCCCTTTACTTTCTTGTCGCTTTGCCTTTCCGAACCCCTTCTTGTCGTCATATGGTTGCTTGACATATCTTCCTTTTCTCCGAAAGAACTTCTTGAAATCCATCACCATTGCATACTCTTCGTCATCACTTTCCAAGATGAGGTTTCTTCATCGCTGAGACCTTCTTGGCTTTTAGGGCAAGAGATTTGTGTTTCTCTTCTTTTCCTTTGAGGCTTGAGTCTTTAGCAAGGACGAGCTCATAGACCTTTAGGTTTCCTATGAGTTCATCGAGAGTGACGATTGATAAGTCTTTGGATTCTTCGATGGCCGTCACCTTCGGTCTCCACTTTGATGGAAGCGCCCTTAGAAATCTCCTGACATGATTACGACTAGAAAAGACTCATCAAGTGCTTGTAAAGAGGTAATAATATTATTAAAGTTAGCAAAAAAATTATCTATACTATCCTCATCCGATATTGAAAATTGTTCATATTGTTGAACAAATAAATCAATTTTGTTATTTTTAACTTGTTGATTTCCTTGGTGTGTTACAACTAAAGAATTCTAAATTTCTTTAGAGGTTTTAAGAATATAAATTCTTTCAAATTCCTTTTTAGGTAAGGCATTGTATAAAACCATTTTGCCTCATTATTTTTGGAAAGCTTTTTCTTTTGGTCGTCGGTGAGACAATCATGAGAGATATTTACTTCGTTTCCGGTTTTATCATCTTTTGAAGTAGCTTGAAAATCACCTTCAACAATAATATACCAAAGATCAATATCTTTTTATTTCACATAAGTTTCAAATCTATTTTTCCAATAAATAAAACCATTAGTTTCAAGTAGTGGAGGTCGTTGCATAGATTGCCCTTCTTTATAATTTTCAAAACTCATTGTGATCGAAAAGTTTTTAAAATACAATTTACTTTAAAAATTTTGTAAACATTGCTTTTGATGCCAATTGTGGAAAACTAGAAGGGGGGTTGAATAGTTTTGCCGATTTTAAAATAAGTTTCAAAGATTTAGATTCGATCTTATGTGAATTCGTATGGATGGATAGATAGTATAAAGCAATAAGTAAAGTAAATAATGAAAGCAAGTAAAGTAAAGGATAGAGAGTAGCGACACAAGTGATTTATAGTGGTTCGGCTATAAGGACACTTTCCTTGCCCTGCTCCACTCCCTGAGTTCCCCACTCGAGAGTTCACGCACTATGTCAACAAGCTCTTTCAACACGGCGGAGAAGCCTCACAACGTCGCTTACACTTTTTCTGGTACAAAGCTAAATACCGTCTCCTTAGCACGGCGGACCAAACCAACACAACTATTACACAACAACTATGTGAAATATGAAATATAAGATCTTGCTACAGAAATCTTGTGAATGAACAAATCAATCAAAGACGCTTTCCTTGGATGACTTGTAGTGTATCGTGATCTCGCCTTTGAGAATGACCAATTTGAGAATCACAACAAAAGAAAGAAGAACTATTAGATTGATCAAGTGAACAGAGGTTAGAAGAGTGAGATAATATATGAGAAAGTTGTAAGAAGAAGGGTGAGTAACAATGAAGAAATGGCTCATTATTTATAGGCATAAAGCTTACTGTAGCCCGGTTCCGGCGGATCCCTCACTTGGGGGATCCGGCTAGTGCAATCCTAGGGATCCGGCAAACTGGGTTGTACCGGTCCGGATTTTGGGTTGCAAACTGGGTTATGGGTTATGGGTATGAACCATAGGTACCCAACAAGATACAATGTATCTAGACAATGGGTCATGGGTCTTGGGTTATGGACATTGGGTCATGGGTCATGGATAATACCCAACATGATTTCATGCATGATGTCATGCAATGGGTCATGAGTTATGGATTAGCTCCATGGGTATGGATAATGGGTCTTGGATATTACCCATCCTATTACATAAATTATTACAACAAATGAATTATTACAACATTTTATGTGAATGACCAAATGTATATACTTTACAATAATAACATGTATTCTTATAATTTTACTTATGATAACTTTATATTTGTTATCAACAAAACACAACGAGATCGCTAAATATGAATAAACGTTTTTACGGTTTATTTGTATTAACAATGATGATGATGAGATGTTTGAGCCAAATGATCATATGGGAAGTTACTTTTCATCAGTAGGTGGAGGTGAGCTTGAAGATACATTTTTGATGATTATGCAGCTCAGGTCTATGACTTACTAGGGAAATTGGATGAGTTTTGCGATCAGTTTGATATCAAGCTCCAAGGTCGTGCTAGGAAATGATTTTTATTTTGTTAGTTCATAAGATTGGCATGTTTTATTATTTTGCTCAATGGTTGTTCTAGTTGTTGGTAGCTAGTTGTTCGTTTATTGCCTGTCATAAATGTTCTAGTGGTAGTTCAAGCGGCTGCTTGAGGTTAATGTGGTATTTCAGCCACATTCTATTGTACTTTGAACGATTTTTGGAGTAATATATTTACCAGGGTGAAAAATCCCTTTTACCCAAAAAAATTTGCTCCTCTCTCATCTTCACAATACTCACCACCAAGCACTCCATTAGCTACTCAAATCACCTCTCCTATAGCTCCTCAAATCACCACTCTCAAAGAACTACTCTCCACACCAAAAGTTACACCACCACCACTTTCCACTCCACCACCAGCAACAACTCAACCATCCAAAACATCACCACCAACATCATCCAACATACAACCTATTGAGATTATCTTTTCAACACCTCCCACTTCACCTCTTCCGTTCTTTGATGACTTAGATGATCTACCACCTAGGATTGACAATCCACTTCCTCTACCATCCATAGCTTCACTTGAAAACCAAGCCAATCAACCACCACCTATACCAGACATCATGGTTGTTGATATACCTCTACCACCTATTCCACCATCACTTCCTCCAAACAATGAATCCACATGGATCAATGATCATTTACCTTCTCTCCCACACTATCTCTTTTTTGAACATTGTCATTGCTCTAGAACCATTGCTCATGAAGTTCGCGATGAAATGCGCTTCATTCTTATTCACATCCTCGAATGCATCAACATCATAACCCACCAAAACTACTCTTAAAATAGATATGCAAGCATTTAGCACTATAATATTTTCAGATTTTTATTTTCATTCTTCGTTTATTTTTCGCTTTTTATTTCGTACTTTTATGTTTAAGAACATATCCTTGTTCTTATTTTTACAATTTGTATGTGGTTAAAAAGACCACTACATTTTGTTTTCTTTTATTACGAGGATAAATTGTTCCATACATTTTCTCTTCTATTTGTGGTGTACGACTAGATTTACATACTCTTTAGTTATTCTTACTCTCCAAGATAATAGGATCTATTATTGTTTGTCTCTAACCATTTTTTTGTATGTTTTCGATTCCATTTACTTGACGTCCTTATTAAGGGGGAGTTCACGTCAAGGGGGAGTATTGAATTTGGAATTTCTATTCCAATATAATGTCTCTTCGACAGTCTTTTTGTTTCGACAAAAAGAGGGAGAAGAGGGTAAAACAAAACATTTCAATATTTCAACTATTAAAACATTTTGTACTTAAGTTTTACTCACAATAATTTTACATTTTGTTATCAACAAAAAAGGGGGAGATTGTTAAAACAAATAAGCCGTAAAAACGTTTATTTATATTTCTCGATTTTTATAAGTTTTGTCGATAACAATCGTAAAATATCTCAAGTATAAATCTAAGATCACATTTTCTTTTACTAGTCATCATAATTATTTTACTAAACTAGACATTATCTATTAATTAGTTATACATTTGTTTTAAAATAAATAGTTAAATAAAAATGGCCTTTACATCATGCATGACATCACATTAGGTAACCATGACCCAAAGTCCATTACCCATGATCCAAACTCCATTACTCATGACCCAAAACCCGGAATTGTAACCCAATATCCAGAATGGATTATCCAGTGTGCCGGATCCTTTGGATTACCTGGTTGGGTCAGAGGCAGTTATGCCTATAAATTGAGAGTCATTTCTTCTTTGTTACACACCTCATTCTCTTACATCTCTTCTTAGATTCTTATATCTCTCTAACCTCAGATTTAAGGATCATTCTTGTAGTTTTCTTTTAATGATTCTCAAGGTTTTTAGTTAAAGATGAGATAACGATTTTTATATACAAGGCTTGCAAGCTTCAAGAGAAGTGTTGCTAGGCTTTATCATCATTTGATTCATCACATTGTATCATAAACTTGCAGTGTTAGTTTTGTTGTTGGGTTGGTTCTTCCGTTGTAAAGAACTTGGTACTTAGTTTTGTATCGAATAAAGTGTAAGCGACGTTGTGAGGTTTCTCCACCCGTTAAGGAGCTTGTTGATATACTGTTTACGAACTCTCGAGTTGGGTACTTGGGGAGTGGAGTAGCGCAAGAAAGTTGTCCTTGTAGCCGACCCACTATAAATCATTTTGTCACGGTTCTGTCTTTTCTGTACTTTACTTTATCGTATTTATCTCTTTATTTATATTCTTGCCTTATCAATACTTCACTATCCAAAGGTTTCACATATACTTGATCTAAAAGTTTTTAGAAACTAAATTTAAATCGGTAAAACTATATACCCCCCCCCCCCCTTCTAGTTTTCTACAAGAGCCAACGATGTTGTCCGAAGTTTGGATAAACCAGTCCGAAAATAGCATGAAAAGGCTGATGGGTTTTGGATGGAAGTACTTGGTTACTTTGAGAAGGAAATGGGGGAATTGAAAAAAAAGAAGCTATCCTTTAATTGCAAATGAAAATAGGCTTCGTCCTATATTTTGTCAATTTTGCGCGATTCACGATAATGTGAAACGGAGGAACCAGAGTGGTGCAAATGACTAACTTGTGTTCGATCAAGCGTGTAAAAATATCAAGCGACTTACAATCATTCCTTCACACTGATCGAACCGTGGAAGCTTTTGAGAGACATGCCAAAATTTTACAAATCCAAAGGCAAGACTCTCAAAAAGTCAAAGACGTGGAAACCACCTCACACATCACATCGGACTCGACACATGGTGGTTTGAATCTTAATGAAGAAGCGACGGATTTCGGAGGAAGAGGTTCGGGAAATTCGACCAATGGGTCGGGCCAAAGCTAAAAAGAAGCGTCTTCCTTCTTGTTCCTTCAGCTGCTTCATCTGATGTACCTCTTGTTGAACATTTGGTTGATAAATGGAAAAACATCACATCGGTTTTTGGGGTCAAAAGAAGGACAAAAGAAGGACGCCCAGGATTCCCATTTAGAGTTGAAGAAGTAGCAATTGGAAATGGAAGATCATGCAGGAGCAAGTGAAATTGAAAAAAAAGAAGTTCGCATGTCATTAGGAATTGGAACAACATAGGCTTACACACAAGAGAGAAGAACTTGAGTTGCATCGTCAAATGTTTCAATTTAAACAAGAAAAAAGAGGGACAAATACCTCATGTTTGATCACCATTTAACCGGAAAACAACGAGAGTCAGTGTTTGACATGAAACGGAAAATAAATGAAAGTTATCATTTAGATTATTAGTTTAAATTTTTAATTTTTATTTAATGTTTTTTTATTTATATTTGAATTATTAATATAAATTTTTAGTTGTTAATGAAATTTTAATCTTATGGTTTAGGAAAACTGAAAATGAAAAAAAGAAATGGTGACCGCAGTCATCATTAGAGGTATTTGGTCACGTAAAAGGTTAAAAAGAAAGAAAAATAAGTGGTCGCTGAAGTGACAGTAGTGTCTACTATTGTCTGTGGCCACCATTACTATCAGCTTTATTTACGATTGTACATTTTCTTTTTTTCTTTTGTCTTAACAAAAACTTTATATATGTTGAACGTTACAAAGCCTTTACTATAATGCTGTTTTTCTTTCTAAAATAAAACGTACAATGATTGTTTTCTTGTAGATTTCTAAATTTGTGAAAAAAAAAAACACGCAATGAGCATGCCGCATGCGAAAAGAAGTGTAAAATTTTGAAGAAGAAGCAAAACTTGTAAAGCTTTAACAGTAATAAGGCAAATAAACTAACTAGCCAACTTTGGACACCAGCTCGTATTTACCGCTATTTTGTTTTCTGAACGGCGAATATTATTAAAAACAACTAGCAAAGAGCTAAAAAATTACAAAATTACAAGATGAGGGTTTTTAAGCCAATCAATCTAACTAAAAGAAGCCTTACATCTATAACGACACCAATAAAAGGAACGAGACACCACATCTTCAAAAAGCAGCACCTTCGAAGGAAGATCCGAACCAAAAGTACTTTTATTGCAGAAATTCCAAGCTTGCCACCACATAACATAGCAAACTCCTTCGAGTAACTGTTTATACTTATAGTGAATCCGAAGGTTCAAAAACCAATCTAGCCACTCTTCATATGAAGACACCTCCGTGTGACTAACATCCCACCAGCAGGATATCTTATGAAAAACCTCTCTAACTATATGACAAGCAAAGAAAATATGGGTAAACGATTCCACTGTCTTACCACATATAGGACATAGAATAGAATCAATATGCATACCTCTTCTAGAAATATTCAGCCTAGTAGATAAAGAATCTAACCTTACTTTTCATGCATAAACATTTGCTTTAATAGGCACTACTTTAAGACAACAAGTCTTGGAAGAGACCTCCGGCAACATACGATCATCAATCAACCTTCTAACCGATGCAACGAAGAATTCTCTCAAGCCCTCCAATGACCAAACCCACCTATCCCTCATCTCAACGAGGGAAATACTCTCCACCTTCGCCAACATCTCTAAAATTTGAACATGTTCCGCACCTCTCCTCGAACCTATACCGCTATTACATCATATAATCTCGAATAAACTTTAAAATAACAAATATACCCACTTTAATCTATTAAAATCACAAAATCTAATTTTGGTGAGAAATTGAGAAATGTGAAAAATTATTTAAAATAAATCTAATTTGTCATCTTGAATCATGTTATTTAAAGTTTATTTATATTTTTTTAGAAATGTTTTTTAGTTGATTATAAATTCAAAAGACTCCCTTTGTAGGGATGAATATTTTGACCCGAATCCCAGTATTGAACCGAACATTTAGTACTGCATCAAAACGGTATCGCTTTTCAATACATGGTACGCATCGAGATTGCGAAATTAGGTGGGGAAAAATTTGTGCCATCGAACGGTACGTGATATAAACCGAAATCCCGCTTTAGTACCGAAATGCAAATGGGTTATTTTGAATAAATTTTCGATCCAAACAATATTATTAGTCTCTCCTAGGGTGAAAACGAGCCGAGCCGAGCCCGAGACCGCGAGCTCGAGCTCGGCTCATTTATATATAAAGCTCGAGCTCGCTTCGAGCCTCACATTTGAGCTCGAGCTCGGCTCGTGAAACTTTTCACAAGCTCGAGCTCGGCTCTTAACACAAAGCTCGGCTCGTTAACACAAGGCTCGAGCTCGTTAACACGGTTATATCGTTATAGAAAATATATACACGTATATATTTCTGGGCTCGCTAGGCTCATGAGCCTAAACGAGCTTTTTGTATAGAGCTCGGCTCGAGCTCGATTATTAAATGAGCCCAACTTAGGCTCGAGCTCGGCTCGAGCTCGCTTAAGCTCACTGCTCGAGCTTTTACCGATCCGATCCCGAGCTTTCACGAATGGCCTACTGCTTCCACCCCTAGTCTCTCCCATGTATATTATATTGGAAAATACGACCACAATCCGAACACTAAGTTAGAGAAAAAAAGACTCCTAAACCTTTGGTAGAAACTATTGGCCTTTTATAAATACTCCCAAATTAAAACGTAACATATTATCGATCACTAAAATCATCAATTTTTTATCTATAAACTATCTCGATTATCATCAATCATATTTAAGTAATATTAACGATTTATTGTTAATAAGTTATGTTTGTTGATTATGATATGTATCTTTGTTCAATACAAACGTGAATACGTACTCGACATTAATCACCCACAATATTTATTCAATGAGTTATGCCTATTGTTAATTAATCTTTTTTGTTCGAGACAAAACAAAAGTAACAATATATTTCTTCCTCTTTTGTTTAAAAAACAAAAATAACCGAATATGTACCGTTTTTCCGGAAACGAGTACCGGAACCGGCATCAGTATCGGAATCCCGTTCGGTACAGTACCAGTACACACATTTATGCTTGAAAAAAATTCGGTACCACCAATTTAGTATCAGTTCGACACGGGATTGGTACCAAGCTCATCCCTACTCACTTGATTCCCCATATTAGCATAATCTTACAAAGCGTAAAAACATCGAACTATTTTACAAACTTCATGAATCAACACTTAACTTGGTCATTTTGAATCACCACTTTTCATTGAATCATTTTTACGTATAAAAAGTATGAATCAACGTTACTAAATACATTTGTGACAACTTTTTCATAATTTCTTACATTTCTCACGTTAAAAATTTCTCATTAAATTCTTGTTATAAAATCACATAATTGAATTATTTATGCATTTTAAGCTAAGTCATTATAAGAGAACAATGTATCATAGCATGCCAAAAGTGTCACATCATTATCCTCACTTTTAACACTCGCACAATAAAATACTTACTCCCTCATAACATCCTTTTCACATTTCATTTGAGCTCCACTCCACAATTTTATGGAGTATTTTCTTTTCCATTTAACAGAGTATTTTTCATTTATTAAATTAAAATACAAATAACATTTTTATATAAAAAGTTACAAAAATAAATTATAAAAAAAAGTTTAAACTTGTTAAATTTTATTTGGTCCAACGACCCATTTCCAACACCACAATTAAACAAAAAAAAATTAAACTTTTTTTTTTAAAGTAAACATCATCTTCTTCATACAACACACACTGAAACACACTCACACACAAAAAAACAAAAGCACACACCAAACACACACTAAAAACACAACACAAACAAAAACCCATTTTTTATTGTCCTCTTTATTAGAAAAACAAAAAATAAGGGTAGAAAAACAAAATGATCCCACGCGAATTTACTCACGAACCGAATGGCGTAGGGGAAGAGGGGTGGGGGGTTGGACCTGGCGGGGGAGGCGCTATGTTATCTTATGCTCTAAACCAGAGTAGTCATTACAAGATGATTCCCAACCATATTTAATTATTTAGCTTTCGCTTGTACATTGGTCTAAAACTCAAGAAAACAAATCCCAACCATATTTAACGTTTTGAAACATTTTCAGACACTATGAGTCCATGATGACATCGGAGGATAGGTGTCATCCAGTTCTCTTCCTCATCTTCAACGATTGCATTGATGCTTTTCTCTTCGGTTGATGGTTTTTCTAGGACTTCAACCAATATTTCTTTTTTCAAATGATCAAAAGCCACCGACGCCAATTTACTCAGTATGTCGGCTTTCTGGTTCTGTGCTCTTGGGATATTGTGTATCTTGAATTGTTTGAAGCATGCAATATATTCTTTGTCCTTCGCTAAGTATTGTATCATGCTTTCTTTGTATGCTACAAACTCTCTGTTAATATGGCTTGCTACCAGATTTGAGTCTACCCTTACATCCAGTGCTTGTATCTTCATTTATCTGGCAATCCTTAAACCTGCCAAGAGTGCTTCATACTCCACCTCATTGTTTGTGCTAGAGAAATTAAGCCGGGGGTGTAAGTGTATTCCGTCTTGTCTGGGCTGATGAGGACTAACTTGCACCGACTCCGTCAGTATACAGTATCCATTCTTCATGATCAGAGATATTACATATCTCCTTGCCCTCTCCTTTTGGATCTTGAATTTCAGTGCCTACTGAAGTTTCCGTTAAGGAATCCGCAAGGATTTGGTCTTTTACGGCGCTCCTGGGTATGTATGTTATGTTGTAGGCTTCCAATTCTACTGCGTATTTTGCCAACTTCCCAGACACTTCTGGTTTGTTTAATACTTGTTTGATGGGTTGATCGGTGATGACTTTTATTAGGTGGGCTTCGAAGTACCTTCTCAATCTCCTTGACAATTTCGTTCGGCTTCGTGTAGCGTTTGGCTCACGTAATGCACCAGCACTTGCTTTCCTTCTCTTTCCACCAGTAATACTGCACTTTGTTGCATCTTTTGCCGCTGCAAGGTATACATACAATTCTTCTTTCGGTTTTGGGGTTGTTAAGTAAGGGAGTTCTAAGATCATCCTTTTTATTTCTTGAAATGTTGTCTCGGCTCTTTCTGTCCACCGATATTCATCCCTGTTCTCTTTTGTGATATTCTTCAATCTATCAAAGAATGGGAGTGATATTTTTCCCGATCGGGATAAGAATTGGTTCAAGGCCGCTAATTTTTTGAACAGATTTTGCATTTCCTTGAGCGTTTTGGGGGACTGCATTTCTTCAATAGGCTTTGTCTTCTTTGGATTTGCTCTAATTCCTTCGAACGTCACCATGTATCCAAGGAACTTTCCTTCTTCTACTCCAAAAGAACACTTTTTTGGGTTCAATTTCATGTTGATTTTTCAGAGGTTATCGAATGTCTCGGCTACATCGGCTAGCATTTCTTTTTCACTATTGCTTTTATGACCATGTCATCTACGTAGGCCTCCCGATTTCTTCCGATTTGTGACTGGAAAGCCGAGTCTAGTAACCGTTGATATGTTGCTCTGACGTTCTTTAATCCGAAAGGAATTTTTGTGTAACATTATGTCCCGTGTTCGGTGTAAAAGCTCTTTTTTCATCATCTTCTTTTGCCATCTACACTTAATGATATCCTTTATATGCATCCAAAAAACATTTGTATCGGAATCCCATGACTGACTCGATCTTCCAATCAATTTCAGGCAGCGGATATTAGTCTTTCAGACACGACAAATTGATGTTTTGAAGTCTATGCACATCCTCCAGCTATCATCTGGCTTTTTAACCAAGACCGGGTTAGAAATCCAGTTTGGGTATCGCATCGGTCGAATGATCCTGACTTTTAACCATTATTCTACTTCTTTGGCGACAACTTGATTTTTCTCTTCTAACAATGTTCTTTTCTTTTATGCAATGGGCATGTCGTTAATGTTTGCGTTTAGCTTGTGCTTTATGCTACACCTTGGCACTCGGTCATATCCGGCGTCGCCATGCGAATACGTCTTTGTTATCTTTCAATAGTGATGTTAGCTACCTTCTACATTCCTCAGAGAAGTTCTTTTCGATAGTGACTAGCTGCTCTGGAAATCTATGTTGATCATGACTTCTTCCATCTCATTCCTTTCTTCATTTGTCGAAGGTTCTACCATTTCGGCATCCTGCAGTTCATATGTCTTTGCTTCTTTTTCTAACAACTGCTTTTTCTCCGATTTTCGACATTCCGATATGATGATGGACCTGGTGACTAGAGTTGCCACACCTCTTGGGGTTGGGAACTTCATCAATGAATGAATTGTTGAGAGAATATCCCAGAGCTTCTTTATTCCATAACGGCCCAATATGATGTTATAGGGGGACAAGGACCTTACAACTGCGAACTTTATGGTCGTTCTGAGGAATAGGCCTTCGTTTCCGAAACAGACATCCAAATATATCTTTCCTAATGGGTTAATGGATTCCCCTGAGAATCCCACCAAAGGCGTATTGGTTTTTTTAGTCTAGATCTGATTGAAGGACATAAGATTTCAAAGCAGTGTTCGTACATCACTTCTACTGATACGCCTGCGTCAACATAAACTCTCCGCACCGTGTAGCCTTCTACTTCCGCTTCAACTATCAATAGCAAGATTAGAGGTAAAAAGAAGTGGACATTCATCCAATCTTATTCTTGGATCATCGTTTTACGTTTTTGGTCATACTCTCTGCCTCGGACCACATTAATAATTTTTCCCTTGCCCGCTTGATTTCCTCTGGGTGGTGCCCTTCCTCTTTTTCTAACATCCTTCAATAGGTGGTCCAATTTCCTTGTTTTGAATGTTGTTTTCAGCTATTCTGTTAGGAATTGGAAATTCTATTATGAAGCATCGGTCACCCCAAATATAATCTAGCTTAAGTCAGCTCGTAGACATATCGTTTATTACGTTATTTGTTAGTTAGTTATTAGCGTAGTTTAGTCTAATGCAACACCGTGGAGGAAGGACGGGTCTTTGCCCATTGTATGCCTCGATCCACACCCAAGGAGGGTATTACTATGATAATAGCCCTCTCCCACAAGGAGAGGGTTGGATGTTCATTTGGAATCTAACCTTCCATGTGTTTCTCTCACTAGAATATCCCACTTTCTCTCTCTAAAACCATATATTCATACGCCCATATTTATTATGTATTGATGTGTTTGTGAAATCCAATATGTTACAAATGGTATCAAGAGCCATGGTTTGATCATCTCTCTTACATATTCTTGGATTTCTAGTGGTTTTATATGGTTTTTGGGTTTGAAAAAGTTTAGTGGTACTTGCATCATTTGGATCATTTCTTGCGTTAAAGTTTAGATTTTGAGTGTACTTTTGTGTTTAGAATCATTGTAAGTGCTTGGGTTTTGATTTGGAAGGCTTGAATCGGGTGGTTGGGTTAGTTTTGGATTTAAAAGTGTTGTTTTGAACTTTTCTAGCTAGCGACTTGAGTCTCTAACAAGATTCTTGGTAGCGACTTGTATCTATATTATTCAATGACTTGTCATTGTTATGGTAGCGACTTGTCTTTTGAGACAAAGCGACATATAGTACAAATTAGTGGTCGTATTGTTCAGTCTAGCGAGTTGTTCTTTAGCGACTTGCCCACTTAGCGAGTTGTTACTTTAGCGACATGTGTCTAGCGACTTGTGCATCTAGCGACTTGGATATTTAGCGACTTGATGAATTAATGCAAGCGACTTGTGCCTAATTTCCATCAACACAATGACTTACACCACTGACCCTTTAATCTCCAAAGTGCTCGAACTCTATGATACTTCACAGAACAAAGAAACTGTTTGCTACTCAGAAAGTTTAACCATGATTGATTCAGCAAACTATGATCAAAACATTTCACATTCTGAGTCAAAAATCAATGAATCACACTTGTTAATGATACATGATGCAAAGCAAATGGAATTCAGCATTGAGGCCTATCAACTTCTCCATCTGCACCTCATACATCTGTTATCAACAACCGGGGATCGAACATGTAGTGCTCTCTTCCGCCAGGACTTACCTACATTGACAAGAACCTTGTTGCAGAACTTAGAACAACTGAAGCTTCAAATTACCAAAACGAAGGTATTAAAAGATGATTCCAAAGCTGCACTTCAGGTAATCTACAACCAACTTCAGCCATTCATCAATGAGGAATATTCCGCAGACTTCGATCAACACGTGACTGGAATTTCTTTCAAGAAACATACTGGAATGGAAATTCATGAGTTCATCAATACATTTATCCAACTTATGGATAATGTGGAAAACTACATTAAGGAAGCTGCTCAAGAGGATGATAGTTTGAATGAGTGTCAGGTGAAATTAAGCAACAGTTGTGATAAGTCGGGTAATGTTTCGTATGAAAGGTCGGTGATGCCGAATGCGTAATATCGACACAACAAAGGATGATGAAACCGCTTCATCCGAATACGAGGCTCGTAGTCGATAAGCTTGAAACAACCAATAGCTCAGTTGACTCTTGTTATGCATGATGTGAATGCGGATATCGATCGACAAATGAACAGTGTCATGTGATGAGGTACCTTTAACGGTTCAATATAATGCATATGCTAATTTATCTAAACATGTCGACCTTAAGGGTGAACATGACTTTGATGAATGTTCCTTGGTAAACCGAGTCAAATAATTTCAATACAAATGATATGGTTGATAAAAGGGTTTTTGACTAACTTTCAAACAAATACTCAACTCTTGAAAAACATTGAATTTCCTTAGAAATTGCAATACAACAAAAGGAAGAAAGTTTTCTTGTTACAAAAGCTCACCGAAATCTGGAATTCCCAGAATTTTGAGAATTTTTTGAAATTAATCAGCTAAAGACTCAGCTTCAAGACAAAGACTCAACCATATGTAATCTAAAAGGTCAAATCTCATATCTACACATGAATATGAAAATGGGAGTGAACTGTCTTAACAATGAAGTTAGTAATGAGGTTAAATCTAGGAATGAAGAATTGGCATTATGTGTGGCAGAGTTGTTAAGGGAAAATGAGTCCTTAAGGAAGAATCAATTAGAGAATAAGACAAAAAGTTTAGATCAGACTAGCTCCTTGTTGGCTGACATATATGACCTCAAAACCAATCTTCAGAACAAGAGCTTCACTATAGTTGCCTTAAAAATGAGCTTAGGAAAATTACTAGGAATGGTGGGAATACTAAGTCTGCAATAGTGTCTACCTTGGAGAAACCAAATTCACAAAGGGCTAATGATAGATCTGTTGTTAGGCAACCAAATGCATTTAGGACAGAAAGAATTAAACCATTCAAATCTAGAAAGCATTCCCAAGTCAAAGAGAACACCATTTTGCCAAAGTCAGTTGCCTCACTAAAGCCTCCTCAATCAAATGTTCTACACTCTAAGATCAGGAATATAAGGAGATCATCTAGTTCATATAAGAAGCATCAAATGGTTTATCAATCCCCTAAGAAACAAGCCAATTGCAAAAGGACCAATGTTCAGAACAGGGAAATGGCTACATCTAACTCTGCTAGCAGTTGTTTTAAGTGGATTCCTACTGGTAGATTATTTAAGTTCACAGGATCCAAATGGACTTACTCACCAAGATCTTGTCTTAAGTGGATGCCCACAGGTAAAATCTTCAAGAATGTTGAACTTAAAAGGATTTCTATTAATGATACTCCTAGACCTGACTGTACAACATCCAAAAATGAGGATACATCTGTCACTAACCCATCTATTTGCAATACTAAATGTGCTATTAGTACAAAGTGTCCTCAGTCTTTTTCAGGTACAATGCTCAATTCAATCATGAACTGGTTTCCAACAGAAATGAAGACTGCTCACTCAGGAACTGTAGCTTGTCAGAACTGATGTACCTCATACTTTGACTCCCGTTTGACTTGAATCAGGACTCGTTCTCATTAATCCGTGTACAAATTAAACTTTCATTTATATTTATAAAAAAAAAGAAAAAAAAAGATTTTTTTAGTGAGAAAACAAAATCAATCAATTTTTTTACACAAAATCTAATAAAAGATGTATCTCTTGTTATCGATAACATCAACGGTCCTAGAAATGTCATTCAATAATGATACGGGTCCTTAGATCAATTTCGAACAGATGATATACTCTATTTTTAAACGAGGGGTTGTATTTCAATCAATGTTCACTCACTCTTAATTGGTGACATTGATTGAGGGGGGAATCTTTCAATTTATCTCTGCATCATTGCTTGATATATGTAATGTGCTTACTTGTTTGCTGCTGCATGTTTCTTTACATGAAATGAATAAGTCATGATTCTTTATGTACATTGTGCTAAATAGCTTATCCATGTTATGTCATATATGGTACTTGTCATATTATTCAACATGAATGTTACTTATCCACTGTATCTGCATGCAATCTGCTAAGTACAAGGGCTGATAGAGTCAATAGTACAAATTTTCTTGTGATACTAAGATAGGTGGCGACTTGTCTCTATTGTCATAATACAAGGATCAAATGTGTCATTTATTGATACTTGATAATGGTATTTTTGACATAGCGACTTGCATCAATCAGGTTAGCGTTTTGTCTCACAACTTTGTCCTAGCGATTCGTCTTGTTTAGGTCTAGCGACTTGCCTTGTGTATTATGTCTAGCTAGCGAGTTGTCTCAATTAGGCCAAATACAAGGATTGAAGGTGTCAATTTGTGAAACTTGAAAACAGTACTTAAGGCCCTAGCGACTTGTCACACTTTATAAAAGTTCAAAATCCCAAATACTATCTCTCTCTCTCACGTGACCGGTTTTGTAGCGATTTGAGTGTGATAGGTTGATTTTAATGTTTTTGATTTGAATCTTTTATATCTAATACCTCCTCTAACGCAACTCTATTAACAGATTCCACCGAGCAATCTAGCTACCCTCGACAATTGATCCCTTGTCTAGGTTTGTTAATGGCTTTGTTTAATGGAGTACTTGATATTGAATTGGTTGTAGTTATGGTTCGTTGGGTTAGACTCTATGGTGCATTTGTGCGTTTAAATGGTTGTCCTTGCGAGTATTGTTGTAATATTCGTATGAGTTTGTTGGGTTGAGGTTATCTGTTTATGTTTGTGCTTGTGGCTTGATTGTATTTTATCATTGTAGCGATTGGTTGTGTCTTTGTCGTGGATATATTTGATGGTTGGGTTGATGTTTTATGTTTATGTCATCACATGTTCTTTATGGCGACTTGTCGTACTATAAGATGTTCTTGGTGGCGACTTGGTTTAAACTTTCATAATGGCGAGTTGTAAATATGTTGGACATTCTTGATAGCAACTTGTTTTACAATAGGTGTTCATGGTTGCCTCATAGCGACTTATCGTTATTTTCCTCATAGCGACGTGTCTTGACATGTTGTCTAAAAGTGAATTTGCTAAAACTTGTCACATAGCGACTTATCCCTGTTTTTCTCATAGCGACTTGTATTGACAAGTTGTCTAAAAGTGAATTTGCTAAAACTTTTCACAATAGCGACTTATCCCTGCTTTTATCTTATAGCGACTTTTCTTAACAAGTTGACTAAAGCGACTTGAAGTAACATTTTCATGAAAGCGACTTGTCTCTTGTTTTTATTTGAAGCGACTTGTATTGACAAATTGCTTAAGCGACTTGTTATGACACTTCCATTATAGCTACTTGTCTCATGAAATCCTGACTAAAGCGAGTTGTCTCTTTTGAACTATTAAAGCAATTTGTTTTTAACAATTTAACATAAGCAACTTGTCTCTTGAAAACCTTGTCAAAGTGAACTTGTTACTTTGAGAATTACTAAAGCAACTTAACCTATTTTTCTGAATACGTCAATCTGCTTCTAATTAATCTGTCATGTATGCTAGTCATTGTGCTTATGTCATAAGGTTGCATTAAGATTGATTAGCTAAACATGTCTAACTTAACATGCTCTCGAATACTGTTGTTGTATGTGTGTTTCTACAGAATTTCAATGGCAGACACAACCTCTTCCGAGAATCTTGCTACCTCTACTCCACCCACAGTTCTTACAGACAACGAAATTCTTCCAGAAGATAAATGGGTTGAGATAGGCAAAAGCAACTGCTATGTTGACATGGACAGAACACAACCTAACCCAATCTTCAGGGTTGCCATAGATATTCTGAAAAACACTAATTTCTTTAGTGCCTTGACCAAGCAATGCACGATCCCTTCCATTTACCTACAACAATTTTGGAACACCATTACATGGGACAAGATCACTGCCACTTATTCTTGTAAGCTTGATGATTTGGGATATGAAATCACCTCTGACATTCTCAGTAAGGCCCTAGGAATCACACCATGTAACCCTGCTAAACAATCTGTCCCTCCACCTACTGCGGATGAACTAATAGAATTTCAAAATGAGTTGGGTTATAACAAGGGCTTCAGATATCATCACCGGCCACATGTATCAATCTTGGAGAGCCATTGCTACTATTCTCAATCTATGCTTATCTGGCAAAACCTCAGGGTTCGATAAAATAAGGACACCTATTCTGCAAATCTTGTGGGGTATCATCAAAGGGGTGAATAATGATGTCACAGAATGTATTTGGGAAGAATTCTCGTTGTCTATGCACACTTTCATCACCGACAGAACAAATGTTCAGAATCAAGCCCAAGGAAGGAAGAAAGTACACAAACTTGTAATTCCTAGCATAAGATTCTCGAAGCTTATCATTTAGTTCTTGCAACAGTCTCATCATTTTAATCCAAGGAATGAGCCAGTCCTTCATAATGCTAGTGATGAATTTGTACTTGGTAACCTCAAATATGTTGCCAAAGGTGTTAATAAAGAGATCTTTGGAATGCCAATTCCTAATGCTCTTCTCACTGATGATATTAAGAAGACGGATTACTTCAGAAAATACAAGAAAAGGGCATCCATATCCAATGTCGATGACGCTCCCGATCTCGCACAACCCAAGTCTACAAAGTCTACTTCTAGCACTAAATCATCCTCGAAAACCTCATACGCCGCCCTTCCAAAGAAGAGAAAGAGAGATGCCAGAAAGGGAAAAGATGAAGGTTCCAAGGATACTGAGAGTCAAAGGAGCTTAATGGATGAAGATGAGGCCACACTACAACAAGGGATTCAACAAAGCCTGGATTCACTAAACTTTCCTTAGAGACCATAAGTAGGAGGAGTTGTGATACGAGAACCAGTATCAGCACCACAACAAACCACACCGGCTACACAAGACAAAGGCAAAGGGATTGCTGGCGTAGAAGCAGAACAAGCAGCTCATATGCTTCTGACCATCTCCTCTCCACCTCCAATAACTACTACCCAATTTGAGCTGAAGAAAAGAAGCATTGAATCATCTTCAGCTCAAGAACCAACTGGAATGGAAAAATATGTGTCTGATACACTGGAAGACACACTTGTATCTAGTGACACCCAATCAGAAAATAATGAAGTAAATGAACTGCTAAAAGACCAACAGGAGATCCTTGAGCCTGGATCTGAAGAACACAGGCGCCTTGAAGAAACGAACATGTCTACGGGATCTCTATCCTCACTGAAGAATCTAGATGCTGATTTCTCATATGGTGATCAGTTTTTGAATGACAAACCCTCAGACACCAAAACTAATAAGCAAAATGATGAGAAAGAGGAAGCTGAGTCTATGTACATGGTCACCATCTAGCAAGACACGTCTACTATTCCTCCAATGTCTACACCCATGGTCGCCACATCTGCTACAACTCCATCAATCACTCCTACACCACTCGAACCTGCCTCCGTTCCACCACCAGTGGTCACTGTTAGTGACTCTGTCACTCCACCTGCCTCACCACCTCCAGTCAAAACAACTGAGCAATTGCTCGAAGAGGCCATGATACGTATTGCAACTATTGAGAAGCACTTGCATATCTCTGTCAACAATCTTGATCGCCGTGTATCCAAGCTGGAGAGGTTCCATCTTGATGACGAATTCATGAATGTCATTGAAGCGGAAGTTAAGGATGCGGTAGAATGGGCAATGAAGGCTCCATTACATCTGAGGTTTAAAGATCTACCCACTTCCGATATGAGATCTGTCCTTTCTGATAGAATGTTCGCCACAGGAGAACACAATGACGAGGTCCACAAGAAATTATATGAGGCTCTAGAGGAATCGATCAAGCATGATGATCACTTGGAGTATTTGGAAGATGTTCATGAAAAGGAGGGAAAGAAGAAAAGGAGAACTATGTTGAGGGAATCGTTTTCCAAATTCCCTAATCAACCACCTCCTCCTCCTCCTCCAACTGGTGGAGCTGGGACATCTGGAGCTGGAGGATCTTCTGGCACAACCTCAACTCAAAAGACAACACCTCCAACATCTCCACCAAAACCCTCAAAACAAACCAGTTCATCCGGTGGTCAAGGTACTCAGAAGATGTCTACGGCATGGACTACGGTTGATTCCAGGTTTACACCCACCTTCACCACTATCCCGGAAAACCAAGTACTACATGAAGAGTCTTATATCATGCCAGAGTCAGAATCCGATGACGATGATGCATCCACCAAACATATCCCTAAGCCGTCTGAAGATGAGGATTGGTTTGATGCATACATTTCGGGTGAACGCGTTAAAACCTCTAGAGTTGCACCTTTAAAGGACTTGACTCAAAGCTGGCTCACCAAAGATAAACCTCAATCTCCTAAACCTGCATGGTCCATTCCCGAGTCTGATTCGATAATCCCTGACAACAATTGGGCTACAACCATTATCTCCAACTATGAAGCTCCAACAGAAGACTCTCTTCTTCACTTCATGTGGATATGGGAAGCTTTATGAAGTGGTTTTGTGAGAAGAGAGGATTTCATCAATCGCCTCTAAAGATCTTGAAGGTCCAGCTTTGAAATCATCAAAGTCTTCCAATTTGATGCTAATCACCCAATATCATATGGAAGAATGCCATAAAATGTCGAATGATCAAGTTAGTGAGCGGATCAATCGGTTTGATGAACAACCCTTCCTCTTGGTGGTGAACCCGACAAGTGACTATTCAATCGTAGTTCTTCTTCAACCATGACCGATTATCTATGTGCTCGAACTACGTAAAGAAGACCAACTTTATCAATCTCTAAAATGAAAGCGAACCTACATAGATCGTGGTCTTGAATGATGGTACCGGATCAATTTTGATAGACAAAGAACAAGTGTATGACATTGTCGCTCAGACGGCATTTCTCATTGGTGGTTCAAGAAGAAATTCTACATTGATAGACATGGAGTCGAAAAGAGTCAAAGTTGTTCGATCCAAGTCATGGATTCTAAGTGTTGTTAGTGTAGAGATCTTCCCAATCTATGGCTATGATTATCTCAAGAAAATTGTTCTTCAAGAGCAGACTTGAAAGATTATGTTATAGAAGAAAACGACTTCAAACATTTGCTTCCAAGTGACTTTGAAGATCTCTATCTTCTGAACCTTCAAGGACACTTTGACCATTTACCTGTTCGTGAGAAGAAGGCTCTCTCTGCTGCTGTCAATCTTTGGATCAGGGGCTTGGTCATTCGACAAAGAGTTGGAGATTTTCAGCTAGGCAGGAAAGCTACCAGACTCAGGTCAACCTAACAAGACCGCAATGGGAAGCCACAGGACATGAATTTCGTCACAACTATACAGTGATTGACACCCCTAGAGCAGTCCTCTTTACCGACAGATACGGGTCTCGTATGCTAATGAGATTGTGCGAGCTATACAAGTTCAGTGATGGTACACTCAAGATGGTTGAAGAAGAATAGAACTCGAGAGTGAAGGAGATCAAACTTGACTTGAAGCCGTGGAACAAAACAAAATTCTGGTCGGAACAGGATTTGAAGAGGTGTGAAGAGTTCATTGCTGCGATCGGACGAAGACTTAAGACGAGAAAGATCTTCCGCAGCCTTGAAAGTTTTGTGGGTGGTAGATTACGTGATGGTCATTACAAACTACTGCAAAGAACTGAATGAAGACATCTTCCTGTAGTACTTTTGTTATGTATTATGATTTGTGTAATGTGGTGATTGTACTATAAACAACTATAACTATAATGTATATAGTAGTGATAGGTTATGGTTTGTTGTTCCCTTTTAGTCTAAAAAGGAACTTAGGAGTCGTCCACTTCAGATCAAATAAAACCGGACATATTTTTCTCCAACAAGTTTTGTTTCTTACATATTTAAATCACTTGAGATCCAAAATCTCAAAGGATTTGAAATTTTTGATCGGGGGAGAAAATGTGATATAAATATGCAATCTCTGATAAAAAGTGACCAATTTGTCTCAAAGTGCATATTGATCTCTAATATGTGCTAAACTCTTTTCGAATCTTGAAGCACATATTAAGGGGGAGCATTTTAAAAGGAAAACAAACCTTCAAGGTACAAATATTCATATGTTTCAACATAAAGTGCCTTGATTGATTTTTAAATGGTTTCCGTGTGGCAATATGATCGTGAAAATGCTTCTAAGATCTCTTTCCTCCTTGTGCAAAACAATTTCAGAACTATATGCACATGTTGAGGGGGAGCAATTCTTTGAAAACCGCACCCTTTCCCAAAATTACCGTTAACAAAGGAATTAAAATTACTAATTTCGATTGGGAAAGTGATGTCGATAGTTTTAGAAAATGTTAATCAAAGAAGTGAATTCTTCCTCTTGCCTCCATGTGCCAAAACGATTTCAAATATACGATGCACATGTTGAGGGGGAGCTCATTTTTCTAAAATATCAAAAACAATTCAGTACAAAATGCTTTGATATTATATCACAAGTATCCGGATTGATTTTCAAATGGTTTTCAATTGGTTCCAATGGCGTAAGAACAATACCGTAAAGACCACCAAATTTACTTTATGTATGGAGATATAAGGATGGTTAGGTTAGGTATTCGTTCCCACGATCCCGCCAGAGTTTGAGGGATCTACCCAGGACAATCCACTAGATAGTGTAGATTCCTTAGGTATGATGAAAAAAGGAGAAAATGAGAATATGGGAAGAGTGCCGATCGAGATGAGAGTTAGTCTCGAACAAACCCAACAAGGTTCTAGTTATGAAGTCTCGACGCACCGGGAAGGTTGAAGAATGAAAGAGAATTGAATGTGAAAAGGGTGAAAAGAAATAGCCTCCATTAATTCAACCTTAGGGCGTAAACCGGTTCAATACATATGCTACCGGTGGTTACTAAGGTAACACCGGTATTGAATACAAGACGTCATGGACCCAAAGGACGCACCGCACCTAACTTCCCAAGCTACTCAAGTTCCTCTTAAAAGGACTTGTTTCATTCTCACGGGGAACCTACATTATCTATCGACTTTCTCATAGAGATTGTTGATATTGAAAAAAGAGATCCTCTCCCAAGTCTCCGGCATAGGAACCAAATGTGCACTATTGAGTCTAGAGCCACGAGATCATCAATAAATCTCATTAATACACATCATTCTTGAAGTCTCACAATTTCACACATTGTGGAATGTGAGAATATATTTTGAAAGTCCTACGCATTATCCTTGTGGTATTGCCAAGACTTGCTTGTGACATCTGGACTTCACCAATGGAGCGATTCAATATTGAAACAATCCAGGTCCAGGAAAGAATGGATTGACAGATACCTTTGAAAAACCAGTCGTTGTGCTCAAAATTCTTTTCTTTAGTACGTCGACTGTGTATTATGTTTTCAAAATCAAAAGGATATTTATCATTGATAATTTATTTTCCATAAAACCTTTGTTGTATTGCAAAACCCTTTTATATTAAATACACGATTGTTTTCAAATCATTTTCATCAATCGCTGAATCTCAAGTTCATCGTTCACTCACTCCGTGTTGTCTTCTTTGAGATGTTCCGGTTTGAGAACGGCTAGAGCAATTGAAACCCTCACAAGGAAATTCTTAATTTTACCCGATCACGTGAAGTACTTGTATCGATCAACGAGGAACCGTGGTAGGTACCTCAATTCAATAAAAGTGATCAAAGACACTTTCGGCGCTTTATTGCTAATGCTTTTATGCGGGAACACCCGACGATTGCGCTGATCGAATTGAGGAGTCAATCCATAGCCGCATGCTCACACAACACATTCATTTCTAACGAAATCATGATAAGTGCATCAACGACTGATATTTTCACTCCATGCTTCGCTACTTGCGCAAATATCATGAATCAACTAAAAGCTTCCGCTACTCGATAAGAAGAAATCATGATCCGAATGTGAGCATGTCGGTCCAAAAGTCACAACATCACATAATGTCAACACTACAAAGGACGAGTCGAGATTTATGGTAGCCGATGATCTCAAAGTGGCTCAAACTCATCATAATGTGGATCACCTATAACCTCCACTTAATGTACAAAGTAGTTGAACAATGAAGAAATCTCCACGGAAGCACAAAGTTTGAATATTTTGATGTATTGATGTCAACGAGCTCAAGACTAAAGATTAAATAGAGTGCTAGGATACAAAATGTAAATCATGGGGTGACCTCCCTTAGGGGGAGATTGTTAGAAATTGGAAATTCTATTATGAAGCATCGGTCACCACAAATATAACCTAGCTTAAGTCAGCTCGTAGACATATCGTTTATTACGTTATTTGTTAGTTAGTTATTAGCGTAGTTTAGTCTAGTACAACACCGTGAGGAAGGACGGTCTTTACCCATTGTATGCTCGATCCATGCCCCCAAGGAGGCGTGTTACACATGATAAATAGCCCTCTCCCACAAGGGAGAGGTTGATGTTCATTTGGAATCTAACCTTCCATGTGTTTCTCTCACTAGAATATCCCACTTTCTCTCTAAAACCATATATTCATACGCCCATATTTATTATGTATTGATGTGTTTGTGAAATCCAATATGTTACATATTCCTTCAAGTGGTAGCAATCATTTGTGAAATGTCCTTTCTCTTCATGATAGTCACAATACTTGTCCATGTTTTCCCTTCGGGGCGTACCTTTTAAAGGCGGTGGAGGTGGTAACTTTAGTTGAAGCTCAGTCGCTAAGATTTCTTTCGTAGGTTTGGTGAGGGTACTCAGATCTAATCGGTGTGTTTCGTGGTTCATTGTTGTCGTTACGCCTCGAATCGCTTTCTTGACGAGTTTTGATTCCTTGGAGGAAAATAAGGGAGTATTGGTTTCGTGGTTTGTAGTCATTATGATGGTCATTCCTTCACGATCTCCACCGTATTGAACTCGTAGGGTCGGTCACCGAGAGGTAGACCGATATCATTTTGATAAGTTTCATATTTTCCCCAAGGAAGTTCAATAGCTTTGTAAGCATCTTCCGATCAAACGAAATCATCTACCCTTACCATCATCTCAGTTACCGTTTGGGGCACTCGGTCGAAGAACTACTTAGCCAGTTATGGGCATTTGCTACCATTTATGAAAGACGAAATTTGCATGACCTCCGGGACACCCATGATATAACTAGCTTCGTTTGTTCAACGTTGTTTGAAATATGATAGAGTTTCATTTGCTTGCCGCACGATTTTGGTGATCTTCATCGGATCTTTTAGACATTTCCTCCGGAGAGCGAACCTTCTCAAGAACTGCTCCCGAAGGGTTTCCCAATTGTCTATGATGTCGATGTGTAAACGGTCGAACCACCCGATGACCGAGCCATCTAATGTTTGTTGGAACATTTTGCACCAGACCGGCATTTGCCATTCTCCTTGGTTTGCTGCTCCGAAAAATCTGGTTATATTGTCGTCTTTGTCTATGGAGCCATAATAAAGTTTTATGTTGGTCGGCATGATTTGTTTCAGTCCTGAAAATTCTATGATTCTCTTGCTAAACGGGCATTTCAATGCCTCTTTGTAGGGTTTTTGTAGATTTTCTTCAGGTTTCTTCCCGGTAGCATCATTTTTAGGTTCTTTATCGGCTTCTTAGTCAAATTCGATCCGTATAGGCTTGAGTGGGCTTCCGCCCTTTGTGTTGTGTTCTTTTATGAGGGCTTTTAGTGAGGTCATGTGACTTAAAATTTTTTCTTCTATGCTGGATGGATTGTTACTATTGTTATCCTTCTTCACACTCCCCTCGGGTTGGTCGATAGGAGTTTCAAAGGCATGGCATGTTATTCTTTAGTTATGGTAGATTGAATAACGAATCCCACGGATAGCGCCAATTTGTTGAAGTAAAACTCTGTAGCTACTCCAAACAAGCAAAATGCCTTCCGGATGACTCAGGGTCTGGTCCTTCGGATACATGTACAAGAAAAGCACGTGTTAGCCTCGCCTTGGGTTTATCCTAAGACCAAGATCCGGTGTGAGAGTAAGTTTTTAATATGAGAGGATATATGTGTAAGTAAAAGTGAATGAGAAAAGTTACCCTAAGTGGTAAATCTCCCTCTTTATACAGGTGGATTTTTCTTGTCCATAACTGATGGTCACATGTAGCGACTGCGACGTTTTTGAGCGGCAACTGCAATATTTCTCTTTTTGGGTCCGGCTTGGATCAGTCCCTTTGTTCTGAATAATATTCCCCACTCTTTTTGTCAAGCTGGTTCCGAAGCTCGGTGTATGCGCTCCTCGTTTGGCCGAAGTGACTCAGCGAGGGTCATTCGGAAATTATGTCGTTCGTTTGGTGTGGGCGTTCACCACATACAATGTAATCATTAAACAATGAAGTTAAATATTTGACATAAACATACTTATATTCGACATAAAAAGTACAATCAGTTGCTTGAATTAAAATTGTTTCTCTCTTTGATAAGAAACATCAACGGTTTGCATATTTTTGTGCTATAAAATTTATTAGACTCAATTGGATATATTTATACAACAATTTTTAATTTTGACCTGGATATATTTATAATTTTTAATTTTGACTGGGATATTTGTAAGTATGTTTAGATATGTAATTCTCTCTATCCAAACAATGTTTATTGTCTAATGTTGAGGGTTGGGTCAAAATCTTTGTAATATCGTAATACTAGCTAAATGACTCATCAAATTGACGGGTATTTTTAAAGAGAGTGAGAAAATAGATAATAACTTGTATGTTATACAATTATAGATTGAGAAACAAACACATGAGGATACACAATTAGAAGAGAAACTTCATACTAATAATAAGACATGTGTAATCAAATATATAGTCAAATAACCAAAAGAAAACCTAAAATTTAAAAAGTATGTAATGTAGAAGTCGGTGTTGATAATCTTGTATATTTGTGTAGCAATAAAAAAGCATGTTGATTTACTTTTGGAGTACTTGAGCCACAATTTAGTGACAATATGTGATGACGCATCCTCGATCGTCGAAGGACCCCCTTCGGCCTCACCGAATTGCATTACGAAGACCCAAGTCTTTCTTCATAAGTCATTGGTGGCGTAAACCATTCATCGTTGACATGGTTACCAGTTGGGATCCGCCACCAAGGCCCAGGCCTTCCGGTGTCTTCCTCTTGAAGATGCCAAGACAAATAAGAACCTTGACTTGGTCTTCCCCACGCTCCCACTATGTCCTTAGCTTCCCGCCAAGTCCGAGATAGTGGGATGAAGCCCTAGCGGTTACCATAAATCGTGACGCCCCATGATCTCCTAAACGTGTGCTAACACTCTCCAAGCTATTTTCATCACCTATAAATAGGTCGGACGAGTCATTTCAATGGTATGTTCATTCAACACAGTATTTCACATACATTATACTATCCATAACTCATATCACATACTTATTCACACGCCGGAGGTGGTTCGCAGGGCCCAACCCACAAGAATCACTTAACGGTGTCTACTATTTCTTATTGCGATTGACTACAAGTTTGGCGCAAGCATATCACCCTCATACCCTTCGATCACCATCAAGGCCCGGTCGTCTTTAAATATTGTACAATCGGTGGCGCCATCCGTGGGACCCGCTACTATTGGTCTCATATTCCAAACTTACACCCAATAATCACTCACTAGTTTTACGGCATGACTCAAGGAAGAGAAGATACACCTCCCAAGTTTCTCGACCTTGACACCAATCCCAATCAACGATCCTAACAACCTTCCCAATATAACCGCATCCACTTTACCACACGATCTCACCCCGAATAACTCCCAACAACCATGTTTCAACCTCGGCTAACCCCGAACCGTAATCAATCCAAATGCTTGTCGAAGCTAACATCAAGCATTAGAATCTTTACTAAGAGCTCAAGGAGGCAAGCTCGAATATGGAAATGCGTAGGGAGTTAGAATACTCAAGCGATGAGTATGACGAAGAGTTAGAAATGGAGACTAGGTCCTTGGCTCCGGGCTACCCGCCTGCTAAGGGTAGAGTCTCCGATCGATCAAGGCCCAGTGGAAGGTCGGTTGGTTTCAAGATGCTCCGAGCGGCCTCCCGGCAAGAAGGGAAGGAACGATGGAAGGCTCCAATGGAAGAAGTCATCGAAGGGATACTATGGAGTTAATTTGCCACCACCGCTGGCGGCTCATCCGGGAAGAACCGAGGCGGGTTCCACTACGCCCTTCTCACGCATCCGCGTGAAGGCAATCCATCTCACTTAAATAGGGAGGAAATCTTCCTCCTCATGGTATGTACCCTCCTTTTCGTGCTCAATCTTACCCTCGCGGGTTTATCCCACCCAATGCAGTGCTAACAATCCCAATTTTACTCAACCATACGGAAGCATGCCCTACGGGCAACCTATGGTATATCCTTCAGATCCCGTTGGAAGTCACCCACCTTATATGCCTCACCGCCACCCCCAATATGTTAACCAAAATATCTGTTGGAATACCTCCAAATCATAACCCATACAATGCTGCCCCTACATACATGCCACCTTATAATCGCCTATTCGAGCCCATGGGATCCACAACACCTTTGTAAGGTGGATAAGATTACCCTTTGCACGATGGGTTGAAAATGCCCGTATATATTGGTACTTATGATGGAAAAGGGATCTGATAACTTTACACTTGTTCGAGGGGCTATTAGAATGCGTGTGGGTAATGCCTGTCGCTTGTCACATGTTTACATACACCCTACAAGATCTCTCGTCAGATATGGTGGAACGGGCAAAACCGGTAGCATTGTGAATTTGATGATCTTAAAGCCAAGTTCAGTCACATTTCACCAATGTAAAAGTTCACAAGAACGCACCTAACAAAGGCACAACATCAAGCGTAAGGAGAACGAGAGCACCGGGCTTTCATTACTAGATACACCGATGACACCTTACAGATAATGGGCTTGCACGAAGACCAACAGATCTCGTGTTTCGTGCATGGCCTACTGAAATGTAAGCTTGGTGGAATTCCTTTCCACCGATCTTCCCGCAACCTATAAAGGATTAGTGGAAAAGGCTTACACCGGATCGAAGCAAAAGAAGTGTCCACCAACGGGCTCCGGCGAAAACAAGGAAAATCACAAAGAAGCCTCAAGCATCCTTCGGGAAGGGTCAAGGAACAAACACAAGAACAGGACAAGTTTACTCCATACCACAAAACATCAACCATGGTCTCCTCGCTAATCTGTCCAAATCCCCAAAGGAGATACTCACACCGAAGAATTTCACAAGGCCTTGATCCTCCTCCTCGCTTGGCAAACAAAGGAGGCCCAAAGACACTTCCAAGTTTTGCTATTTCCATGACGATTACGGTCACGACACCAACCACCGCCGAGAACTCAAAAAATGATAGAAGAGGTCAGAAGTCCGGCCAATTGGGACATTTGGTGAAGGGTATTAAGAGAGGCAAAGAAAAAGCTCCGACACACGCTTGGAGAAAGATACCACACTGTCAAGCACCCATCCTCATGGTTTATAAAGAAGACTCGTTCAAAGAGGAAGGAAGCAGAGAAGCTTTGTGCGAGTAGGAGATGTCACTTTTCCTTCAATCACGTGGAAAGTTCTTTCTAATGATCCCTGGTCATCAAAGTCTTGATCTCCAACAGAGAAGTAAACAGAGCCTACCTTGATGCGGTAGTCTCTGCGAAGTTATCTACGAACGATGTTTCCTAAAGCTCAAACCTTCAATAAGGTCAAGAGAATAGATTCAAAGGTACCCTTAGTAGGGTTCTCGGGGGAACACTCATGGCCCTTGGGAGAAGTCCTCTAGAGGTTACGATTGGAGAAGGGAGGCTAAAAGAATGTAAACTCGGTTTTCATGATCGTAGGTCGGAATCTCCCTACAACCTATTGATAGGAGAACAACAATCCGTAAGATGGGCATCGTTGTCTCAACCATACATGCCGCGATCAAATTCCAAACACCTTTCGGCATTGGAACGGTTTTCTCCAAATTTATAAGGTGAAGGAGTCTACGACGTAAAGCAAGAGGGTCAAACAGTTTTGGAGGAACCTTGAAAGATGTTCTCGCCAGTGCTATTGTCAAGAACACATCGTGGTAAATGATCTCTACCCGATCGACAAGAGTAATCGAAAGCAACTTCCAACCTCCTTTAAAGCGAAATTGGAAAAGGTACTGTGCTAATGCGTATGTCTTCGCATGGACCTATTCTCGACATGACGGGGTCCCTGAACTCTCACCATAGACGGAAAGCCCTTCGAATCGAACACAAGCTCAATGAGTTCAAACATATTGAACCCATCAAACAAAAGCGTCAAGTCTAGCTCACGAAAGAAATGCCGCATGCAAAGAAGTGGACGAACTCGTAGCGGCAGTATACTCGTAGAGTGAAGTATCAAACTTGGGTGGCCAATCCGTGATGGTCAAGAAGCATGACGGAGGATGGAGAATGTGCGTAGATTTTATCGACATTAACAAAGCCTCGCTCAAGGATCGCTACCCTCTTCCGGATATTGATTGGAAGTTGGAATCTTGTCGGGGTTTCGCTAAAGTGTTTCCTAGACGCTTATAAAGGTTACCATCGATACAAATAGTCAAGAAGACGAAGAGAAGACACTTTTTACGGTGAAAAGGCGTTTATTGTTACAAAAGATGCCTTTTGGTTTGAAAATGCAAAGCCACCTACCAACGATTTGGTGGACAAAGCCTTCCACAAGCAAATAGGTAAGAACTGGAGGCCTACGTAGATGATATGGTCATTAAGAGTAGATCGGAGGAAGATATGCTCTCCGACATCAAGGAAACCTTCGATCGACTTCGCGCCATCAATATGAAATTAAATCCCAAGAAGTGTTCCTTTGTGTGGAAGAAGGACAATTTTGGGACATCTCGATCACCAAGCGGTATTAAGGCCAATCCTTCAAAGTCAAAGCCATCACAGATTTGTAGCCTCCTAAGTCCCTAAAGGAAGTGCAAAGTCTTAACGGAAAGCTAGCGACCCTCGGCAGTTCTTATCGAAGCGTGCGAGACGGATCTTTGCCGCTCTTCAAAACACTCAAAGGATGCACTGACAAAAAGACGCTCCAATGGAGCATAGATGCGACGACCTTTCAAAAGCTCAAGGAGTTCATGGCTATTCTACCTACACTTACGGCCCCAATCAAAGGCGTAAGTGTTGTTCATGTATATTGCGACCTCTTTCAAAGCATCACGGTAGTGTTATTAGCGTAAGGGGAGAAGCAAAATCCTATATACTTCGTTAGTAGGGTACTTTCTGAGTCGAGCTAAATTATCCAAGATTGGAGAAGCTAATTTTGGCTTTAGTTCATGTCATGAGGCGCCTCAAGGTACTTTCAAGCTCACCCCATAACCGTGCTTCTACCGACAAGCCAATTAGCGAGATACTTTCAAAGCCGAGAAATCGAAGGATAGCTAAATGGGCTATTGAGCTAGGAGAACATGATATTGAATACAAGGCGGGGAGCTCGGTCAAAGGGCAAATATTGGCGATTTTTAGCGTAAACACCCTCCGAACGAAACATGACAAAAGGTTGTCGAAAAGGAGCCCGCTAAGGCAATCGAAGGGTGGAAACTTTATATCGACGGAGCCTCCAAATCCGATGGTTCCGCGCAGTCTCATGCTCGTTGATCCCAAAGGAAGGAATACACTTACGCACTTTTCAATTCGATGCTACGAACAATGAAGTGGAGTACTGAAGCCTTGTTAGCGTGTCTCCGATCGGCAAAGATATGGAAGTGGAAGACTTGGCTATTTTGTTGACTCACAACTAGTAGCCAACCGGATAAAAGGCTCCTACGAGGCGAGACAACCCGTGATCAAGCAATATCTCGATAAGGCCAAAGAAATGCTCGAAGGGTTCGTGATCTTACAACATAGAGCATGTTCAAGAAACCAAAACAAGAAGGCGGATGCACTTAGCAACCGGCATCAATGGCATTTGCTCATTTAACAAAGGAAGTTTTGGTCAAGTATTGGCGGATAGGTCCATCGTCCGAAAGGAGGTGTCTCGACATAATATCGAGGAAGACTCGAATCGGATGACCCAATTAGAGAATATCTAATAAGTGGCATCTTCACGGAGGATCCGGTTGGCTCGAAGGCGCGCATCAAAGCACCACAAGACAGATCATGGGAAATTACTTATACGAAGATCTTTTCTATCCCGCTTGGTCCGTTGTGTAGGACCAAGGCAAGGCCAACATCATCCAAGAAGTGCATGAAGGATCCTGCGGACTTCACGCAGACCCCGCCTCGCTGTCTCCAAAGTCATGAGGTTGATATTACGGCCTCGATGCACGTAGACATTGCCGACATCATTCGTAAGTGTGAAGCCCGCCAAGTCCACTCAAGAGTCCCAAGGCTACCAAAGCAAGATATGACTTAGAACGTCCGCATGGCCCTTCACCAATGGGGATAGATATTGTGGCCCTCGCCGCTGTTCCGTGAGGAGTAAAGTTCTTGGTCGTAGCCATCGATTACTTCACTAAATGGGTGGGCGAAGCCTTTGGCATCCATCACGGGAAGACACATGGAAAATTTTGTGGGAACATATTATCATCGGTTCGGAGTACCTCACATCATCATTTCGTATAATGGGAAGCGGTTTGCAAGGGTATTCCCAGATTTTGCGAGTGGTCCGAATATCAAACAATCCTTCACTCGTTACCATCCTCGAGGTAACGGTCAAGTAGAAGTTACCAACAGAGACATCATACAAGGAATAGAACGAAGGTCGGGATACAACATCACGGTTGGGTAGATGAACTACCTCAAGTACTCGGGCACATAGAACGATCATGAAGTCAAGTCACGGGAAACGCCTTCGACTTGACATATGGCACTAAGCCGCCATCTCTTCGTAAGTAAGTGTCGAAAATGAAGGGTCATGAACTTGAAGCAAGAGATAACTAAGAAAGACTCAGAGTAACTTGGACCTACTTGAAGAATCGAAGGAAATAGCCTCCATTGTAGAGGCTATCCACAAGCAAAAGATTGAAAGGTACTATAACAAGCGAGTTAGGCCTTCGACTTTCAAACCAGAGGAATATGTCCTCCACTCAATAAGCAAGTAAAGTCGAGTACTGTGGTAAACCGACCTACATGGGAAGGACCCTACGTTATTAAGGAAGCCTATGGCAACGAGCCTACAAGTCGGAAACCTTGGAAGGAGACGCTATTGATAGAACCGGAATGGCACTACTCTTCGTAAGTTCTACGTATGAAACTTACAATGTCTAAGGACACATTTTATTTGCTTTCAATCAATGTATTTGCATTCTTCTCACTTAGGGAAAGAAGCATTAATGGTAGGCGCCTAGTATTCATTTCTTAAAATGATGTAATCCTCCTACCCACTTAATGATAATAACACATTTCCTCAAATCTCTTGTTTAGCTCAATACAACAAAGATTTGTCCACCAAGTCGTTTTTATAAGTTTCAATGTCGAAGGGATGTACAAAGACCAAACAACATGTCTTGCTCACATGCATAACATCCATCTCAACTTCACATTAACTTTCCTATATGGCCTTAAGGTATTTCAATCCTTTCACGCCTAAAGGATGAAGACAGTGGGTCGCGACCCTCTGTCGCCAGCTAAATTATACGATTGCTAATATTCTTGGTGAAGTAACTACACTCAATGAGGCTATGTATCTACCATACGCCTTAGGTTGTAACAAATATTTTTTACATAAGTAAAAATAAAATGAGAAGAATCACACATGGCAAAATTCGAGCCCTAGTGGCTTTGTTGTAGATTTATGACTAGTTTTACTAGTCTAAAAGCAGCCGTAGCCTTAAACATCCAACATTATAAACTATTGTCTTAGGCCGTAGCCTACTTCCAACATGCAATGAGTAATTGTTTCATCGAGCACGAAGCACGAACGAGCACGTATAATTGTTTTAAACAGGTACATACCACCACAGGGATCAAATTACAACCACATGGTTGCCTTCTTTAAACCTTGGTGCGAGTGGGATCACCAACACGAGATGGAACCTGGGGTGATGGAGTCCTCTTGGAAGACGGAGGTGGACTCGCCATTGGCTTGGCTAGCTAGCTGTCCTCAATCGAGGCCACTGGTCCTTCGTCACATCTGCAAGAAAAGGGAACTCTAAAGCGCTTAATTGATTACCGCATCATCATATTCTTTTCATGAGTCGCCACAGTACGGAATTTTCTCCAAAGACCACCGGTTTCCCGCCTTAGCTACCTCCTCCAAAGTGGTACACTTGCCATGAAAATGGCGATTCACCACATTCTCAATGGCAATCCTCACATCATCGCTATGGTAGAGTTCCATAGCAATACGGGGATCACCTTGGTTATCGTGTCCACTGCCCTTCTTCAAATCTTCGACGAAGGTTCAATCCATCCACCTTTCTCGGAGCTTGATCTCTTGGTCCAAAGAACTTTGCCCTCTCTTGTTCGAGGCCTCCACACTTGGATGAAAGAATGATATCTGCTCCTTATAACCGATGACCATAGAGCCTTGACAGTTAGCTGCAGACCGCACTCGGCCTCACTCGTTGCCAACCGACCTTTGAGCTTTTCATTCTCGGCTCTAAGATCTTGAACCAAGGATTCTTATCAAAATCCTCCAATGCTTCCTCACACTTCTTCTCCAGTGCATACTTTTGATCTCTAGCTTTCTCTCCTCAAAGATAGTATCCATTTCTTCTCGAGCCAGCGACAAGACGGAGCAATTCCTTGTCCTAGCATTGAGTTGGTTGTCAAGCATGCATTTGCGAACATAGCTTTTATCATGAAGATCGCAGAGCCTCTCTATGGTCATGTTGTCCATCACCCCTTCCACTGGGTGGGATCACATGGCTCACGAGTTGGTGACAAGCTGCGGAGAAGAAGCTCCTTCGTGATCGTGAAGTCCTACAACAAATGTACATTTCATTAGCATATTATATTTGGTACCTAATTTTGTTTCACAGAAAGAAACTTACCATGGATATCATCGCCATTGGCCCTTCGATGGTCGGAAATACCACCCTTACCCCAGGCACTCTTCCCGGGTAGTTCGAGAGGAGGAGTAGGTAGAATAAGCTTTCTTTTGAATCGATTTCAACCTTAGCACCGGCACCTTTCTGCTTCGGACCCTCTCACCTTGGGAGGGTCCCACGATGGCCAATGGTCCTTCTGAGACTGGTTCGTCTCGAGTCGACCACGCTTCTCCACCAAATGATTTTCTACATCTATAGGTTCCTTTGACGAAGGAGCAGAGGATACAGCTCGACAGTGGGGCTTCCACATCGCCTTTGTTTATGGACACCGATGGGGAGCCCACGCCATAGCTTGTCTCTTGGGGATTCTTTGAAGAAAGCTTACCTCTTTGCACCTCCACCACAACAAAGTTCCCGAACGACATCTCCGCACAAAGAAGCAAATAAGATAAATATCGTGAGATAAGTTTTTGTTTCTTATGTTAATTTAAAAATACATACTTTCTCCATCACAAATTATCTCGTGTACCAACGGAGACCCTCCCATCTTTCAAAGAATGCCACCATGAACAGGATTGGCTCGTGGAAGGTCAGCGGTCACCGGATGACGAGCCAAGCGTTGATACAATGGATTTCTTCTCAAGATAAGGCAATGGATCGGTGAACCTTTTCTCATCATATTGAAAGTCCGGGTTTAACAATGCAGTATGCAGGAGGAATAATGGTGGTTTGGATATAAAAGAACTTGCCTTTCGCCTCCTTATGTTCGTAAACGGTCTATCTATCAAAATGGGCACATCCTTTCACCTCTTAGCCAAGGTCAACCAATCTCCTCCCTGTATAGATTCAAAAACCCTACATAATAAGGATGGTTCAAACCCATAGGCTTTGCACATAACGATGTATGTTGTAAGCTTGGCTAGGCCAAACGGGTTGAACCTAGAAATGTGTACTTCATAATAACGAGGAATTCTAAGATCAAAGGATGCAAAGGTACCCTAAGATTGGAAGTGGTGAAAGCGTGGATATACAAGCCTACATAATTTTCGGGGCATCAAATATCCCTTGATTTTTACTCGGTAGCATTATTTTATGTTCCTTTGAATGGGATAATCGGTGAGGAACGCTTTAAGCTCCTCCCTGGTTAGTGTGCAGCCTTGTTGTTTTATCACAAATTTTTTATTGGTTGACATGATACCTTCTAAAGAACACAAAAAATATTTGAAATATAGAAGAAGAAGGAGCGCTTTACCTTGTTTGGTCGAAGGCTTGATCGAAAGAAATTTTAGTAGGTGAAAAACTTTGGGCGAGAGTTACTTTGTTAGGGTTTTACTGTTTTTTGTATTTTATATACCCTACAAATGTTGCATCTCGACCCTACACGTGTCCGTACTTATCCCTTTTCACCGGATTTCAAACCTCTTTACATTTTGAAAGGATGTTTACTAATACCGAGAAAATGGGTAGTTAATATTAACTATGCATTTATTACGGTCAATATTAACAAGACTTTTCATCTTCGTCGCTTTTGTGACGGGGGAGGTTTCGCTTTTATTTCGAGTCGTAAGCAATATTTCTTGTTCGTACATATCACTTTCGACCGGGGCTTGATGACGTACCCTCGATCGGTCGAAGGACCCCTTTGGTCTCGCCGAAATTGCATTACGAAGACCCAAGTCTTTCTTCATAAGTCATTGGCGAAACCATTCATCGCTGACATGGTTACCGGTTGAATCCGCTGGTCAAGGCCTAGGCCCTTCGGTGTCTTCCTCGAAGATGCCAAGACAAATAAGAACCTTGACTTGGTCTTCCCCACGCTCCCATTATGTCCTTAGCTTCCCGCCAAGTCCGAGATAGTGGGGATGAAGCCCTAGCGGTTACCATAAATCGGGGACGCCCATGATCTCCTAAACGTGTGCTAACACTCTCCAAGCTATTTTCATCACCTATAAATAGGTTGGACGAGTCATTTCAATGGTATGTTCATTCAACACAAGATTTCACATACATTATATTATCCATAACTCATATCACATACTTATTCACACGGGAGGTGGTTCGCAGGCCCAACCCTCAAGTAATCACTTAACGAAGTGTCTACTATTTCTTATCGCAGATTGACTACAAGTTTGGCAAAGATATCACCCTCATACCCTTCGATCACCATTGAAGGCCCGGTCGCATTTAAATATTGTATAATCAATATGCAATTGCATTCTCAAATTGCAACCCAAAAGAAACTAACAAAGATTAAAGATATATAATTCAACCTCAAGTTGCAGATGCCTAAACTAATGATCCTTAAGAAATAAACATTTTCAAGTTATCCACCGACGTGGGAAGCCTTAGCCGGAAGTGTATGATATAAGGTAAGCTCAAAAGTTGATCCGTCCCTGTCAGGGGAGATGCCAACCGTCTCTCCTTCTTACGAACACTACTTATTTTTAATCATAACAAAGAAAACTAAGAAGAAAAAAAACGATTAATAAGATAATATCGCTTAACAACTTATTTCATATGTTGACTTAAAATAATAATTATAAAACTTATGAGAACGTTATAAATAATTAGTTTGACAAATATTAATATGCCAGCAATTCTCATTTTTATAAGTAGAATGATTAACACAAAAACAACACCTCAAATTTTTAAACAAAACTAAATTGGTAGAAAATAATTAATAAATTAAATCACCAGTAATGAGGAATCTTACATTTATTCTTACAAAGTGAATATTAATTCCTGAGAAAACAAAGTAAGCAAATACGAATGAGTTAATGTGGATAAATAAGAATTTTGATTTGAACCTTAAAACTTTGGTACAAACATTGAATGTAAAATCAAATCAAGGCATTTACGAATTGATTTTGAATTTTAAATAAAAGTTACCGGGTGTATTTTAAAAATATCATATTTTTAACAAAACTTACTCTAAGTGAAAACAATTCATGGGATTTCCGTGAACCCTGAAAACCCCCTAGATCCTCCCCTATATTTGAATATCGCAAACGTGAAGTGATATTTTACTCCATTTAATTTTCCGCACATTTACCCACTTTCCTCACTCTCTTTAAAGTTACTCTAATAGACTAATTTTCTTTTAGAAGTTTCAAACTATTTCAGTATCTATAAAACTACAATCGTTTTATCAAAACATATATTTATGTGCATATTAAACTGTGAATTGTCATAATTCAAAGCTCACTATCAATTATTAAATTAATAATAACCGCGACTTAATCAAACCTATTATAATAAGATTAGAAGGGTCCACAAGAATGCCATATGCGTTATGACCACGACTATTTTCAGCGAACAAATGTTTTGAGGTGGTGATGTGATGAGATGGTGGTGGCACAAATGCGATAAGATAGTTATATGTGTTTACTACCGCTTAGCTGAATTCGCTTCACAACACTTCGAATGTATATGTGTTAGTTGTAAGTGTTTGTTTGGGTTCTCAGAACTTTCACGCCGACATCATTATTCCCGTATAAAAATACCTCAATGATCTCTTACGCCAAACACACCCCCAAAAGATATGATTTTGTGAATCAAGATTATATCGATTGGAATAAATGAAATAAATGTTAAAGTTGTAAAATTTGAATTAAAATAAAATAAACCCACTAAAAATATAAAACTAAAAACTCATAAAAATATATTAAAATGGATGTTTAATTAAAGAAAGATAAAATTTTAGAAAATATGGTGAAATTAGATTATAATATAAAAAGTAGATAAAAGATATTTTAATTAAAATAAAGATAATTTTAGTTGAGAATACGCCGTTTTATAATCGTTTTCTTTATCTTAATTTTTGTGGTTAGGAGTTAAACTTGGAGTTTGTTAATATACACGTATCTCACGACGGATTTCTTTATCTTAATTTTACATACATTATAATATATCTTTCCATAATAAGCAAAGAAAATATCTGACTTTTAAGCGTTCTAATTTTGTAAGCCTAAACGATTATAAAGAAGTATAGATGACATTCTACATATTGTACATCAAATACCAGAATAGATATATGTTTAAAAGCTTCCAACAATTTCGAGAAGAAACTGTTACACATTCAAACACAAATGAAATATGCACCTTACATGTTAAGGTTAATAGTACCATATGGCAATCTCTAAAATTAAAAGGCTAATGTAATGAGCTTGAATAATGATTCATCATCATAGAACATTCGTTACATACTTCACTGTTTAAAAATAAAAGCGATTTATATTAAAGAAAAGCATATGCTATTGGCCACTTAAATGTAGTGTCCTTTTGTCAAGAAAACCATGAGAGTTCTATTATATTTGCCCCTGCTCATAATACGTGAAACACATAATTTTGATCCAAACCTAAAAAGTTCACAACAACTGTAAATATATACTCCAAAAAGAGATCGAACATCAAGAGGATTACATGTTTATGCATTCTAAAGCAATTGGATGAATTAATCATTTTTTGCTCGTAACACTTTAATAGTGAAAATGAATCACACAATTTATTCTAGAACTTTTTTAGTAAAAGTTCTAGCTAAAATCCTTGTTGGCATGTGTATAGTACATATAGTGTAAATTTGTACTTCTCACAGTAAAGAAGTTGTGCGGTGAAAAGTAGGGTTATAGATGCAGAAAAGTTACTAAAGTTTTAAAAATTTCTCCTAAGCTTCTTATAGTTTCATTTGTTCGTTCAGTTCATTAAACTTTTGGAAGATACATTTCGATAAATTCGGTGTTAGTCCGAGAACCTCAGATGTATATTTTTGATAAGCTCAAGAACTCGAGTGAACAAACTTTCAAAGTTCGATAAGTCAACTTATATTTTTATAAGTTCAAGAACTCGAGTGAACAAAGTTTCAAAGTTTAGTAACCTGAGTGAACAAAATGAAACTATAGTAACTTAGGATAAATTTTTTGGAAACTTTAGTAACTTTTTTGTACCATAACCCGTGAAAAGTATGTGTTATAACAAATTCATCTTTATTGTGACCAATGGTAAAACTTAGCAGTAAGAGATAAATGTTAGTACAACAAAGAAGAAGCCACTTTCAAGTCTTATATATGAAATTTACCTTACTGAAGCAATGTTAAAACCACTTATATCTAAGTGGCGACCCGCCAACACTAAACTTCTTGAGAAATTTATAAGTAATTTAGTCGTAAAAATAACTAAAATGTGAACAAACACCCTTGCACCAATTACATCATAAAGTAATAAACAATGTTTCATATGATTTGTCATAATATTTTAGGCTAATTTTTTAAAAAGCATCATATTTGTCAAAAAATTAACTTCAGAATAACGAACTAAAAAAATACTATTGTGAGCTATAATGTTGACACTTTTGCCTTTATGTGAGTAGTATGACCTTTTTACTCTTTCAATTTACATAAATGATCCCTGGGTTAGCAAAATCGATCCACCGTCCCAAATAAATTACATAAACGATCCTCATCGTTTGGAAAAATTTTGGAAAGAAAAATTTTCCAAATTTTTTTTCAAATTCTTTTCAAATTTTTTTTCTTCGAACTTTTTGTCGAGGATTTTTTTTCCTCAAGTATTAATTTTTTTTTTTTTTTTTTGACATGTGAAAGCGAAAATTGCACCCACCGCCCTTGGGTTAAATTACATAAATGGTCCCCGTGGTTTGTAGAAAATTTTGGGAAAAAAAATTTCCAAAATTTTTTGAAATTCTTTCTTTTTTTCTTCGTAATTTTTGTCGAGATTTTGTTTTCCGGAATATTTAAAAAAATCGTGACATTTAAAAAAAATCGAAATTTTTTCGTAATATTTTCTAAAAATAAAAATATTCGATATAAAATTTTCACTTGTGACAAAAAAATTCACATGTAACTAAAAAATTCAACAAAAAAAAGCTAAAAAAAAATTCCGAAAAAAAATTTAGGGACTATGAATGCAATTTTCACTAAACCACGTGGACCATTTATGTAATTTACAGTAGGGACGGTAGATGCAATTTTCAAAAATCCATTGGTAAAATGGTTATCACATAATATTTTTTATCTTTACTACTCAATAGAAGACAAAATTTCAACATAGTGTTCACAAGAAAGATTTTTTAGTTCGGTACTCTAAAGTTGATTTTTAACGACTATAATGCTTTTTAAAAATTAGCCCTAATATTTTTATTAGAGTTAACTACATTTTGGTCCTTGTGGTTGTCACGATTTCACTTTTGTTCATTTGTTCAAAAGTTGCGATTTTAGTCCAAATGCATAGTTTGGTTTCACTTTTGGTCCATTTTTCTAAAGTTAGTTCGGTCGCTTAAGTCGAATTGTAAAGTGGCAACATTAGTCCTTTAACCTAACGATCGTTAACAACGTTAGTCATTTATACCAAAGATCGCTTGCAACGTTAGTCCTTTAAAAAATTCTAAAAAATTTAATAAATTTTTTTTCAAATTTTTTCAAAAATAATTCAAATTTTTTAATAAAATCTCAAATTTTTTCATGAAAAAATTTTCTTAAAAATTCTAAAAAAGTTTTTGATGAAAAACTTTATTTCCTAAAAAAATTAGAAAAAAATTCTAAATTTTTTTTTCTAAAATAAAATTCTAAAAAAATTTGAAAAATATTTTAAAAAACTTTTTTCCAAAAAATAATTTGAGATTTTTTTTAGAAAAAATCTAATTTTTTTCCTAGAAATGGACTAAAACTATATCAAAAATTTTTAGACATGTTTTTTAGAAATTTTGTACTAATCCATATCAAAATTGACTAAAACCATATCAATTTTTTTTATCAAAATGATAGTTTGGTCTCACTTTTCTAAAAATTTTGTACTAGTTTCACTTTTCTAAAAGTTTCTAAAAATAGACTAAAACCATATCAAATGATAGTTTTAGTACATTTTTTTTAGAAATTTTTAGTCCATATCAAAAATCGCAAAATGTCAATGCTAAAAAATTCTAAAAAATGGCAATGCTAAAAGAATTTCTAAATTTAAAAAAAAAAAAAAAAAAAAAATCTAATAAAAAAAAGCGTGTGTAAAAGTGTGTGTGATCTTTGGTATATTTTTTTTAAAACGTGTATACATTTTACACACATTTTTGCAATGTATATCGTTTTTCAATGTATATACATTCTTCAAAATTTTAGATTTTTTAGAAATTTTTAGAATTTTTTCTAAAAAAAAAGTTTTTGTAGAATATATTTCAAATTTTTTTCGAATTTTATTTTAGAAAAAAAAATTAAAATTTTTTTCTAAATTTTTTTCCTAATTATTTTTTAGAATTTTTAAGAAAATTTTTATTAGAAAACAATTAAAAAAATTTTGAAATTTTTATCTTAAAAAATTTCTACAAAAACATTTTTTCGAATTTTTTAGAATTTTTTTAAAGGACTAACTAACCGAAAGGACTAACGCTGCAAATGTTGCAAACGATCTTTGGTATAAATGACTAACGTTGTTAACGACAGCCAGGTTAAAGGACTAATGTTGCCACTTTACAACCGACTTAACTAATCGAACTAACTTCGTTGAAAAATGGACCAAAAGTGAAACCAAACTATGCATTTTGGACTAAAATCGCAACTTTTCGAACAAATGGACCAAAAGTGAAATCCAGCTACAACCACAAGGACCAAAATGTAGTTAACTCTTTTATTAAAATCGAGCCAACTGTGTATCCCGTGACATCATCATTGATCGATAAACTTAAACTAAATTGTTCAAACTTCAAAGACACAAGAAAGAATCGAATACTTACATGGACAACTCCGTGATTAAAAACTTATTGAAAGTTGTAAAAGAGGATTGGTTAATAAATGAAGGACTCATATTGGAACATTGAAATAGTGTAGGGTTTGTTTTGTAACTTTTCATTATTCTTTTCTCCTTCCTCCCATCTGCTTTTTCTCGTCAGATAAAACCTTTGTATCTTTCATTTTGAAGTAATAAGGAGAATCATTTTCACCGTGCGAATCAAGTGTTTCTCTACTCATTCATCACAACATGGTATCGAGCTCAAGAATGAGTTCTTGATCGCCATAACCGACTCAACCGAACCACCATAACTAACTTTTCCGATCACCATAAACCACCGTGAACTAACTTTTCCGATCACCATAAACCACCGTGAATTAACTTTTTCCGATCATCATTTCTCCATCATTCCTATCATTCTATTCACAATTTTTCATCATTTCTATCATTCTTTCATCTACGCTCTTTCAAGATCGAGTTCGTGTATTGTTCAAGGTCGAGTTTGTTGAGTCATTTGGTTGTTGTAACGGTTCTTTCAAGATTGTTGAAGCTTCCGAGCGTGTTAACAATGGCGACATCATCTTCTTCAACTCGATGCTACTAGCCAAAACAATAATCTCTTTGTTTCAAAATCCATCAGATTTGCATCCTTCGATGGCCCGGTACTCTTGTGGTGAATGAGAAATTGTTAGGAGCACAAAACTATCGTTCTTGGAGACGATCATTGAAATTGCTCTTTCTACCAAAAGAAAGTTAGGTTTCATCGAGCAGCCCAAGATCACAAGATGATTTGAATTTACAAGAACAATGGGATACATGTAATAATCTGGTGATTAGTTGGTTAATGAACTCAAGATGTCTGAATCCATTGCAAAATCCATTATGTTCATTGGCATCGCTTATGCAATTTGGATTCAACTTGAGAAAATATTTGCTCTCAAAGAATGGGTCACATAAGTACAAGTTGAACAGAGAGACTTATGAGACCATGCAATCGTGAAGATCTCAGTGGTGAGTACTATACAAGTATGAAGTGTGTTTGGGAAGAATTGATTCAATGAATGAATTGCCAAGAATAGTCAATATCACCCCGTAAATTGTTTGTTTTTCTACTGCTTGAGTACTCGTAAAGAAGAGCAAAGATTGTTTCAGTTCTTGAATGGTTTGGATGACAAATTTTCTCATCAAAGGAGTCGATTGTTGTTAAATTCTCCTTTGCCAAGTGTTGAGACCCTTGTGCTTTGCTTCAACAAGAAGAGTCTCAAAGGGGGTATTTGGATCAGACAATCATTTGTTGAATCTACTGCCTCTATAGCAAAGGTGAGGTCAAAGAGAAGTGTAACATATGTGGCTACAAGTGGCATCCACCGCACAAGTGTCGAGAAAGTTGGTTACCCCACATGGCATTACAAGTATAAGCACTCACAAAAGGTAAAGCTCCTCGGAAAATGGTTCGTGGAATGTGAAAAAGACAAATGCATTGGTTGAAACTGTGGTCATGTGGTCTTTACTTCAAAGCGCTTTGAATAACTCATGAAGAGTATTCCTCATTTCAATCGGACTCACCGATGAGACTAATACATTGGAACATCCTTTTGAGAAGGTACACTCTCTCGTTTTTCTTGTGTTAATGGGGTTATAGAAGGATGGATAATTGATACAGGGCAAGTGATCATATGTCACCGATAGCAATCGATTTGAATGATGTTGAGGCTCTTAAGTGTAAACAGTTATTAATTTGCCAAATGGACATACTTGACCATTTCTAAAGTAGGCAATGTTGCTTTACAAAATGGACTTAAGTCAACAATGTTCTCATAGTTCCTTCCTTCAAATTCAAGCTTTTGTCGGTCTCTAAACTAACAAAAGATTCTCATTGCTTTGTTACATTTTATGAGAAATTCATGTTATCCAGACTTGAAAACCGTGAAGGTGTTGGGCTTGGGTAAAAAGCAAGTGGCCTCTATCATCTACTCAATCTTCCTCTCGATCAAATTCATTCTCAACTTTCTTCAATGGTTGTGTCTCGCCCTTGAAGATTGTAGTCTATTTTCATTTTTCTCAAACATGCTCGCTCCAACAAACTATGCTTTTAGTGTTTTCAATAATTCTTACGGCTTTGGCATCATAGACTTGGTCACATTTCGATTCTACTTTCAAACATATTACTGCATTCACGAAAGTGTATCTCATTCTAATGAGAATTTTGTTCGACTTGTCCAATGGCAAAATTCACAAAACTTCCATATTCGCTAGTAAATCTCATTCCAAAGTTCCATTTCAACTCATTCATATGGACATTTGGGGACCTATAAAGTTCCAACCATAGGGAATCATAAGTATTTTCTCACTATAGTTGATGATTGTAGTAGAAATTTTTGGACATATTTACTAGTCGAAAGTCGATGCATTTGCCACTTTCAAGTCATTTGTTAATTTTGTGAAGAAGCGGTTTGAAAAAGATATAAAAGTGGTGAGATCGAGACAATGCCTTAGAATTTCTCAAAGGATCTATAGGCCCTTTATGGACTCACTGAATAGAGCATCAAACTTCATGTGTTGATAGACCTCAAGAAAATGGGAGGGTAGAAAAAACATAGAAACATATTGGAGATAGCTAGAGCCCTAAGATTGCATGCTCATTTTCCCAGACATTATTGGGGTGACCGTGTTATCACCGCAACATATCTCATTATGATTTCCACCGTGTTGAAATTTAAGACACCTTATGAAGTTTTGTTGCAATCTAAACCGAGTATAGTCATCTAAGGGTGTTTGGTTGTTTAGCAATGGCTAGTAATCCTTCCGAGTTGTTGACAAATTTGATTCCGAGTGTACCTTGTTTATTTCGGGTTATCCACAACATCAAAAAGGGTACAAACTTACAATTTGTTTGAATCATACAAGGTTTGTGTCAAGAGATGTTGTCTTCTATGAACATATATTTCCTACTCTAAAACAAGTATGTTGCAAGTTCTTCAACCCGTGCTGCACCCATTTCTTCACCATTGTGGTATGAAGATTTTGTATCCACAACACAACCCGCTCATGAGCCCTTTATTCTTCAAGTTGTTCATGAATCATGAAGTTGTTCATGAATCTGATGTTGTTCATGATTCTGCGATGTTGTTCATGAATCTGCGATGTTGTTCACACTGCACCATCTTTCATTCCAACCACTAGTGTTCAAGATACGTGAATCGGAAGATCCACCAGAGTGTCAAGTGCTCCAAGTCGGCTAAAGATTATGTAACACCAATTCATCAACCAAAGGCTAATCAAGTGTCGATTACTCCTCTTCGCCTCAATTTCATGCTTTTCTATGTGCTTTGGTGGCTCAACAAGACCTACTTACTTTAAAGAAGCGGTTAAAGAAGAAGATTGGTGTAATGCAATGAATTTGAGCTAAGAGCATTAGAGAGAATGATACATGGGAAGTACTGTTCTACCTAAAGGGAAGAAAGCTATTGCTTGTCATTGGATCTACAAAATCAAACTCAAAGTCGATGGTACACTTGACAAGAAGAAAGCTAGACTTGTAGTGAATGGGAATAGGCAAAGAAAAGGTGTTGACTATGAAGAAACTTTTGCTCCATGGCAAAATGGTGATCGTTAGAGCTTTACTTGCGATGGCGACCATGAAAGGTTGGGAAATTTGTCAAATGGATGTGTCTAATGCCTTTCTCCATGGTGATCTCTTTGAAGAAGTGTATATGCAAATGCCTCATGGTATATTGGAAAGGGGAGAGTGTGCAAAATGTTCCTGCCGATTCAAGTTTAGTATGCAAACTCAAGAAGTCCTTGTATGGTCTCAAACAAGCACCTAGATGTTGGTTTGCCAAACTCTCTTGAAGATTGTTGTCCTTTGGCTATACTCAATCTAAGGTCGACACTCATTGTTCATCAAGACGGATCTCGAATCCTTTACGGATCCTTGTTTATGTTGATGATCTTCTAATCACTTTGGTTCTAGCAACACTTGATTCAAGCTCTTAAAACACAATTAAGTACTCATTTTCACATGAAGGATTTGGGTCGATGAATTATTTCTTAGGACCTGAGGTGTGCAAAAGTGACCAAGGCATTTTCATCTCTCAAAAGAAGTATACTCTTGATTTACTTCAAGAAGTCGGTTTGACTAATGCAAGACCATACAAGTTGCCTATGGATTCTCATATCAAGTTACAAGCGGACATGGAACTTCTTTACCGATCCGTATACTGTAAGATACATAGGCAAACTCATATATCTCACAATAACAAGACCGATATTTGCTATATTGTGCGCTTGTTGAGCCGCTTTATGCAAAATCCTACATCGATGCATATGCAAGCGGTGAAACATTTGATGAGATATTTGTTGAATTCACCGGTCAAGGTATATTATTAGCTAATGATTCAATTTGCTCATTCGATCGCCTATTGTGACAGCCGATTGGGCTAGTTGTCCTATGACAAGAAGGTCCACCACCGGCTATTGTATTTTTTGGGTCAATCACCTATTTCATGGAAATCTAAGAAGCAACAAGTGGTGTCTAGATCATCACCGTCAATCTGAGCTATGGCCCTAACATGTTGTGAAGTTACTTAGTGGTGACATTGTTGAAAGATTTGGGGCTCAAAGATCTTGGTCCCAGATTTTGAAATGTGATAATCAAGTCGCCATTTATATAGTCGCCAATCCGGTCTTCCATGCCGTAACAAAGCATATAAAGTGGATTGTCATTATGTGCGGATCAAGTCAAGAATGGGAAGTCCTACCTTCTCATGTTTCCACTAAAGACCAATAATGATGTGTTTACTAAAGTTCTTCCAATGGATCAAGATTCTAAATTAATGTCCAAGTTGGGAGCTTGGGTCCTTCCACCTCTCAACTCGAGGGGGAGTGTAAAAGAGGATTGGTTAATAGTTGAAGGACTCGTATTGGAACATTGAAATAGTGTAGGGTTTGTTTTGTAACTTTTACATTATTCTTTTCTCCTTCCTCCCATCTGCTTTTTCTGTCAGATAAAACCTTTGTATCTTTCATTTTGAAGTAATAAGGAGAATCATTTTCACCGTGTGAACTGTGTGTTTCTCTCTACTCATTACTGTCAACAAAAGTCAACGTTCAAATTCTAGTCAATAATTTGATAATCTCAACCACATTCCAAAGAAATTATTAGCCAAACAAAGGCAAAAATGTAAATTTTGAGGTAAAAGGCTCTACACCATACGTTTTATAACGCAAAAACATCATATAAGAGTTTGAAACACTCTCATATGAAAAAGTTTTGTCACATATATGCTATCAATATTTTTAATGCACATAAAAGTATAAGTAGCGGTACATAACATATACATGAAATGAAAAATACTTACATTATTCATAGATGGGGTTATGGTACATAAAAGTCACTAAAGTTTCCAAAAAATTTGTCCTAATTTACTATAGTTTCATTTTGGTCATCCAGGTTACCCATGTTATAGTGACCGGTTCTTTAGGTTACCACGTTGTATACTACTTATGATTACCGGTTACATTTTATTTTTCCTTCAAGTTTTTGTTTTTTCCTTATTTAAATTCATTTCCTTATTTAAAATAGGTATCAAACCCGGATCTTCAAACTATCACCGCCTCTCTCTCTTCCTTCTTGAGCCACGGTGGAACCCTATAACGCCACCACCACGCCGCTTCACGCATCACCACCACCACCAAAACACTCATCTCACCTCCTCATCATTTCTACATACTCCACGCGCCACCAATCCACCATCACCGTCACCTCAACCACCATACGCCACCTCTCTTTACATATAGTTTGTACGATAGATCGGGAAGAATAGAAAAGGTAAGAAACGAGTTTGACTCGCTTGAGCTGCTGGAGCTTTGCTCGTGTCCGTGGTCACTAAGCCGCCACCACCACCATCTCGCCTCCTTTATCTCATTTCCTTTGTCTTTTGGTGCGTGAGTTGGTTACGGTCTCAGTTGGTTTGGACTTCTTGGTTTTGTTTCCGATTTGGTTGGTGGTGTTATGATTGGTGGGATAGTTGGTAAAGGGTTTGTGGGTTTGTTTTGATGTCGAATTTGGGAGAGGAGCAGGTGAGCTGCTTTTGCTTGCTGTACTTGTTTAGAGCTTTAAGCATGTTATTTTAGCTTAATGTTGAAGTATAAACAAACTATCTCCAACGTGGCATATGAGACGGGCTAGTAGCCGGTTGCCACTCCACTCAATGACCTGAGCGCAGTACTTTTAAACGTATAGAGACCTAATTAACAAACCCGATAACATGGGTAACTGGATGACCAAAATGAAACTATAGTAACTTAGGACAAATTTTTTGGAAACTTTAGTGACTTTCGCACTATAACCCTTCATAGATGTATCCAAGTTAGAATGGAGATCATACAACTTGCATAACATATAGATGAAAAAGTGCTTTTACTCAAAGATGCTGACAAAAAACCCTAAAAATTAAACAAAGAGCTTAAGAGCATAAAAATCTTACTTGAACGTATGAAGTCGCTGCCACAAAGCTAAAAACACAACCAATACGCAAATTACATCAAACTTATGGGGAATAAAAATCTACAAATCTTTGAAAACATGTTATTCTTTATTATATGTTCATCGAACAATGATCAATCTGCACAAAACAAAGAATTTAAAAAGCGTTAGTTTTAAAATGTAACACCAATAACGTGTTTTAATTTGTCTAATTATGTGCGTCTTTGACTTTTTCAAATGGAGGAGTGTGCCACGTGTCGAAAGAATACGCAGTGTTATTTTTAGAAAAAATTTATGAGAGGCTTTAGAAAAACTCTATTTTATTAGAGAGTATAGATAGATATATGATACAAGTTAAAAAGATTTACAAACACTCAAGTTAGTTTATTTTTAAGAAAAATGCTAAATATAGCCTTAAACTATGTATAATAAATTCAGACAAATAATTGTCCACTTTTTAAAATTAACTTCTTCCAACCAATAAATGTATTACCTCTCACCTCTCATTGCATGTTTTTAACTATTAATCGTAGCCTTTAAGGATACAAATAGCAAAATCCTATTTTTTTAATGTAATTCGATATAACATTTTACTTTGAAACATTTCTCACCAAAATTTATCGAATAAATAACTAGTAATCGATTGGACAAAAACATGAATTATTTTGATGTAGTTAGTTAATTACTTGATAGGAAGTAAAAGTAGTGATGTAATAATAGGCCACAAGCAGGCTTTGTCTAACATGCTTCCACTTTATGGGAGCACCCCACTCGTATTCAAATGTCCATGTTTTTTGGTCTTTCTGTAGAGCATAAAACACACGCAAATTTTGTGTATGCAAATTATAACTTCTGTTGTAAAATGAACCTTTTAGTTTTTGAAACTACCAAACGTTGAAGAAAAAAATAAGTCATTAACAGAAGTTATTTCAGTATCTACCAAAACAATGCAAACACTAAGGTTGCGTTTAGTTGAGGAACACTGTTGCTTTTCCACAAAATATTTTAATGAAAACAAGAAAAAGTATCGCGTTAAATCAACGCTTTCCAACAAAATGTTTTGCAAAACACAAATCCCTTATTTCCTAACTTATCAAGGAAAATTACAAAACAAATTTTAGTTGTTTCCTTGCTTTCCTCAGAACCCACAACCTCCCTCCCTTTCTTCAAAATGTAAAATAGAAACATCAACTAAACGCTGTTTCTATATTTTCACGTGTTTTGTGGAGATTAATTCTCCTTCCAAATTTTTACAAAACTAGAGATGAAAATAAGAGAATTTGTTCTCCAACTAAACGCACCCTAAGTATTTAAGTAAATAAGAATTTGAAGCCGAAACAAGTGACACATTAAATAAGGGTGTCAATTTTCGACGAGACATAAACGAGATTGGCATAATAATAAACGAGTTACAGTCATGTGTAAATAAGTTTTGGTCTTTTTGAAAGGTACCTAACTCTGTCTCTCCTATCTCGAATAATATCTTTGAGCAAGTTAGATAACTGGCCTGATTTGTATGTTCCCGTATATAATGCATAGTCAAATACTCTGATGAGTTGCCATGTTTCTTAACAAAAAATGAAATGCAAACTTTTTATTTTATTTTTGTTGTTGTTGATACAAAAGATGGACGCCACGATTTGGAGCCCGGCCTCGCACTAATTGAGAATCACTTGCTTGAGACATGCGCACTAAGAGACAAGAAACACCGTTAGGCTTATCGTGGGATTGTCTCCCACGATTATCCTCCGCGTGAGAGTAAGTAATCGGTTTAGGGTTTAAGGAGTTTAGGGTTATGAGATCGCACCTTCAACGAGGGTATCATACCTTTATATATGCACGGAATCCTTGTTGGTTCCGTGTTCCCCAACCTTCGCGTATCCCGCCTAAGTCGGTTGGGAATAATTATCTTCATATTTTAGAAGATATCTATATCCATTCCGTAAATAGATTTGGGCTTGGGCTTTCATGAGCCCAAACCGTTATTGAAAGTGGCCCAGGTCGTACCGGGCTTTGTTAGTAATGGAGCGTGGTCGGGTTTATGACCCGACACCAGACTATACGTCATCATGTCCCCCCAGTCTAGGATGCGCAGTGCGTAACTGCGGATGCTAGACTAATGACCGTAGTCCCAAAAAACAAATAATATAAGAAACGTATCCAAGAAGCCATATACTTACCCGTAGGTACAATGTATCGAGACATCCATGTGAAAAGTCAAAGCCTCGTTAATCGGGGGAAAGTTACTGCCTCGCTGTCACATCAAAGCATCTCGTCCACACAATGAAGCCTAGTGGGATCCACGTGTCGCCAATCGTGTGGAAGGGGAGAAGTATATAACTTGGGGACTCATTTTCACCGCAATTCTCACAGTAAAAACACCTTCCGCCATTTCTAAAGCAAAGCAAGAGTCTTTATCCAAGAGCAACCAACCACAAAGGTAACTGCACGTGCGTGATAATGTAAAAATATATCACCATGGTGAAACAGCTTGTCGACTTCACCTCCGACCTTAATTTGATCGAACGATGGAATTTACCTCGATTATTTTATACCCCGGACGCATCCAAGGGTTCCGGATGCGCGCCACGATTGCAGATTTCCCGCGGAAAGTGAGTGTTTACACGGTTATTCAATTTGCGAATCAACGCGCCCCGCCACGCTTCCTATGCGATGTGTTAAATTATTATACACTACACATATCGCAGATTACATCGCATCGGCCGGCCAAAATTACTAATTTCAAGTAAATTGCCGCCATCGGGATTAATCCCACCATCAACTTATTCCGCGCTTTTACCACACTCGTGGGCGCATGGGTGGTAACTTTTTCAAACGCAGCGGAGGTCGGTAGCATATACTGATAAACTAGACGCCTTAGGAATTGGAGGAGTATTTCTTCCGGTAGATGATACATGTTTCCGTGGAATTATGAGTTCTATACGCGAGGAAATCTACAGAGGGATGAGTGCCCATTGCTCGGTCGATAACGCCGAGGATGCGGATTTGATAAACGCGAACCGCATCCCTATTAGTGCATATCCCGAGGGATTTTGGTGCACATGGGATCACCAGAATTATTTTGGCCCCAAGATGAGATTCCTATCTTCTTAGACGCCCATGGCCAGGGTGGGTACTTATTCCTCCGTACCTCTACGTATAAATAATGTAAGAGTAATCTTCCGTCTTCTTTGCGCATTATATAACCTGTTTGTATATGTGTTTTGCTTTGCGCAGAGATGGATCTATTCACTGTCGTACAGTTGGCGAAGCCCGCAACCATAAAGACAGGAGTGAGACCATTGAGGGATGACGAGGAGCCAATCTTAGCTGCAACTGAAGGGCGTGTCATGGAACTGACTGCAGGGGATACAGGGACCAGTTCCTCCGTTGCAGTGGAGGCAACGCCGCTACAGAGCCGTCCCAATCCTGAGGAGACATCGCTGGTAGCGCGATCGGCGCCATAGGCGAGCGCAACTCAAGAGGAATCGGAAGAAGAAGCGCTTAGCCGCAAAAGGACCCGACAAGATCATGGTGCGGGCCCATCAAGGAAAAAGCGTCCCGTGATTCAAACTGTGGAGTTGTCCTCCACGGATGAAGCATCGTCGCACCCATCTGCCGATGATGCGGAGCCAAAGTAAGTAAAACCATACATGTATAACCTTTTGTTAGTTGCTGAATGTGCTATTTGTGATTCTAACATTGCGCTGGTGATCATGCGCAGGGTGGAGCAAGTCATAGAATCACCTCCCCAGGCGAGTCCAACACCAGCAGCACATTCTGAGCCGCCGAGCCCGGATAAAGAAAACCAAGCTGATGCAGATGTGCCCCTGGGTCAATTAGTTGAAGAGTTGGTTCAAGTGTCCGCTCATCAGGCTTCGTTAATCGTGAAGCTGAAAGATCAGGTATCTGGTGGGGAGGACCAAAGCACAAAGAAAGATCAAACAATAGCTGTGTTGGAGGCGCAGCTGGCAAGCACCCAAGCACAACTGGATAGCGCGCGTGCCGAGTCTAGTGAGCTCAGCGCATATGTGCAAAAACAGGCCGATGACAAGATGGCGTTAATGTGTCAATTAAGTCAGGAGCGTGCTGAGGCTGCCAAGTACAAGTCTACGTGCTGCTGGGCCTTGAAACACCTAGATCAGGGAAAAGAGAGTTTGTTTGCGCAGTTGGGGGAACTTGGGAGCACTGTGAGCTGGTCCTTGGAGGTGCAGGAGGCAAAGTCTGCGTGGTGAGCATCGAGTACGATGAAGAATCAGATCCGCATCTTATGTCGGTGATTGCAGAGCGTGGGTGGCTCATAAGCCACGGTCTTCGCATGGCCGCGCTTAGTACCCTAGAGTCGTCGTGAGGTAGTGAATGCATTCGGGAGGTTGTTCAAAGTGCGCTCTAGGCGTGGTAAATCGAGGCGGTGGAACAACTCCATGACGCAGAGTCAAAGCGCCTGCTGATAAGGTACCGGGTACAATGTCAATCATATGATCACTTGGTCACGCCATGCAAAAATGAAAGACTTAGAGCTTCCAATGATTTCGAGCTTGAGCGCGATCAAGATTATCCGATCGTGTTATTATGGCAGGGTTGACATTGGCACGTCATCGTGCTGAGGATGCGGACACACAGCCGGACTATTTTCTGAAACCTCATGAGTCGCAGCTCCAAGTGCCCGTCTTTGCGCGTCCTAGGGATAATCGTAATCCTTTGCATTGGAGAAAGAGGTATCTCTAAAGGAGGTCTTGGAAGCGCATGCCACCCGTCTCGCCAAGAAAAAGCGGTATCGCAGGTAAGGCCGCTTTGTGGATTAGGTGCGCTCACTTGCCGAGATCCGATGGAGTGCCGGTCGCGTGGCCACCGTGTCGCCTAATGATTCGGATGTAATGAAGAGCCTCAAATGAAGTTAAAGAAGCGACAAGTCATGTTGGTACTTACGTCACTTAGGCGTTGTAGTAGCATGTAGCGGATATGTTTAATATCGTTTGTAATAACTCATAGTTATAAATAAAAATTTCTTTTTTGCTTGTTGCTTGTAGGCATTTGTAATGTATACAGATCTGTCTGCCAACGTAAGAAATTCATAGTCTTATATGAAAATCGGAGTATACTTTGGAACATAATTCTAAGTATTTAATCATAATCGTGTATGTTATGAGTCACAACAGATCAGAATATCGACATTAAGGAAGCAAGTGTCTTGGCTCCAAAGTTGTTAAACATGCACGTGTGCATTCTCACAAGAACCGCCGGATGCGCATATCTTATTCCAACGCCTTGAGAATAAGGTGTTTAACAAGGATGCGTGATCCGGTATTGATGGGTTTGCAACCCTCTTACTCAACAAGTTAGTTAGTAGGTCAACTTATCCTTTTACCATCGTGGGTTTATGTGTAGTGCATGCACGCCGTCGTGGGCAAAATAAAAAATTGTTAAAGCATACAGTATATGGAGATAACAACTTAAAATGTGTCGCGGAGTTAGCTAGAAACCGCGACATTTTTATTAATACTTGCAAGTTTATCAGGAAATAACAAAGAAAACAAAAATATGAAAATAAAACCGATTACATGAATGTTTATTGGGCACTAAAAGTGCGGAGCGTCTGCAAGGCTATGCCAGAGCGATTCTTATAGGTAGCACCTCTCGAGGTTCTTGATATTCCATGTCGCGTAGGTCACGACCATCCAAACCTCGTGGCCGATGCAGACGCTACTGCGTCTGCTGCTTCAAGAACCTCATAAGGTCCTTCCCACTTAGGTCCGAGCTTACTGTATCTTCACCGGCTTGCCTCATTGTCGCGGTAGACAAAGTCACCGTCTCGAATGAAACACTGCGTACCTTGGCATCATAGTATCCTTTCATTTTGACTTCGACCTTGCCTCCCGTATAGTCTGCGCGTTCGCGTCTTTCTTCCAAAGAGGTCCAAGTCGACACGCCTTTCATCGCCGTTTGTAGCCACATTAATCTCCGCGCAGCGGATAGTTGGCATGCCGATCTCGCTTGGTATAACGACATCATCCAGTATACAAGAGAAAAGGGGTGTCCCTGATCGGTTTTAATCGAGGTACGGTGTGCCCATAATACATGTGAAAGTTCTTCGACCCACCTTCCTTTGTGCTTGTCCAAGCGTGCTTTGATTCCTTCACCTGTGCTTGGTTTGCGCTCCGACTAAACCATTGGTTTGTGGAGTGCGTAACCGACGCAAAGTGTTGGGTGATGTTTAACTTTTCGCACCAATCTTTAAAGGGGTTGTCGCGAAATTGTTTCCGTTGTCCGAGATGATTTCACCGTAATCCGGCGGCATACAATGTTATCCCGCACAAAGCGTTTTACCGTTGCCGATGGTTGTTGCTACCGCTTTTGCCTCGATCCACTTGGTGAAGTAGTCTATAGCGGCGATGAGAAATTTGAGACCGCCGCCATCGGGAAAGGACCGGCGATATCAATGCCCCATTTGTAGAATGGCCATGGCGCCGTGATGGGTGTTAACTCATGCCGTGGTTTCGCGCGATGCGGGTGCGTGGACTTGGCAATCATTGCACTTCCTTATCAAATCCCGCGATCTTTATGCATGGTTGGCGAAGAGTATCCCGATCGCATAGCGCGCTGCAACAACGACCGTGGTCCCGCGTGCATGCTACATGAACCCTCATGGATTTCTCGCGGCACATAATTTGCTTGTACGGGCCCACGATCTAAGCCATGGCTGGAGGAAAGAACGTCGACATGAGATGTTGTCATGTGAATCGATTTCTCGCTGTGCGCCGTATTCTCGCGAGCTTCATTGTTCTTGGGGTAATGTCCCTTTGCTTAAGAAATGCGCAATCGGGGTCATCCATGTAGGACCATCCTCCTCTATGATTGCGAAACTTCCATCTCCGCTATCGACTTGCTTTTCGTTGTTTCCACTAGCACTTGCTTTGATAAGTGTGCGAGCTTGTCGAGGCTATCTTGCTCGGTGCATCCGCTGCGATTTTCTCCTCTAGGGACTTGCTTGATAGTAAATCACAAAGCCTTTGATCGCTCTTTAGTCTTCTCAAGATATTGAATCATGTTTTCTTCTTTGGCCACGATTCACCCAACACATGGTTGGCCACTAGTCGAGAGTCCACATTTGCTTCCAAGTTACGTACACCCATTCGAGCCGCAATGCGTAGTCCAAATGATCGTGGCTTCATATTCGCCTCGTTGTTTGTCGAGGTAAATTCAAACGCAGCATGTAAGTGAATTCCATTCCTCCGGGTTTGTGAGAATAAGGCCGGCTCTGAGCCATCCACGCAAGAGACCCATCCAGAAAGCAGGATCCATGGATCATGTAGTGCTTTTTCGCTTGGTGTAGGTACCTCGTCAAGATGTCGGCTTCTCGATGATGAAGTCCGCCGAACTTGTCCTTTTATTGCAATGACGCGCTCAGAAGAGATGTTATGTTCACCTAGCAACACACTCCACTTCCGGAGTCGCCCCGACGATCGGGTTTGGAGATGATCCGCTTGATGGCTTGATCGTAATTACCGCTTATCAGGTGCGCTTGGAAGTACTGCCAGCGTTAGCGGCAAACACTAATGCTAAGACCAATTTTTCCATGGCACTATAGTTCATCTCCGCTTTCTTGAGAGCTTTGCTAACAAAATAGATAGGGGTTTGCACCGAGTCCCTATCGGTTAGTAGCATCGCTGTTGACCGCCCCATGAGTGGTCGCGGATACATGATCGCCTCTTCCACAGTGGGGTGCCACGAGTGTTGGGGCGCTAGATGCCGCTTTGAGTGTGGTGAAAGCTTCTTCGCCTTGTCCACCGAAAGTCACCCTTTTTATACACTTCTTGAGTGTTTTGAAAAGAGGCGTGACTTTTCTGGCGACGATAGGAACCCGTTGAGGCCGGCTAGTTTTCCATTGAGGATTGGACTTCCTTCGGCGTGCGTGGTGAGGAAGTTCCATTACCGCCTTTGTCTTTCTCGGACACGGTCCGATGCCATCAGTTCTATCAAGTACCCTAAGAACATGCCTTGATGGCGCGAAGGTGCATTTCTTAGGATTTAGCTTCATGTTAATCTCGCGTAGAGTTTTGAATGTTTCTTCTATGTCGCGCACCGCCTCCTTTTCAAGATGGCTTTTAATGACCGTGTCATCCACATAGACTTCCGTGTGCGGCCTACCGCTTTTTCAAGGCATTGTCTACCAACCGATAGGGTGGCACCGCGATTCTTCAAGCCAAACGGCATTTTTGTGTAACAAGAACGCCTTGGCTTTGTGGAACTGTCTTTTCTTCGCCTTCTTGGGCCATTTGTATCCGGTGATATCCCTTGTGCGCGTCGAGAAAACACTTCAACGGGTATCCACACAAGGACTCTATTTTCCAATCTATCTCTCGTAACGGATAGCGATCCTGGGCACGCTTTATTAAGGTCGGTGAAGTCTACACACATTCGCCACTACCATCGCTTTTTGACCATTCTTGGATTAGAAAGCCATCGTGGTAATAGACCTCACGACAATTCCCGCTTTAACTAATTTACGCACCTCGCTAGGGTACTGCGCCTCCTGCGGAGCTTGGCCACGCTTTTTCGACGTATCGGTAAGTATCCTTGTCGGATTCTAAGTTTATGCTCGTGATCGGCGTGGTACGCCATCATGTGTTTGGGCTCCCATGCGAAAATATCTACGTTTTTGTAGGAGCGCACACGTACCGCTTTGCCGTTGTCCGACAATGACCCTCCAATGGTTATCTCTGATGCGGATATTCGGATGAATTGCGACCTTAAAGTTGGGGATTTTGGCCGCGACCGCCGGATTGGTTCCATTTCGCATGTAACCGTGTTACATTCTCATGCTTGGTACCGTGGCATTGTAAAGAGTGACAATGCCCCTTCCACCGGGAATTTAAGCATCCCGTGAGTCGTTGACGCACCGCCGCATGGTCGATATCCGGGTCTCCCAATAATGCCATTATATGATGAAGGGATTTAATCACCATGAAATCCATCCAGTTGTTGTAGAATGCTCTGCGTTGCCAACACCGACTAGCGATGTGATTGGCCCATAGCTATATCTTCTCACCGTGAAACCAGTGAGTGTCTGCTGACTAAATGTAACCGACTACGATTTCGTGTCGTAGTCTTTTAAAGCAATGCTCATACATAATATTTGCCGATGCCCTCCATCGATGTACATGCGGTGTATGTCGTGACCACCCGCACTAATTTCAATGGTGGGGGCTCGACGCTGCGTTGTCCGCCGTCAAAGTAGGAAAGAGATTTCACTTCTTGAGAAAACTCTTGGTGACCTTACATGCGGTGGTTCACGCCACGTCTCGTATCATATAGATTGTGTCGGCCTTATCCTGGGTGTCTCCTTCTTGTGCGTTCTTTTGCTTATCTCTTCCTCTTTAATGTTTTTAACTAAGTGGTCCAACTCGCCTTGACCATCTTGTCGATGAGTTGGCGCACTGGACACACTCATTAGTGGTGTGACCTTTTTGTGCATGGTAGTCACAGATCCATTCCCAAAGTGCGCTTATCTTCTCGTGTGCGCATTCTGCGGCGGTCTTGGGAAATTCGCTCCCTCACGCGAGTATTTCCTTTGGGGTTTTGATCGTGGAGTATACATCATTATCCCCTGCCTCTGCCGCTCCTCCGGCTGCGGTAGCTCCTATTACGGTTATTACCTCGGTCATTGGATTGTCTCCTGTGTTGTTCTGTGACCGTGAATCGAATGGATCTTTTTGCTATCCGCCGCGGCTTCTCCTCGGACAAAAGACCGAGAGCGCTTCATGAGTTCATCGAAGGTCTCGTGGATCTTGTCGCTCAATCTCTTGATGAGTTCGGGTTATTAATCCCATTCATGAAGCCCGAGATCTTTAAGACTTCGGGCATGCTTTAACTCGCATGCACTCGTCTTTGAAGCGTTCCATGAACGCATGGATTCTCCACAGTTACGCTTTTACCTGGCGAGTTCGACAGGGTTTTTAGCACACTTTTGCGTTGAGTAAAATTTAGGCGAACGCCTTTCTCAACTCTTCAAAACCATTCACGCCCTTCGGGAGTTTGTTGAACCAGCTCGCGCTTCCCACCGCCGTGGAATTAAACATATGGCACCAAACCGGTTGTGGCGGTTTTCGATGGTCGCGGTGATTCAAAATTTTTAGGTGATCGTCGATCACCGTCCCATCATATGTTTTAACATTTGCGGGCATGCGCCTTCTCTTGTTTTCGAGAAATCACCGATGCGTCGGTGAGCGATCCACTTTCCGACGGCGCCATGGGAGAGACATGTCTTCCTCTTGGCTATCGCGTGCTCGCTCGGATTTCAATGCCTCAGATCACTATCCTCGTTGTCCGAGGAGTTGTCGAAGATGAATTTACCTTCTTCGGCGGCTTGGCCAAACCTTCCTCGTAATCCGACTTATAGTCCGGATCGAAGGGCTCTCACTGGGGAATACTTCCGCCCAATCTATCTCAGACTCTCGGCTACCCGGTCGGCGTGACACCTTTGATGCGCCGTTCCTCTCTATCACTATCACTCAAGTGTTGCGGTGAGATGTCTCATCACCCTCGATTCTCCTCCCGATTCGCTGAATCTGGGGGTTTATGACCGCTTCCTCTGCGCTTTTCCTTCGGGTGGCGCGGTGGAGAAGTATCGATTCGAGTCGAAATTGAGTCGGGCTTCGTGTTCCGCTGCTCTATTCTTCTCTTCCTCTTGCATGAGGTAGCCAACGCCGTAGTTTTGGGATACGAAAGCTGCTAGTGCTCGTGCGACTCCCTCGAGAGTGAGTGCGTTTGTTTCACCTTCTTTGCACTCTTATCCCGACCATGTGCCTCGGTACCTTTGTCGGTCGGTTTCTAGCACCGATTGGAAGGGAGTAGTAAAGACGGGTTGTTCCGAGTCGCGCATGGGTCTACTCCACTCGTGGTGGTTGTAGTGACTGGTCACTCCCGAGTGCGGTTCTACCGGAGGGAAATCAAGTCTTGACTGATCCCTTATTTTAGCAAATACTGGTTGTCCCAGTAGGTCCGCTAGGGGTTGATCCACTCGTGATTTCTTCCCATAAGATCCGGCCGCGATCGCCGATTGCCGTGTTTTGTCATTCTAGTGTCGATTCTTAGTGTAGGGTCCCACGGATGGCGCCACTTGTTGATACAAAAGATGGACGTTCGATTTGGAGCCCGGTTCTCGTACCAATTGAGAATTGCCGCCGAGACCTCGCGCACTAAGAGACAAGAAACACCGTTAGGCTTATCGTGGGATTGTCTCCACGATTATCCTCCGCGCGAGAGTAAGTAATCGGTTTAGGGTTTAAGGAGTTTAGGGTTATGAGATCGTACCTTCAACGAGGTATCATACCCTTTATATATGCACGAATCCTTGTTGGTTCCGTGTTCCCCAACCTTCTACGTATCCCGCCTAAGTCGGTTAGGAATAATTATCTTCATATTTTAGAAGATATCTATATCCATTCCGAATAGATTTGGGCTTGGGCTTTCATGAGCCCAAACCGTTATTGAAAGTGGCCAGTCGTGCGGCTTTGTTAGTAATGGGCGTGGTCGGTTTATGACCCGACACCGCACTATACGTCATCGGTTGTTTTTCAAGATCAAGTATTTTTACGAAAGTTTATTTAATCACCAATCAACAGAATATTACTTTCTTGAGTTAATTCATAAATAGTCCATGTGGTTTACATACTTTTTCACTTTTCTTCCTAAAACTTCAAAAATTACACCGTCCGTCTCTATACTTCAACTTTGTAAGAGCACTAGGTGTCAAAACGAGCCTTAGGCTCGTCGTCGTGCCACCTCAGCGCCACATCAGCATCTCATTTTTCCACAACTAACCACAACAAACCCCCTCCTCACTCATAAGTAACAAACCTCAACCTCTTCATTTAGGGCCCACCACTACCACTTTATTTTTTTTATTCAATTTTCATTTCCAAATAAACTAAATTCATTTAATTCAAATTAAAAATACAATACATAACACAATAATAAAAAAACAACACGATACGGAAAAAAAAACAACACGATACGGAAAAAAAAACAACACGAGTAAAAAAAAATACAACACATACTACTGGATTTAATCTTCGACATCCCACTTCGGGTAATTTTTTAAAATCTCCCAAACGTGAACATACTTGAACCCCTTTCCACCAAATTGTTGCTGGAAGTTTAGTTTCGCATTTTCGAGATGAGTGTGGTCATTTTGAGCACTTGACGCAGAATCGTTTGTAAATTGCGTTGAACTTTTTGCAATCGACGTTAATCCTCGTCCATTTACCCGTGATTGAATTTTTTGTACGATGGTCATCGGTTGTCTGATTATTGAACATATGCATAACGTCGTTCCAAAAAATATTTTCGGAACGGTTATTTTCCATATCTATAGCTTGCGAAATTTCTATCCAAACTTGCGCAAGCAAGATTTCTTCAGACTTGTTCCACTTCAGAGTTTGAGACATTTGTGTGTTTATTTTTTTTGAATTGATGTAGATGTGAAAAAATGGTGGTTATAAATTGTTATTTATAAGGGTGGTTTTCAAATTCAAATTCAAATTCAAATTCTAAAATTCAGATTCAAAATCAAATTTTAAATTTAAATTCAAAAATCGTATACTGTTGAGCGGGCTAATTCAAATTCAAATTTTAAATTCAAATTCAAAAACCGTATACTGTTGAGCGGGGTACTTTAAAATTCAAATTCAAATTTTAAATTCAAACGGTTTAGTTTTCAGCGGGATTATATGAGCCTATATATAGTATCCTACCAGTCACAATTCACACACAAATAACACAATTCACACACAAAAAATGTCTCGCAAAGATTTTTCTCAGCAATTCCCCAGCCCAGAGAAGTTGCCGGAAACCAGCTTTCCAACCCCAAATCACTTGCCGGAAACCAGCTTTCCAACTCTACCAGAGTTTGAAGTTTACTCAACACCACCGGAAAATGTCTTTCCGGTGGGTTTTGAAAACATCCCATACCTCCCAATTGTTCCAACTCCACTGTGAATCAGTCCACGTGGATTTTCAAACCACCCAGCCGGTTAAGTGAGGCTTCCTCCCAAGAATCGGAACAAGATGAAAAAAGCGTTAGGGAGATTATGGAAGAAGCGTGCACGTGAAGAGGTCGCCGTGAGCAAGAAGCACGGAAGCTCAAGATTTCCAAGACAACTATTTCGACATAATGGAGCGTCGATACTTTAATGGGGAGTTTAATTCTCCGGCAACCAGTTCTGAGGGTTGGGACTCAGATGATTCATTTTTTTAAGTTTATAGTAGTTTTATTATGTATTTCATGTTTTTATGTTGTTTTTATTAGGGGGATTCTGTAGTTTTTTATGTTTAAGCATATTATGTATTTCATGTTTTTAGTTAATTGTTCAAGTTTCAGTTTAAATGTTTCATCATTATGCGTTTATGTTTGCATTTTTTTCCTCTACGAACATTTCAATATCACTATCTATAAAAACACTTCACCTTATTAAAACCTCCACAATATCACCTTATTAAAAACCTTTCAATATCACTATCTATAAAAAATATAGAAAAAAAAAAAAAAAATACAACTTCATCTTCGTCGTGCAGACGGCGACGCTTCCCACGGCGACGGACGGCGAGGGGAAGCGGTGTCAAAACGAGGGACGGCGAGCCTCGACGGTGGACGGCGAGCCCTCACGGCAAGCCCACACCGTGACGAGTCCTTTGATCGTTAGCTCCCTACTCTAAGGGTATTTTAGTCATTTTATATGTCATCTTTAACCACTAAAAGCCCAACCATTTTCATCTTCCTTATGTGATTGTTCTTATATTTGCATATTTTTAAAAAGGGCAATTTCATATCTCCGCTCTTTTTAGTTAGAAATTTCATAAATGCCTAAAGATGCAGTAAAAACATTGTACATTATGCATTCAATATTTGCATTTTTGGTATATATGAAATTAATCATGAAAGTAAGGTGATCTATGAAATTATTATTTTTTTTAAAACTAAACAAACAAAAAAACTTTATGTTTTGAATTAATAAATCATATCCACATTTTTCATCAAATTCATAAAACGTCATTTGGAATCAAACCCTCATCAAATTAAAAAATATATCACCAGACTCACGTAGTAAATCCATCTTCATCAAACATATTTCATTGCTGACATAATTCATCAAGCCCATATTCATATGATCATTTTTTATTAATGTCATTAGTCGTCATCCGACTACCAACGTGATTGCACCACCGCCAGACCTTTGCAGGCTTTCTAGCCTCATTCCCACATCACTACAGACAGCGACACCACCACCACTACACACACGAGCATACAACCTCCGGTCTAGGTTAATTTATGTCCAAATTCAGCAGATAAGCTTTTTTCATGTGTTGTTTTGGAATTTTAGTTTTATATGTTTTTGGGGAAATAGCGTAAGGCGTAGCTTGGCGGCATGATCAAACATTACGTCTTTGCGGTCAAAGCTAAGCTTTTGCGTTTATAAGGCTTGTCATAAGGCGGCACAAAATATGAAAATATTTATATATTTATATCATATTTCATATATATTGAGTTTACAAAAAGATGTGGCATAAGACAGCATGGTGACATGACCAAATCTCACGTCTTTGCAAGACCTTTACGGGACCTTTGCGACCTTTTTAGAACAATGTATAGGGGTTACAAATTTGTGCCATATAGGTGTTTGTAGATTTACGAAGGATTTTAAGCGAATTTGTCGAAGAATATGGGTTTTTATTTTGGTTTTATTTTTGTAAGAATTTGAGGTAAATGTGTTTTTTTTCTTTCGGGTTTTGATTTTGGATCGTAATTTGGCATGAATGTGTTTATTGTTTGTAGATATTTATATAAGACTAAAATACACCGTTGGTCCATAAACTTGGCAAGATGCATCGTTATGGGACAAAACTCGACATTTTCATCGCAATAGGTCCAAACCTTGGCCATTAAATGCCAGAATCGTCCCTTGACCAATAACGCCTATGTCAACGTCTTTTTTCTGTTAGTTATTGGAGGGTATTATAGTCCATACACATTTATAACTCAACTTAGTTAATTCTAACTCAAGAACTATTCCACCAACACATAAAGGGGTTATTGTTTGAACAAATTATATCGATGTACCGAGTCCTCACCACTTAAGTATGACTTCATAAAAGTCAATCGGTAAAGAAAGTATGAGCTCATGCAATTTTACCGTGATTAAAAACAAATTTATACATTATCAACTACTTAGCTAGTTGACTTATAACGATCAACTATATATAGTGTTTGATGAAACCGAACATAACGATACTACTGAGTCATTGTCTCGATACATGTTAATATATCGATACTTTACAAAATATAAAAGATGAATTTGGGCCTAACTTCAAAACGTTCAATCTATGAATCTTCAAATGATCTACACCGCCTCGATCGATATCCGAAACCGTTGAACCGAAAAACATGAACCCTAAATTGATGATGTCCGCTACCTTGTCTCGCAAAAACAAGTATACAAACAACAAACATATAAGTTATGTCTTGTCACATATTTTACAATGGAATTAAACACATGACATGGTATTCATCATCAAACATCACCTAGGGTCGCCTTTGGTGAACAAAGGTTAGGACGCAGCTTGTAATCTTTTCTTTGCTCCTAAAGGGTGTCTTAACACCGCTTGAAACATCGACAACGAAGACCACCAACCCTTTCACCTTCTCCTCCACATCAAAACCAGCAAGTTCTCAACATCAAACCCCGCAAACTCAACCATTTTGGCCTTCCCCTTCCCATCTAAACATCGCTTAAATTCTTGAACAACTTCTTTCCCTTTTTTTCTGGGCAAAACATCCTCTTCATCAACCATCTTCCCTTTTCATTTTCCTTTAATTTTCTCCCTTTTTTTTTAGCTACAACCCCTTTTTCGTCTTTGATTACAACACCACCTTTCACTCTTGGTGTCCTAGTTCCACTCCCCTGCATTTTTTTCTTATCTATCCCCTGCCATTGACGTCTAGTCCTAAAAGGTGTTTGACTAAGCATCCTAAAGTTAGCATCCCGCTCTACCCAACCCACAACTTCAAACTGATGTTTTAAGTAAATTTGTGCTAAATTTTGGGGCTTGTGGGCTACGAAGATATCAACTAACTCATTTGTTTCACCATTCCAAACAAAGTATGAACATCAACATCGATATGAATCAAATGCAAACCATTTTCTAGGGATTCTTTAGGATCACGTAAAAACAACGCCCATTTTGTTCATTAATCTCGATAACACATTATCAAGGCTTGAACTAAATATATCCCTATCACCGTAAAGGCACACATATTAATTAATGAACCTTATTCATACCGGTGGGCTATAATCAAAACCCCATTATAGTGGATTCTAAACAGACCTCACCTTCTTTTCTTCCTTCACATCCTTAAAAGTTGAGATTTAATATGCTTATGTCCTTCATTGTTACTTTTTGTTTTTTACGAATGGGTCTCGACTAGATGTGTTTTCAAGATGCGTGAGTGTGAATGTATGTTAGGTTTCGTTTTGATTGGGTTTTGTTAATTGGGTCGGGTTATTATGATAGTGTTTATTGTTTCGGATCTTGTTAGTTGGGTTCTTTGGTGATTCCCAACACATTAATTGTGTATAAGCGTATCAAAGAAGGCAAAAGGTCAAGTTGCAGGGTAATAGGTTTAAAATGTCACACTTGGTCCCTCAATTTGGCCGATTAGCGTTTTTGCACTTAAAATTCCCGCGTATTTTTCTCACACAAACTTGACTATTTCTCTTTTTACTAACTTCACAATTAGTCCCTGAATTTGGAACGTCCAGTTGGTTTTGGTATTTATTGGTTAATACACTATACCAATTGCATACCAACAATCAAAAGAAACATATCCTAAGAAAATCTCAACAACCTCCCAATGGCTGACTTCCCACTACTTGAAGAACTCGCCAAAGCTTCGAACTCTGACTACATGTTTCACTCGATTTCTCTCTTTTATCAGAGAGAAAACGATAAGGACATCAAAATTGCTAAGGGACTCCAAAACACTTTGACTGACTTGATTAGTGGTATGAAGGAAACCCAAGAATACATCTCTGAGATCGAAGGCTTTCGAACTACGGTGATGAACTACAAGGTTCTCGAGGATCTTCGCAACAAGCAAAAAGCTAATGTCTTGAAGGCGTTGAAGATAAGGAGGATGATCATCGTCGACACACTCACGGTGTGTGTGACAGAACAACTTCCTTGATGATCTTAGGAAGTGTTGAGAAGGAAAAGAAGTGGTTATGTTTTCCTTTTTTAGAAAAATATGTACTTGAATATTTAATGTTTAATATGAAGTTAATGAATCTATATGTTATGTTCTAGTATTTTAATTTGTTAATTATGTTGTTAATTGTTGTATTAGCTCTAAGAGAGTTGTTATATCGGTTTTGATTGTATTGGGTGTTGGTAGAAGTATGGTCCTTGCTCAAACAGTTTAAGAGTATAGGGGACTAAGGTTTTAGTCCCCTATCCTGTCCTCACATTTGCATTAACTTATAGCAAGCACTTTATTCTCACATTTTACCACAAATTTGAATTCATATACATAAACCCAACCCTTTCGTAGAAATTGCGTCAAAATGGGTAAATCTAGAGCTCCTAAATGATTAAATGCTCCAATTGTCAAACTGTTGGACATAATAAGTCTAGTCATCACAAGGATCGGTACCAAAACCAACAAAGGAAACTAAGGTTCGAGGTAGAAAAAGGCATTGTGATGGCAGAAGGCAACAAGTATTCATTTAATTGTCATTTGCATAACGATTGATCTTGTGTGTTTACATTGTAGTTGATGCGCAAATGTATTACTTTTGTAGTGGATGGATGAAGTCTATATAAGGAAGACTATGGAACAAGAGTTTGTTGAAGCTCTTTATGAGCAACAAGAAGAACACACAAATTTGGAGGAAGATGAAGAGCAGTCCAGGTTGGATGAAGAAGCATTCCAGCAGTTTTTGGAAGAGGAGAGAATGTACAAAAGAATTGAAGAGGAATGGGAGAGGAAAATTTGGCTTGAAGATGCAGAGTCTGAGGCAGCTTACTATGGAGTGTCTGTGGAAAAGTTATATCCAAGACATCCATATGTGCTGGATAAAATTCACGCTCTGAATGGCACAAATTCCAGCAGTTTTCGAAGGTTGTAGGCTTCTACTCTTGTAGCCATTTGTAATATCGACAATATCATGTTTGAACATGTTTTTGTTTTTTTTTACTATATACGTTGACTAGTTTGTAAGAATTTATGTTGTCTTTACTCCTTATCTACTTCTTCAACAACCACAACTCCCATCTACTTATATAATACATCTTAAGTCAACAATTGTTTATAATACCAACATTTTATCACCATGGATGTACAAAATGGTTGTCAAATGGTATGCATTGACTGTTGGGTTGAAAGTGAAAACAGGGCTGGATTGACCTTTTTTTCAAGGCGTCCACCTTATAGAGATTTCATGTGGTATGTTTGTCCAAAGGTGTGCCTTGATAGAAGGGAAACACATCTTATCTTGGTAGAGATGGTGTTACAAGGAAAACACAAACACGGGAGATAGTGGTGCATATGTGATGGGTCTACATATTATCGCTCCTACGAGTGTTGGTGCATCCTTGGGCGATGATGAAGAAGAAAGTGAACCACCCACACCGAAACACCAAGTGGAGAGCGCCAGTAGCCAAACACCACTAAGCACCTGCAATCGAAAGACCAAATGGAGAACGCCAAGACAAACACCACTTCAACCAACTGCAATCGATGCACCAAATGGATCACCTACTAGTCATTTAAAGCAGTGAATTCCTAGCAAGAAATGCTATGTTGTCTTTCAGTCTAAATGTAGCTTAACTGATATGTGTGTGCTTCTATGTTTATAATAATTGAATTTTGGTTACAAAAGAGATTTTAAATACTAACAATTCGGTGTGGTTCCTCTAATAATTTGGTTTATGTTGACCTTATAAGTCAAAATGGGTTTTCCCAAGCACCAAACTAAACTGGATATGCAAGTGCAAACTACAAAATGAAAACAACATATCCAAAATATACCTACACCACCACCTAATTACACCATATGAAGCAAAATATACATGTTAACAAGTATCATTTTCAGTAACCATCATCAGCCAAAAAATATACATCTTCATTACATCAAAAACTAAAAATAACAGGTGAACTTCTTGATGGGAGGCTTGATATTCATGGGGGGAGACTTGAGGTCCTTAGGGGGAGTGATGAGTGTGCAAATACTCGTCATTTTTGTACCATTTAAACTGCAAAAACATCTGAAAACACTGAGAAATGCATCAAAATGATAAAAATATCACAAATAAGTGTTTTATGTGTTTTAAATGCAAAATACCAAAAAATTGAAAACGATCAAGTTTGCATAATTGGCGCTTTAGTCCCCAAGTTTCAAAAGTTGTCAAATCTAGTCCACTGTAAATCAAAATAAAGCAAAATATCATTTAAGGTCCATGGGATTCAAAAGTTGTCAAAACAAACCCTTCAAAGTTTAAAAAATACAAAATGACAACTTTAGTCCCTTAAGTTTAAAAATTGTCAAATATAGTCCTTGGTGAATTTAAAAATTGAAAATAATCAAAAGTAAACCTTGTACTATTCATATATGGCATAATTGGTCCTTGTGTTAACTTTGGAAAAGTTGCAATTTCAGTCCCTCATAAATCAGAAAATTACAACAATGGTCCTTGTGTTATTAAGCTACAAAAACCAAACGGACCCTTTTTATTAACACAAACCCAACCCAATACCAAATCCCAAACCCAGCTGGCCCAATGCAACACACAAGCCCAAGCCCAATCACTTGACCCTTGAACCTTGACCCATGAACCCTGAGCCAGTCCAAAACCCATTTGAACCCCTCCAAATGAACCCCTCTCTTATTATTAATAACGGGGTCAAACCCCGGTCAAACCCACCATCACTGTTCTTCTCCCTCACAGTCCCGCCAAAACCAGAAACCACCATGGTTTCTCGCCACTTGCTTCTACCACCTCACCACCACCTTTCCACCTCACTACCTACTCTCCCCTCTCATCCCTTCCACCTATATACCAGCCACCTTGCATTTAATGCATCCCCACCATAAGCAGTTTTACTGTTACACTCACAAAACCTGTTTTTGCTGCCAACTCACCCCTAGCTCCATATCTACTTCCCAACTTGTCCCCTTACACCTCCACAATCACCCAAAGTGCATTAATTGCAGCAGAACTGCCTCAATCCACTACTATGACTTTTGGCGCCAAAAGTGAATTCAAAGGCTGTGATCATCTCTGCTCATCCAATGGCCAAGATTGCAAGTGGGATATATTCAGAAGCATGTGGAGAGTCTCAAAAGGCTATAAAAAAGGAAGGAGAAGCAAAGGAAAAAGATATCTAGTGTAAATTTTATTAGCTTATGTCGAATAGTGTAATTTCAAAATTCCAGTGTAATTTCAAGCTTTCAAGTACTTTGTTTAGTGATTTCAGTGTAATCTAAACCTTTTTCGCTTTCAATTTCGCTAATCTTCAAGTATTCAGTTTATGCAATTTTCAAGTTCAAAATCTCATATTAGCTTAATGTTGTTTGTAGTTGTTAGTATGGACTGAATAAGCTCATATAAGCTCCTTATATAGCTTATGAAAGCTATTAGATACCTTTAAAATCCAGTTTATAGTTAAAACTAAAAAATAAAAAAAAAATACTAAAAAAATAGTTGGAAAATCAAAAATCAATGGAAATGAAGATCACAGCTGGAGCAGGGTAAATCTTGGATGGCCTTGGGTTTAGAAGCTTAGTGGTAAGCTATTAGGGTTGATCCTTGGTCCTTGTTCTTGGTTTTCAGCTGAATTGAATTTGTAAGCCTTTTTAAGCATTTTTTGCATTTCAATATATAAGTAGCTTAAAGCTTAAATCTTTGTGTTTTTATTTTTCTAAGTTGTAGTTAAGTAAAATTATACATTAAAACAGTTTACTTGTTCTCTTTAATTTGTAGTTACTAAAAACCTTAGTTTAACTGTCATTTTAGCATAATATAGAATACCAAGTAATTATAGTTTAAGCTAGTGTTTCTGTGTTCATTTAAGCTTATTTATTCATAACAAGTTGATAAAAAGCAGTTTCAAAAGCCTTGGTACTCATTTGCTTTAAAAAACCAAAAATCAGTTAGTTAAAAGGTTGTTTGGATTTGTGAGTAAAATTGTGTTAGAGGTTGTTTATGTTGTTGCTTGTTGTTGTTATATGTCACATTAGGTCATAATAACTCGTAGATACAATAAAATCGCCTTATAACTCCAAAAGTCAAAATCTCTTTGATCCTTCATTTTAGTGCACTGTCATGAATTTAAGAACCTATGATCATGCTCATTAGCTTATAAGTAGATAACCTAGCTTATTTTAGACTTATAATAGCTTATAATAACAGTTTAAGTTAATTTAGATCAATCAAAGTTCATATAAGTCAACTTATTTGGTTTTCATAAAAAGTCAAATTTTCTTATTTGCAGTTTTTGAATAAAATAGATAATTTTTTACAGGATTTAATATAGAGTTTCAAGATTTGAGCTTTTAGGTTTATAATATTTAGTTGCTCATCTTTATCACAGTAATTTTTATAATTTTTAGTTTGCTAGTTAAACTGCTTATTTCTTGGTTTCTTTTAAGCCTTTTTCAAAAACCTCCCCGTGCTGAGAGGAGTTGTTGTATCTGCTGATTTCACAAGCTCACACAGAGCTTATTAGTGAACCTCGACTTTTGACCCTTAGCTTTTTGGAAAGCCCATCTAGCTGCCTCAAAGGTCCAAAGGCTTATTTTTCTTTTTCTAGCTTATTTAATAGGGTCGCTTATAGCTTTTATTTTTGTCCATTTCTCAAGATACACCGACTCAAGATACTATCGACTCAAGATACACCGAGTCATCGATGTACTGAGCCACTTTCACAAGCTCACTCGTAGCTTAATATTGGGCCCCACCTTGTATACTTTGGTTTTCCGAGAAGCTCACCTAACAAGCTTGTTGTGTCGGTGTTCATTTAGAGCTTTGGAGCTTTTGCCCTAGCTTAATCTAGCCTACAAAACCGCATGTGAGCTGTTTGGTTAATAGGATTAGTATAATTGCTTATTTGCTTATTTTAAGCTTATCAGTGTAATACTTTGTTCTTTTTAGCTTAATATAAGTAGCTTTAGCTTATTTGCATCTTATTTCACTTTTGTTTCTTTTTGGTTAGCTTATTTGGCCACTTATTTTAGCTTGGAAACATCAAAATAAGCCAAAAGCTTAAACTGTTAAGCTCTTAAGCTCTCAAACTGCTTATTTTTAAGTTTTAAAATTTTTGTCTTTATTAAAGTTGCATATTATCAGTAGTATAGTAGGTTTATAAAAGAAAAATCACAAAACATCATTTTAAAAATAGTGATAGCATTTATTTAATATAAATTAGCTTTTTAATTTTCTTTTTCACTTATTATTAAGCACTTTACTGCTTTTATAATTTTCTTAGCTTTCATCACCATAGGATATTTATAGAAAAAATTTGAATTTTCTTAGTTTGTTTAGTAGTACTTATTAGAATTTAAAATAGTTAAAAGTATTAAATAATTAATAAAATAAATAAAAACATGAAAATATCTTTTCGCTTTTAAAATTAGTTTTCTAATATTTTAGATTTTTCTAAGATAAAATTTCATTTTTCTAGGTTAATTTTATATTTTCTTGTATTTAAGTGTATTTTAAATAATTAATAAATAGTAATTAAATAATAATAAATAGATAAAAAGTGTAATAAATATATTTTAAGTTTTAAAATAAGTTTTATAATATTTTAGATTTTCTAAGTCATAATTTCACTTTTCTAGCTTTATTTCATATTTTATTATACTTTAGATTATTATTAAATAGTTAAAAATAGTTTTTAATTAATAATAATTAAATAAATAGTCATAAAATAATTTTAATTTTCCAATAATTTTCTTTTATTATTAGGATTGTAAAATATCATTTTATATCCATAGGTGTTTTATTCTTTTAAATTCACGCTTTATTTTGTGCGTTTACGTAAAATTTAGTATACGTCGCTACGCTTGTTTAATCGATTGTTGTGCTTTATAATTCTCAGTATCCAAATACAATTCCAAACAATTAGTAGTGTAATTATCCACCAAAATCTTTACTGATCATTATCCTTAGTGATCATTCTACGTCCGAACGTGTTCACACACCATTAAACCTCGTGGGACTTAACGACTGGGAAACACTATACTCCTCCGGACTTAATTGCATTGGTTTTAGACTGTTTGAATTTTATTACGGTTGACCATTCACAAGTGGTTGACTTGTGTACTAAACTTGACAGTTTGGAAGCGATCAGGGAGGCACATACCACTTATTCCTATTTGTGCTGGAGCATCCCACAGCCGCTAGAAGACCAAGTACAACCTTGGGAGCGGAAGCCTTGGATGCTTGGGAAGTGGAACCTTTCAAAGTAGTGGTCTTAGAAGACATGTTCCCACACTCATCATCAGATGTGTCTGAAATAATGATGACATCAACTTCATTTCCTTTCACGTTAGTATCTGGAAAGATAGACAAAACAGAAAGAAATCAGAGTTCACCCATTACAACTTTCTTAGCTTGCAAACATTAACTCTAACCTTTCTCAGACTCCTTATGCCCATATTTTTCCCACAAGTCTTCAAGTATCACATCAACAATGTCATCTCTTATATCCCACTTATTCCCATAAGTAGCCATGACATACTCAACCATATCGTCAGATACTTTTAGCTTGCTATAATCCCTCTTTTGATGATTCGACATCGCTCGGATTTCACAAATAAATTAGAGTTATTTATGCTCATCCCTTAAAATGGCAATCACACAAATACAAAAAAACCCCGACTAACCTTTCATCACTTGAGCTTCTTTCGCAAATCTGCATAAATCATCAAACATTTCATCTTCTTTTAACCAAGTATCCCCATATTTTGCCTTCACATATTTTACCATCTCATCAGTTACATCTGTAAAAGTAAGCTCCTTTTCTGCCATTGTTAAAGTGTGTGTGAGGAAGGAGGGAAACGATCAAGATGGTATACGGTAGCGTTTCTCAGAATTAACTAAGTTGAGTTATAAATGTGTATTGATGCAGGTTTTACTGACCAGGTCTTAAATTTATAGTGTCTCGCAATACCTATGGTCTACCCTAGTACACTAACGGGCAGTGTACCCGGTCGTGTGTAGTGTAGTAAATGGTAAAGCCGAGGTCGTCCCAAGAGCTATGTGTGTTGGATTATTACTAAGTCTAATTGTCACGTAATAATAATGGTTTCGATAGGATTTAATTAATTAAACTACTAATGCGTAATAAGTAAATGAAGGCGATAAATGGTAAAGAGAAATCAATGAGAGAAGTGGTGCTAACCTAATTAATCATCCTAGCTAGTTATGTCTACGCTCTACTTACTTCCAATTACTTGGTGGGGTCAAATTCGAGAGGACAACATTTGGTCAATTCGCCTAACCTATCGGCAAAGAAAGATGCCACCACAGAGAAATCGGGTGCAACTGTCATAAGTCCCGTTGTTCCCGGTCCCCTAAGCCAAGTCATTAAGCACCGCTACATGCTAGATTCATAATAGTGAGTGCTCGACCGTTAGGAACTTAGACACTACACCCCAATTCTTAAGTTCATCCAAATGATAGGTGATCGGTTGGTCAAATCGCACAAGTAGAAAGGGTCGTCGGTTGGTCAAATCGCACAAGTAGAAAGGGTCACAATTGTACGAAATACATGAATTGAAAGTAAAGAAATATAAAACGCTAATGCTTATCGAATTGAGTGACTTCTCCTGAAACACTCTGATGCTCCCCAAGACCGCCTTGAGCTTTTTCCCACGCTCTTAGAGTGTTGTGTGTGGAATGGGATGATTAGAAATGCCGGAATTCATGGGGTATTTATAGGCGGATCTGGTTACTACGTAACCAATATATGAGTTACGCCAGAACCTTCTATTTCTTCGTAAAATGCACTAGATTTGTTGGTTACGGCGTAACCTTATGAGTGGTTACGTTGTAGTCTTCAATAAACCTCGGTTACGTCGTAAGTGATGCGAGTTACGGCGTGGAACATCTTTTGACCTAATGTAGTTACGTCAGAACCTCCGGAAGGAGTTACGCCAGTAACCTTCCGATAAGTTAGCGACCGAGTCACGCAATAGTTACGGCAGTAATGTGAGAGATGAGTTACGCCGTAACTTCTTCAAAATAGCATATTGTGATAAATCTTTAGATATGTTTCCATTTCCGCCTCTTTAGCTCCAATGCTCGTAATTTACCCGAAAGTGGAAAACAATGGAAAACAAGCGTAAATCCATATAAATGATATAAATAACGAGCATTATCGGGAAATTGACACTTAATATTCGTGGACTATTTGATGTTATCAAATATCCCCCACTTGAACTCTACTTGCCCTCAAGTAGACCTTATTAGATAGATTCCTAAAAGATATCTCTCATAACCTCGAAAATATGAGTTTACAAATCCCTTATGCTAGAATAAAACAAAGCCGAACACCTCACGAAGGGAACAAACACTCAAATCTCTCAACTATTCTAAGTATCAATTTCGGGTGATCACCAATCGCACAACATAGCATGTATTTTATCATAAGCTTGGCGGTTACACAAATCTCCACCACTAGAGTTAAGGGCTAAACAATTCTCGAAGGCAATATGGGTAGACACGACAAAGGTTAAGGGTGACTCGTCATTACTAACATGTTACGCGAAGTGGACAAAATCAATGATACATGACCAAATCCATGGCCAAGACACCAAAGATTGCTCGCTGCATCACCTAGACACGCTTCATGACTAAAAGGGTAGGATAAGACATGGGATATATAATTGGTGTAAAATAAAAAAAACAAGGTGTAGTCTAAATCTATAACCAAGTCGTCACCACTTACCGTCCGCCCAAAGTTCAAGCTTAGAAGCCAAGAAACCGGATCATGAAATGCAAGGTAGATGTGTCATTAGAGGACGCCGTGATGGGCACACTACCTTTTCTCCAACTGCTGGCATAACTACCAACCCAATCTTCAAATGTGACCGAGGTGGCCTCCTCGATACTAAATCAATAAAGCTCATACTACGCTTACTTATAACAACGCACTTTTCAATAACATAGTCATAACAATTTTTTTTTGAATCAACATAACAATCAATACTTACATAATATCCCCCCACTTGAGATGAACAATGGGAATTCGGGGGGTCTTCAATGATCTTCAGAAATGTTGTCAGTGAAAGCGTGATTTCCGAACCTTTCCACTCGAACCTTGAACTTAGGCAAATGATGACTTCCCAATCACAAATAAAGACTATAGGGTAGGCTAAGGTGTATAGGTGTATCGAAACAATATATTTGGTGAACAAAATGAAAAGAATGGCTCGTAAGGGTGTATCTAGGGGTATCTTGCACTAAAGATGAGTGCAACAAAAGGGTTTCACATGGGGTCGAAAAGTCGAGGAGACTAATCGATAGACTCACAATGGTAGGTCGTTTGGGTGATAATCCTATAATATTGCCTTCTAAACCGAAAAGTCCAAATACATCGAGCTAACTCAACATACCTCGCCTATGGTCTCGAAATGATGCAAAGGCCAAGTTCTAAAGTTTACAAGCTACCCAAGACACTCATAATTTGGTGGATTTGGGGTAAAATATTGGAAACAGATAAGGCTAATCTCACCATATAATATCAAGGGTTGTATGTGCTCGGCTAAGGTCTAATCCAGTTAGGTTAAGAAAACATGTCAAAATTTTAAAATGGCATAATTTTTCAAAATAAACTAGAAAATGAGGGCTAAATAAAGTCCAAGGGATAATTCTACTCCGTCCCCCACTTGAATTGTACAAAGTCCCTTTTGTACTAGGCATTAAAATAAAGGTGAAGAGAAAGGTAGAATTAGAGCGAGAACTTCCCGAAATTTGCTCCAAAGAAGAAGGCTCACGAAAAGAAACGTGCCTTCAGATAAGCGCCATGAACAAACTTCAATCCTCGAAATCACAATACCGACAAGCATAATTATAAAAAGGAAAAAAATGAAAACGAAAACAAACCTAACTCACTTTCAGGAATCACGGTTGCATTTAGCGCATGCAACAAGTTTTTAAACCACTTGGTGTCCCAAGTGACGAGTGAAGTCTCGTGAGGGTTTACAGGAACACACCCACAAAGTTCATTTAAAATTAATACAAGGTCACCGTGTTTTAAAATGAAAGAATTAGCAGAGAAAGTTACGTCAGAACTCCTTTGAGGAGTTACGCCAGAATCGGCAAAACCGGAATGAGTCGCAAAGCGGTAGTTACGGCGAACTAATCGAGATGAAATTACGCCGTAATAGGTTATGCGTCAAGAATTATGTTGCTAAAGGTTGGTTACGGCAGTAATCACCAAGATGAGTTACGCCAGAACTCGTTCGATCAAAGAATCGCAGCAGAATTAGTTCCTCGTTTCGCAAAAATAGTTAGAAAACACAAACCCAATGTAAAAGGAAATAAAACAAAGAAAGGGATAATTCGGGTTGTCTCCTAAAGAGCACTTTTCTTTATTTACGAGTCTTTAAGTTAGACTCAGAGCCGCGGGGCTTCTATGGGGGTCTTTGGACTTTCCTGACCTTTTCAATGTCCTTTATCAAGTTATTCCAGATCCAGGTGACATTGGGAGTTGTTCGGTCGAATTATTTGATTCCCCTTTTCAAAACCTTGCAAAACTTTTCATCCGGTCCTAAACAATACCTAGTGAATACGAACCTTTCGGTGACAATAGGTGGAGGTTTTCTATATTGGATCCCAAGTAGTTCGCATCTGTTTTTCTCATACTCCTCATCATCAATGTCAGTCATACACACCTTGTACCGTGGTTCATTGCCAGTGGTTTCTTTAATGCAGTAGTCTTTAGTTTCAATAGAGTTGTTCACAATCCTGTAATTGCAATCTTCTCTTGTGTCAGTCTCATTATCAACTGCTGAGTCACCAGTATCATGGTTATCTTTATTTCTGCAGTCCTTCCAAATTTTGTTTTTAGTGGATGTATCCACCTTTCCATACTTGATTTTCACCCAATCATTAAATCTTAATTGGCCTGACCATTGCACCTCGGTACATTTATGGTCAGTTGTTGAAGTCCAAAGAAATTCGTCAGTTCCTACTCTTTTTGTATTACTTCCTCCATTACAGAAGTTTTCGTAAGGATTACACGAAGCCCAAGAATCCCCATTAGCAGTTTTAATCCTTTCGCACCAACGCTTTCGACCAATGACTCTCTGGCCAATGGTTGTTGTCTCGTGGTTATTCCCATTGTGTTTGCTAAGACAAGGATCACCCATATTTCGACCGGGTGACATTTTCCCACGCCATCCATGTTAATGTAAGCAAAAGTTGTTAATACAAATAAGCCGTAAAACGCTTATTTATATTTTACGATCTTCCGATGTTTTGTCGATAACAAAAGTAAGATCATTTTAACGAAACAAATAAAATACGTAAACGGTTTGAACTAATAGTTTTCTAACACACTTACGCTTTCACATAAAACACTAAAACTAGTATAAGTGATTTTATGCTTAAGATATACATATGTACAACAACTAGTGTTTACATATTGGGATAACATATACTTAACTAAGTATATACCAAAATGGGTAAAACAAGTATATACTAAAATGGGTAAAACAAGTATATACTAAATAGGTAAAACTAGCAAATGGTTTTGACCCATAACCCATGGTTTTATTTATACCACTTAACCAAGTTCATTGTATCCTTAAGATACATTGTATCTAGAAAGAAAACCATGGATCAACCCATAACCCATGACCCATAACCAAAAATACCCATGGGCAAAGAGGAGCTGCCCACGGATCCCTGCTTTGTGCTAGCCGGATCCCAAGTGGAAGGGATCCGTGGGATCCGGGAAACAGAGGATTTTTCTCTATAAATAGTGAGCCATTTCTTCATTATTTCTAACCCTTTCCAACACACTTTCTCCCCGAGTTAAATCTCACTAACCTTAGATCCAAGAGATCTATGTTTGTAGTCTTGTTTTGTGTGATCTTTTAGGTTCCTCTTAAAGGCAAGATCACCACCTTTGAAGTCGAGCAAGCTCAAGTCCATGAGTTGCTGCTTCTTCATCATCAAGGCTACTAAAGTCCTCTTGTTGATGATCTCTTTCTTTCTTCAAAGAATTGTAGTGTTGAAGACATTAGTGAAAGATGTCTCAAATGTCAAGACGAAGATATTAGTGAAGGGTATCTATCGCTATAGGATAAGCACTTGTGGTAGGTGCTTAGAAGTCAAGACAAGAAGCATTAGTGAAAGGTGCTTAGAAGTCAAGACTTGAAGCATTAGTGAAAGGTGCTTCGAAGTAAAGACACAAGACATTAGTGAAAGGTGTCTTGTAGATCTAGTCAAAGGCATTAGTGAAAGGTGCCTTAGATGTACATTCGATATGGTGTGTTTCGATGTACTAGATAGACTAGCATTAGATCCAAGGATATTGATATCCTTGATGATGTTGTAAAGGAGTAGATCTCCTTTGGGATTAGTCGTTGGTGTAGTGTGGTAGTAGTTCCTCCATTGAAATGGAACTAGGTGCTTAGCCTAGTACCTAATAAAGGGTAGGCGACGCCAGTGAAGGTGTAGTTCACCTAAGGTGTGAAAGAACTCGGTGGTTAGCCTAGCACCGTATAAAGGGTAGGCGACGTTGTGTAGGTGTGGTTCGCCTTGGTGTGAAAGAACTCGGTATTTAGCTTTGTACCGAAAAAGGTTAAGCGACGCCAGAAGGCTTCTCCGCCATAAGGAGATTGGTGTAGTGTTTACGAACTCTCGAGTAGGTGACTCGGGAGTGGAGTAGGCAAGGAAGGTGTCCTTGTAGCCGAACCACTATAAATACTGCTTGTGGTTTTGTGCTTCTTACTCTTTATCTTTTCATTACATATCTTAATATGCTTGTTTATCAACATCCAACACACACAACCAAATAGATTGACATAAGTCGATCTAAATAGTTTAAAAGGAAGTTTTAATTGGTAAAACTATTCAACCACTCCCCCTTCTAGTTTTCCACAATTGGCATCGAGCTTCGCTACCAAGTCTCTTGAAGTATATTGTACTTTAAAAACTTGATACGATCCATAGTTAATTGAAAACTACAAAGAAGGTTTTTCATAAAAACAAACACCATGTTTTTCAAAAACTATATGTTTGGATGTTGAGTTGATAACAACATTTTTTATATATCTTTTCATTTAATTGCACTAATCTTCTTTATGATGTTGATTAGTCAAAGCTCATACCCACCAAGCTTTAGGAGACGCTGGTAACAAGAATACCTTCCTTAAGAAGGTATCTTAAACGCAAAGGAGCGGAAATCGCCTAAGTGACATTTGTCATTTGTAAAGACATTCCTAAGTGCATTCGAGGTATGACTTTCCACTTATATCTAAATGATATTAGTCTAGTTAATAAGTGTTATTTGTTAGGCATTTATTTGAGTAGATTTTGTGTTTACACATGATTTACATGAAGCTTCGTTAGAAGCCTTTTTCTCTCATACGTGTTATATTTCTCGCCTATAGTTATAGTATATATAGCTTATGTTTTATTTCTTTTAATCCTATAATAAAACAAAAACACGAATTTCAAAAATTCCTCCTTCCCTATTAATAATCCCACTCGACGCCCACTTTATTCAATCCTCACTTTTTCAAATTTTCCAATTTCAAAAATTCCCTCTCATTTAAAAACTTCATCTTCCTCCTCATTCCATCTCATCCGAAACCAAGAAGATCCGTCATCAACATGGTTTACATCGCACTCGTGCTCATCGCCCTAACACTCATCGCACTTGTGTTCCCTATGATGAAGTTCACATACGGAGACATTTACTTTGTGTTGTTAATCTATATTGGGGTTATATACCCAATCCTTTGTATCATCCTAAGTATTGAAATGCAATATTATTAATAATCTAGTTTATCTATGTTATTTTTATCATAATATGTTTATCATTTCTTTTGATTTATATGTTTTATATTCTTTCGTGATACATTAGAAGTCATGTATGCATGCTAAAAGAAAATGTAGGATAAAACATATCTCGTGGTATAAAACCAGAAACCTTTTATCAAATCTGTTCATATTACTGCATCCACGGATCCCGAAGATATACTAGCCGATCCCTTTTGTAAAGGAACCGTGGATCCGTCCCATCGAAAAAGCCATGCAAGATTAAAACCACTATCTTTCTAAAAGTAATAATCCACTAGAATTTCAAAACCATGAGTTAGTTAAGTGTTAAATACCATTGTTAATAAAATCTAGTAAAAACATTAGATTATCATAGGTTGGTCACAAACTTGTTCTCTTTAACCTATCATTTCTATAGGTTTAATTATGACGCATGAATATGAGTTTGATTTTCACTCACTAGCGCTACACTCCGAACATCTCTCTTGAGCCCAACACACCGGCAATCATGTCCGTGGGTTCAATAATCTCGAAACCGCTACTTCCATGAAGGACGATTGTAGACACCTCTCTACAATTTGAAGAAGGTATCAATACCTCCTTCCGAGCCATAGGACTAGAATGTCTTCTTGAAATCAACGAAGATATGTCCAAGGTTCATAATGGAATTCTTCCGCAAGTTGAACTCGCTCGTAACGAGGATCGCTTTATCTCTTTGGTTTTATATCAAAACCAAAAGTTCACTTTAACCCTTGGGCATTTTGCTCACATCCTCCGGATTCCAAATCATGGACAATGTGCCTTCACCAAGATTGGTCTCTTGATTCTCTTTTCAACTTTCGTGAAGAAAATAGTCCATATTGTTCACACATACCCTCTCCTAAGATTTAAATCGCATAATATGCAAACCTCGACCATATTACTCCAATCCAAACATTATCCATACACGGGATATCCGAGAAGAGTACAAGCCTCTTGCTCTCATTCTACGTGAAAATGTTTGGAGTCTTAGGGAAATCGAGATATTCTTCCCGCTTGTTGTGCTCACATGTTGTAATCGCTTGCTAACACAACAACCATACAATCTCGCCTACTTCTTCGCAAGGCGAATTGCAAATCTTCAAGGCTCCAAGAATAAACTCATCCCTTATGGAATGTTCTTGACACGCCTATCATTAATGTTATGCACTTCCATCCTCAATTTCAAAGTCCGTTGTACGCATTTGTGAACAAGATGATGGAACCGCTAAACATATCTCTCATGAAGACTTTCTTCATTCTTGATTCCACCAATACCCATCAATCACATAATGATCCTCCTAGCGAAGACACTCAAGGAACCTAGAATAGTCAAATAGGATCAATTCTACTCTACTCATTATTTATCAATGTAATCCTATTTCTTTCATGAAATAAAACATCTTACACTTGATATCTTAGTTTTAGAACTCCTTTAAACAAAACTTGGAATATAATGCATTGTCAAGATCATTGCATACCTTTAGTAAAGGTTCTGTCTAGCAGATAGACGGATCCCAAATGTTGTACTAAACGGATCCCTACATCTAGGGAACCGTGGGATCCAAAGAAATGTAAAATGCAATTGCAAGCATTGTATGTCAAACACATCCTTTAGAACACCTCACACTAAGCTAAACATAGTGTCTTAAGGTAGATTAAGACTTTATCAAGATAGGTTGACCTTTCCTACTCATTCCAACTCACATAGATCACACTCTAAGACTTTGTTAGATCTACCATTTCAATCCATCACTCTTCCGCCTCAAACTCACACTTCATTTTTACTTGATCCTCACATCTAGGTTAGAAATCCTTCGATTATGACAAAATTGATCATAAATCAACCTCACCTCAAAATTGATCAAAGTTGATCAAATCCTAGTTTTCCCATCTCAAAACCATTAGGATATTTTCCAAAACACAATCCTAAGTCACCACCTGATCTCTAGGATCATTTAGCTTCAATTGACACTCTCATCTTTAGTGTCATCCTTGCTCACTCATTGGTACTCATGAAAGTTCCAAATCCTTCCATAAAAGACAATCATTAGCTACATCACTCACCACCTTCAAGTACTTAAGCACCCTTCATTTAAGACACTTAGGAAGACCAAAACACTCAAGATATTATAGGTCTTAGATTTTAGAAACATCATTTCCACTCTTTCATAGTCACGATAGCCGGATCCCTAGGATTAGCCTATACGGATCCCTCTCGAGAAAGGAACCGTGGGATCCGGATGACAAGATAGGTCAAATCTTGCTAAAACAATCATTTCAACTCATCTTCCTAACTCAAACACTCCATCTCATCTTAAATGAGTTCCTAGATCAGTCCATCCTCCTCAAGTTGACTCTTGTGCATGTCAATCATCACATTCCAATGAATCCTAGTGGCTTAAGGCTTAAATGCACTTGCCAAATCTCTTAGTTTATAAACCACCTTGTTAGGACCTCCATAGTCATCACTCTCATCCTAAACTTTCAGCCCTTGCAACCTCTTAAAATCATCTCATCATGAGGAAAACCCCAAGTAGTAACTTATCCACCAAAGAACCACCCATGAAAAAGGCTCGTGTTATACACGAAATCTCCTCAACCGAATCATCTCCGGTCAAGCCAACAAATGATAGGATTCTTCATCATCCAATCAAACCAATTCCGAAAAGGATAGTACCCACAAAATTACCAATGCCAAACACCACCATACCTCCTAGGCCTAACAATATCATCTCCACTAAACCATCACCATTGGTTCCTAGAGCTATTTCATTTACTTCACCACTATCATCACCACATCTCTACAATTTAGAGGACTTGCCTCCTAGGCCGCCTCATCCGCTCACGACAACATTCTCCTCATTAGAGGAATAATGGTTCAAAATCAAGGTGTTGAGTCAACACTTGCTCCGGCTTCCTTTTCGCTGCCTCCATCATATAATCCTATTTGGATTATGAGAAATCATCAAAGTCAACCACCCGACCATATGGAAGTTGACACTTCCTTACCACCACCATCATTCTTGGTCGAGGCATTCTCAAATGCACCTCCACCAATCCCTCCATCGCTTGAAGCTCATGAAGCCGCCTCACTTGATCCTTCGCATCAAGCCATTTTATTTCCTCCACCACCACTACCTAGCCATGACAAAGATTGCTATCATTGTCAACATGTTGAAAGTTTGATACATGAAGTACGAGAAGACCAACGTTTATGTTCTATCATCTCCTCGAACGCTTCGACGAGATCAAACCTAAACAAAACTTGAGCTAGAAGATTTTAGTGGTGTCCTAGCATCAAGCGTTAGATAGCCTAGAAATTCCTAGTCATGTATTGTCTATTTTCTTATTTTTAGAGTCATGTATATCATAACTCTTGTTTTATTAAATGGAATTACATGCTACTTGTTATTTTTCCGAGAATATGTATTCATATCTCATTTATGTGATAACATTACTTGTTATATCACCTTTGCGATTTTAGTCATCACCAGACGGATCCCTCAAGATATTTAGACGGATCCCTACTAGAGGGAACCGTGGGATCCGTGAAGTCGAAAGTTTTTTTTCTAACTTAAATCACATTTGCAGAAATTGTGAATTATACTTGTTTTCTAACCCTTGTTTTGCGCTTATTCAATTAACACATAAAGAATTTGACATCCTAAAGCTAGGGGAGCTTGGTGTCAAAACAATACGCTGCAAAATTACTTGCAACATTTGATTTAAATTTCATGACTTCCCGCTGCAAATATTGCAATCATCTAGGGGAGCACACCACACATAGACGTAATCTTTGCATAAGTTAGTTGCAAATGAACTAGATTAGAATTAGTTTCTTGACGCCTTACTTAGGGATGGACTCGTCAAGGGGAGTAACGACGAGATCCTTTCCTGCTACTTGCTCTCTATTTTTTTCTTTTCACATGTTTTTCTTAAAACGATGTGTTGCTTTCTCTCAAACACTTTTGTTTCGACAAAAGGGGAGAAGAAAGTAAAACTACAAATTCAAACTTTTAGGAATTTTAGCTTTTCCTTAAAATAATCTTATGTTTTGTCATCAACAAAAAGGGGGAGATTGTTAATACAAATAAGCCGTAAAAACGTTTATTTATATTTTACGATCTTCTGATGTTTTGTCGATAACAAAAGTAAGATCATTTTAACGAAACAAATAAAATACGTAAACGGTTTGAACTAATAGTTTTCTAACACACTTACGCTTTCACATAAAACACTAAAACTAGTATAAGTGATTTTATGCTTAAGATATACATATGTACAACAACTAGTGTTTACATATTGGGATAACATATACTTAACTAAGTATATACCAAAATGGGTAAAACAAGTATATACTAAAATGGGTAAAACAAGTATATACTAAATAGGTAAAACTAGCAAATGGTTTTGACCCATAACCCATGGTTTTATTTATACCACTTAACCAAGTTCATTGTATCCTTAAGATACATTGTATCTAGAAAGAAAACCATGGATCAACCCATAACCCATGACCCATAACCAAAACCAAAAATACCCATGGGCAAGAGGAGCGCCCACGGATCCCTGCTTTGTGCTAGCCGGATCCCAGTGGAAGGGATCCGTGGGATCCGGGAAACAGAGGATTTTTCTCTATAAATAGTGAGCCATTTCTTCATTATTTCTAACCCTTTCCAACACACTTTCTCCCCGAGTTAAATCTCACTAACCTTAGATCCAAGAGATCTATGTTTGTAGTCTTGTTTTTGTGTGATCTTTTAGGTTCCTCTTAAAGGCAAGATCACCACCTTTGAAGTCGATCAAGCTCAAGTCCATGAGTTGTTGCTTCTTCATCATCAAGGCTACTAAAGTCCTCTTGTTGATGATCTCTTTCTTTCTTCAAAGAATTGTAGTGTTGAAGACATTAGTGAAAGATGTCTCAAATGTCAAGACGAAGATATTAGTGAAGGGTATCTATCGCCTATAGGATAAGCACTTGTGGTAGGTGCTTAGAAGTCAAGACAAGAAGCATTAGTGAAAGGTGCTTAGAAGTCAAGACTTGAAGCATTAGTGAAAGGTGCTTCGAAGTAAAGACACAAGACATTAGTGAAAGGTGTCTTGTAGATCTAGTCAAAGGCATTAGTGAAAGGTGCCTTAGATGTACATTCGACATGGTGTGTTTCGATGTACTAGATAGACTAGAATTAGATACAAGGATATTGATATCCTTGATGATGTTGTAAAGGAGTAGATCTCCTTTGGGATTAGTCGTTGGTGTAGTGTGGTAGTAGTTCCTCCATTGAAATGGAACTAGGTGCTTAGCCTAGTACCTAATAAAGGGTAGGCGACGTTGTGAAGGTATAGTTCACCTAAGGTGTGAAAGAACTCGGTGGTTAGCCTAGCACCGTATAAAGGGTAGGCGACGTTGTGTAGGTGTGGTTCGCCTTGGTGTGAAAGAACTCGGTATTTAGCTTTGTACCGGAAAAAGGTTAAGCGACGTTGTGAAGGCTTCTCCGCCATAAGGAGATTGGTGTAGTGTTTACGAACTCTCGAGTAGGTGACTCGGGAGTGGAGTAGGCAAGGAAGGTGTCCTTGTAGCCGAACCACTATAAATACTCGCGTTGTGGTTTTGTGCTTCTTACTCTTTATCTTTTCATTACATATCTTAATATGCTTGTTTATCAACATCCAACACACACAACCAAATAGATTGACATAAGTCGATCTAAATAGTTTAAAAGGAAGTTTTAATTGGTAAAACTATTCAACCCCCTTCTAGTTTTCCACAAAGTCATTAGTTTGTGCTTCAACCTTTGGCAGACTTGTCTTGTTGCATGTGGCTTCATCTAGTATTTGTAATTTGGAAAGCTCCTCTTTATCGTATCAGAAAGGGGTGTAGAGGGGTTGTCTATTGCTCGAGTATATGGCATTACAGGAACTATCATCAAATGAATTGTCTCGGTTAACATTATTTTTCTTAATCAAGTTCTTGTTGTTCTCCACATTCATATGCTATCCCAGGAGAGCGTTTCTAGAGTCATGGAATCTTTTGAACAATGTGTTCCTGTCGGCTTGCCGCTTGTTATCTTCTTCAAGATAATTTTTTATTGATCTCGAGTGAAGAAGTTCTTGCCTTGAAGGGGTCTTTATAGAATGATTTCCCTTCTCCATACTTAACCTTCTTGACTCGGGGTTTTATATCATCCATAGGAAAATTTCCGAGTTGGTCCCAGTCATCATAATTATTGCATCCAATCCGAATAGCATGTACATTTTCCCGGAGTTTCTTCATATCTCTTCCAAGGTTCTCCAATTTGCTAGAAATGGAAGCAATTCCTATTGACCTTGTTTTAAAGCTTTAGTTGCTCCCCCCATCATGCCATTTTTGAGAGTGATCGGCAAGTCTCTGAATGGCCTCAAGGGTAAGGGTAGGAGTCATGTTTGGGGATAGGTCCTTGATAGTCCAACATTTGTCTTGTAGTAATGTTAATTCATTTGTAGAAAATGTTGACCTTCTGCTGGTTGTTCAGATCATGTGTAGGACACTTGTAAAGGAGATCGTTGTATCTATCCCAGGCTTGGTATAATGTTTCGTCGTCCTCTTGTTTAAAATTATGGATCTCCGAAAGCTGGTTAGAAATTTTCGATGGCGGGCAATATCTTTGAATAAAGTGTTTCTTTAGTAGTGCCCAAGTATTAATTGCCTCATGGCAATCTTTCGATCCATCTTCCGCTCGCTCCAAGAAGAGTCATTGGAATACCCTTAGCATAACAAAGATCATGAGACACGCCGAATGTTGAAAAGGCTTGCAATGTAAAGGACATTTTCAACGTGCTCATATGCATCTTCGTCCCTGTTTCCTGAAAAAGGGTTAGCGCGAAGCTCCCTCATAAATTGGTCTTTGATTTCGAAAAGACATCCGCTCCAATTGCCGGTCTTACGGCCCTTGTTCCGCTCTCGTCAACGCCAAATATTCCTCAAGAGTGAGGTCATCGATGTTAACAACTTCCATGGTACCTGAAAACTTGAAATCTGATCGTGAGAAAAGTTTAAAACGAAATTAAAGACTTAATATCAATCCTAATATAACTCCCCGGCAGCGGCGCCAAAAACTCGATGCGTGTTTTACTAACCGTGTCTTAAATTTATAGTGTCTCGCAATACCTATGGTCTACCCTAGTGCACTAACGAAAGCAGCACACGGTCGTGTGTAGTGTAGTAAATGGTAAAGCAGAGGTCGTCCCAAGATCTATGTGTTGGATTATTACTAAGTCTAATTATCACGTAATAATAATGGTTTCGATAGGATTTAATTAATTAAACTACTAATGCGTAATAAGTAAATGAAGGAAGATAAATGGTAAAGAGAAATCAATAGAGAAGTGGTGCTAACCTAATTAATCATCCTAGCTAGTTATGTCACGCTACTTACTTCCAATTACTTGTGTGGGTCAAATTCGAGAGGACAACATTTGGTCAATTCGCCCTAACCTATCGCAAAGATGCCACCAGTGAGAAATCAGCGCACCGTCATAAGTCCTTTGTTCCCGGTCCCTAAGCCAAGTCATTAAGTACCGCTACATGCTAGATTCATAATAGTGAGTGCCGACCGTTAGGAACTTAGACACTACACCCCCAATTCTTAAGTTCATCCAAACGATAGGTGATCGCTTGGTCAAATCGCACAAGTAGAAAGGGTCGTCGCTGGTCATATCTTACCCTTCCGTCTTAGTCCGCTCACCTAGGGTCACTGGTCATATCTCCTAGGCAATTGGCCTCTACCGCCATTCAAAACTACCGAACCAAGGGTGACTACCAATGAACTATGCATGCATACACTTAGAAATAATTGTACGGAAGTAAAGTAAACGCAAACAAAACAATTAAGGAATCATAACTAGGCTAGCACCAAAAGGTGCTTAGCCGCTCATATTAATCATGCAAATCAATTCAATATTCAATTGTACGAAATACATGAATTGAAAGTAAAGAAATATAAAACGCTAATGCTTATCGTAATGGAGTGATTTCTCCCTGGAAACAACAGTATGCTCCCCAAGACCCGCTTTGAGCTTTTTCCCACGTTCTTAGAGTGTTGTGTGGAATGGGATGATTAGAAATGCTGGAATTCATGGGGTATTTATAGGCGGATCCGGGTTACTACGAACCAATATAGGAGTTACGCCAGAACCTTCTATTTCTTCGTAAAATGCACTAGATTTGCCGGTTACGGCGTAACCTTATGAGTGGTTACGCCGTAGTCTTCAATAAACTCGGTTACGTCGTAAGTGATGCGAGAGTTACTGGCGTAAGTAACAACGGCGTGGAACCTCTTGACCTAATGTAGTTACGTCAGAACCTCCGGAAGGAGTTACGCCGTAACCTTCCGATAAGTTATGCGGTGAGTCACGAATAGTTACGGCGAATGTGAGAGATGAGTTACGCCGTAACTTCTTCAAAATAGCATATTGTGATAAATCTTTAGATATGTTTCCATTTCCGCCTCTTTAGCTCCAATGCTCGTAATTTACCCGAAAGTGGAAAACAATGGAAAACAAGCGTAAATCCATATAAATGATATAAATAACGAGCATTATCGGGGAAATTGACACTTAATATTCGTGGACTATTTGATGTTATCAAATATCCCCACTGAACTCTACTTGCCCTCAAGTAGACCTTATTAGATAGATTTCTAAAAGATATCTCCCATAACCCGAAAATATGAGTTTACAAATCCCTTATGCTAGAATAAAACAAAGTCGAACACCTCACGAAAGGGAACAAACACTCAAATCTCTCAACTATTCTAAGTGTCAATTTCGGGTGATCACCAATCGCATGATCATAACATGTATTCTATCATAAGCTTGGCGGTTACACAAATCTCCACCACTAGAGTTAAGGGCTAAACAATTCTCAAGGCAATATGGGTAGACACGACAAAGGTTAAGGGTGACTCGTCATTACTAACATGTCACGCCAAGTGGACAAAATCAATGATACATGACCAAATCCATGGCCAAGACACCAAAGATTGCTCACGCATCACCTAGACACGCTCATGACTAAAAGGGTAGGATAAGACATGGATATATAATTGGTGTAAAATAAAAAAACAAGGTGTAGTCTAAATCTATAACCAAGTCATCACCACTTACCGTCCGCCCAAAGTTCAAGCTTAGAAGCCAAGAAACCGGATCATGAAATGCAAGGTAGATGTGTCATTAGAGGACGTCGTGATGGGCACACTACCTTTTCTCCAACTGTTGGCATAACTACCAACTCCAATCTTCAAATGTGACCGAGGTGGCCTCCTCGATACTAAATCAATAAAGCTCATACTACAGTGCTTATAACAACGCACTTTACAATAACATAGTCATAACAATTTTTTTTTGAATCAACATAACAATCAATACTTACATAATATCCCCCCACTTGAGATGAACAATGGGAATTCGGGTGGTCTTCAATGATCTTCAGAAATGTTGTCGGTGAAAGCGTGATTTCCGAACCTTTCCACTCGAACCTTGAACTTAGGCAAATGATGACTTCCCAATCACAAATAAAGACTATAGGGTAGGCTAAGGTGTATAGGTGTATCGAAACAATATATTGGGTGAACAAAATGAAAAGAATGGCTCGGAAGGGTGTATCTAGGGTATCTTGCACTAAAGATGAGTGCAACAAAAGGGTTTCACACGGGGTCGAAAAGTCGAGGAGACTAATCGATAGACTCACAATGGTAGGTCTTTGGGTGATAATCCTATAATATTGCCTTCTAAACCGAAAAGTCCAAATACATCGAGCTAACTCAACATACCTCGCCTATGGTCTCGAAATGATGCAAAGGCCAAGTTCTAAAGTTTACAAGCTACCCAAGACACTCATAATTTGGTGGATTTGGGGTAAAATATTGGAAACAGATAAGGCTAATCTCACCATATAATATCAAGGGTTGTATGTGCTCGCTAAGGTCTAATCCAGTTAGGTTAAGAAAAACATGTCAAAATTTTAAAATGACATAATTTTTCAAAATAAACTAGAAATGAGGCTAAATAAAGTCCAAGGGATAATTCTACTCCGTCCCCCACTTGAATTGTACAAAGTCCCTTTTGTACTAGGCATTAAAATAAAGGTGAAGAGAAAGGTAGAATTAGAGCGAGAACTTCCTTGAAATTTGCTCCAAAGAAGAAGGCCCACTAAAAAGAAACGTGTCTTCGTATAAGCGCCATGAACAAACTTCAATCCTCGAAATCACAATACCGACAAGCATAATTCTAAAAAGGAAAAAATGAAAACGAAAAACAAACCTAACTCACTTCGTAGGAATCACGGTTGCATTTAGCGCATGCAACAAGCCTTTTAAACTACTTGGTGTCCCAAGTGGACGAGTGAAGTCTCGTGAGGGTTTACAGGGAACACACCCACAAAGTTCATTTAAAAACTAATACAAGGTCACTGTGTTTTAAAATGAAAGAATTAAAGCAGAGGAAAGTTACGTCGTAACTGGCAAAACCTGGTCAAGGTTTGGACCTATTGCGATGAAAAGGTCAAGTTTTGTCCCATAACGATGCGTCCTGCCAAGTTTAGGGACCAACGGTGTATTTTAGTATTTATATAATTATATATTTAGGGACGTGACATGTGGGTTTTTTTTTATTTTGTTCAAAGCAAATAAATCAATTAGTGTGTAAGTTTGTAGATACATTTATGTGTTTTTAAAATTTACTATCAGAAAACTCGAAATAATCACACGAATTAGATGCTGTAGATGAATAGGTTTAAAATGACCAAATTTCTCTTATATGCAGGGATTTAAATGTGTATAAAACGTATATAAAATTGTGTATAAAACTGTATTCAAAAGCGTATATAAAAACATATATAAATGTGTATAAAAACGTATATTTTTGTATAAAAATGTATATAAAAATCAAAAAAATTAAAATAAACCGAAAAAATTAAATTATAAACGACCGTTAGTTTAGAGGATGGAAGTTGCAACGGTCGTTGGCCAAAAGGGCTAACGTGTAACTGATAACGAAATCCACTTAACGCTGGTTAAAACCAGAGACCAAACCTTACCCAAAGGTTTCCTACGGGAATGGTATCTGCACTTTCAAAATGGTTGGGATGAACGTTGTAATTTGACCAAAGTTCAGGGACGATTTATGCAATATACTCACTTTTTAATGTAGGAAAAAGGTCTTTTTTTTCATTACCATGATTTCCCTGGCATGTGTTCTGTTTCATGAAAGGGAACCAACTTACAAACATCTCTCTAGAGCATGCCAAAATTAACAATTACTACTATGTTTTTCTACGAATAGAGTGAAAGAACAATAATTTGCCGTCCTCTGAATTCCAAATATTAACAATGAACTTCAGATTGTAAACCAAATATTGTTGATAAAATGATCAAAATCAATTCCATTAAGGAAACATATGTAATATCTAGCAAGTTCATTTAAACCTTTTATTCCACATAAACAACTACCTTTATTATCATACAAAATTTTCACACTCAACACATGAAATTATGATGCAATTTTCACTAACAATTGAGTTAAAGAAGAACAAATTACATTGACATGAAACACTAGCACAATCCTTAACATATTCATCTCTCTAAACCACTAAATGGACCTCAACCCATTGACCTTATCATTTGACTTTCCCTTTGACTTTTAGATCATCTCTATCTTTGACTTTCAGATAATCTGAATTCAAGCTTCCAAAATATGATTCAAATCTTTCTTCCCAGAATGTTGCTTAAAGATCCATTTCCATACCTTACTATGCCCTTTACTACCTTTCTTAATCCCTCTTTCATTAACTGTAATCCTACATGATGATGATCCACCACCATGACCACCACCATCACAACCACCATATGCTTTTGACTTATCAGATAAATCAAGTTTCAAGTCAATAAAACTAGAATCATCATGGACTCTACTAAACTCACTCTCTTTGGACCAAACCCATGTTCAAAATCCATAAAACCACCTCTATATCCACTTTTCCTAGGCTCACTTTCATTAAAATCTGAAATTTTAGCACTTGAATAAGCCATATCACTCTCATAATCATAACCACCACCACCTCTAAAACTACAAAGTGACCTTGATCTTGACACATCCATTGGACAATCAGTCACCCATACTTCACTTCTTGCATCAAACAACCCTTCTTTATTTTCTTTACAACAATCTTTACCTCTTTTTTCTTAAAAGTTTTCCAATTTTCCAAAACCAGGACTTTTCTTCACCTCAACAACACAACTATTACTCCTCTTTAACAAAACCACATCTTCATTTTTCTTGCTACTTTTCATATGTGAAAAAGTGTCTTTTGCTCATCATTTTCAATCAAAATGATATCCTACCAACACTTCCAACATCCACAGTACAAGATGAGTTTCTATATGAAGAAACATCAGAACAAGAACAAGAAGACAGCCTTTGCTCACCACAATCTGAACACACAAGCTTCATTAGTCTTTCTTTAAGACAATAAGCACATATTCCAACATGTGATGAAGATGGATGTCTTCTACATGGAACACCAGATGATGATGAGTATATGAAATTATAATCTTGGTAAAAATTGTTGTAGTCTTGATCTGGCTCAACAGACTTGCCTCTTTCCTTCATGGGTACTTTTACTATTTACTAAATTTGAGTAGCTTTGGACTTTTGGCTGTGATATTTGTGTTTGTGACTTTATATTGAATTTAAAGAGGGTTGTGAAGAAAACACAAAATTTGAGAAGATTTTGGTGTTGGGGTGAAAAAAGATATGTTGTGTTAATAGGTTGACAATATATGTAGGAGGGTGAAGCTCAAGGATGTTGAGTTATCATGGATATAGAAGATACTATGGATTTTGACTTAGGCGATTGATTGGCGTCTTAAATGGTGTCTTTAATTACACGCTTAAACCCATGTGTCATTATCCCATTGGTGGCGGTAAGACCCGCTTCTTCACAAAACCAATAACTTATCACACATCCCTTTGTGATATAATTAGTCCCATTTTGCGCCCAAATCATTTTCCTTGACTTATGAAGTCACTTATACTATGCATGTGTGAGAATGGGGTAGGGGGTGGGGTAGGGTGAGGGTAGGGGGCATGTAATCTGAAAGAGGAAGGCATGTAAGAAAGAAATCAAGAAAACTTGAACTTTAAGTTAAGGTAGTGATGGAAAATTCACTATTTTTTCTGCAGGCATAATTGAATTTGGTGAAAAAGTGACGTGACACATGGATGGAGTGAAAAAATGGAACAAGTAATCTCAACTAGTATTGCAATTCTGATCATCTAAATTGGCCTATTTTGTCCATACTTAATTAATAATGCATCAAGGAGTGAACTACCTTTGATCATCTAAAGGTTATTGGATTTGTGTTTAAACTAGTTATTATGATATAAAATTGTGATAGTTTACTTGTTTGGACTTTGGAGATATTTGTAATAACATGGTTTAAGCTATTTGCGTGTTTTACCAAGGTTAGTATCTTAATTAGGCCGACCGAGTCTAGTTTCAAAACTCCTTTGGATATAGTTGTGTGCATAATTAGCTTAGTAACAAAACTGCTATTAAAAAAATTGGGTCACTTAATTCGGCAATCTAGGTTTTATTGGATGATTAGCTTGATTACTTGTTTTGTTTATTTTTTGCACCCTAACCACAACATGAATTAGAAAATTTGTAAGTGAGAATGTTTTGTATATTCATTAACACATAAAACCGAACAATAAATATAATTACATTGATATTTTAGCTACGGGCTGGCTTAATATAAATACAGGTAATATTACTACTTGTGATTTGTAGACGTCAGTTATCTACTAGAATCATCCAGGTAATTGTATTTATTTTTCGGTGTTATGTGTTAATGAATATATAAAACATTCACACTTACATAATTGTAATCAACATTTCCAAAATCTAAAACAACCGCAATAGAGCTAAGGGCATCCAATATGGTGAGTTTATGAAAAGGTATAAGAAAGATGAAAAGTTTTATATTTATTTCAATCATAGTGGACACTCATTTCATTCATATGTAGCATGAAAAGGTCATAATTCTTGAACCTCTTTATTAATTCAATACATTTAATGCATTTGTTAAAAAAATATATTTTATGGAGTTGCAAAGGTATATAATATAGTGAATGTAGGTTTATAAAATCAAAAAATCTAAAATTTATTAATGTGTTCTTGTATAAATATTTGTAAAAAGTTTATCATAATGGATGCTCTAAGTATTCAATAAAACGCAAGAATTTCGCTAAAAAATTATGGTGAAACTGTGAAAGCACTTTTGTTACAACTCACACGAGTTAATCCTTCTTGTTAAATAGGTCATTTCACTCAAGATTTCATGAGAACTACTTACATTAGCAAGTCTAAATAATTATTTACACCATGACACAAACTAAAAGTTGAATGAATATCGTGCGAATATGCGATCATTAAAGCTGTATAGACCACATTAAACTGTATGGGGTTTCTTCCATTCATATACCTATAAAGATGAGGATGAAATGACCAAACTTAAAGATATTGAGATGACATTATATGCGATGGAAAAAGGGATTTGCTTGAGCGTGTTGATAATGTGCCTAACTTGTGGTTGATAATTCTATGGCGGTCACACATGACATGAATGATTTGAGTTATGGGGTCTAAAGTCTAATCGTTGGCATCAATTATTCTCTTCATTCTTTTGGATGTGCTCGTCAATGTCACTAATGTACACTGTGTAATAACTATAGAACAAGCTGTAAATGTTTTCATGAACATAAACTAGCCATTTATTTACTTTTTCAACCTCTGCCACATGTTAACCAAAAGAACCGATATGCATAGAGCTTGTAATAAAATACTCCGTATCACTTTGTTCTATTTTATGAAGAATAAAACATGTGGTGACACTTGTTTTAGGTAATGGAATAATACATCCACTTTTATCAAATTAAGAGCTGTTTTTAATAATTATGTCCCCTCCACATCTCCAATTCTTCCTCCCTTTGAATTCCACGAATCCACACAAGTTTTTTGCACAGAACACTCTATTCAGAGAACCAAGCTTGTTTTGTTCTTAAATAACAAGACGTTTGTGAAAATAGGAAAGAAAAATAAGTGAAAATAGTAATGGTTGTTCAGCTGAACTAAGTACATGCATTATGAACTCATAATCGACAAGAAGTTCGATAAGCACTTAAAACCAACCGGACTATATCGCAATTGACACTTTTCAACATAGCTCAAAGTTCAAACTTGTTTTGTCATGCAAATCAAGTAACCTATCACTAAGGGAAATGATTTGTACACTCCACTTTTTGATTGACACACTCTATCCTGTGCATTGAACAGTTATACAGTTTATAAATTATGCTTTATAAAGTTATACATTTGAGTGTGCAAATCAAATCTAAATGTGTACAAATCATCTCCCTATCACTAACCAATTCAACTACTTTCTACCAATCAACAAATGCAACTGATATAGCCAAAAATACAGATTACACGCACAATCGACATATAGAAAATAATTCAACTAGTGTTTGTGAGATGAGATAGCGCAAGTTATAAAAATTTACCGCTTTATAATGTAAACTTTTAACAATAGATAAACCGTGTTTGTAACTTTTTTTTTTTTTTTGCTTGTAAAATCGCTATTTTTATTTTTATTTTTTAAACAGCATTTTTTTCACACTTATACCACATATCTCACAATGTATCTCACAAATGCCTCCATCAAGACTTGAACTCACAATCTTTAGATTGGTGGTCAACTTACATACTAATATACCAAACGTCTTGGATTCGCTAAAAAAATGGAGTGTGGTTATTTAATTCATCCTACAACTATTTTAAATTGTATTAGTGAACTTAATACTTATATTTTTTATAGCAAACATTCTTTTAAAAGGAGCAATGCTTATTATATTGTTAATTAAAAGATGATAATTACATGTTTGATTGAGCTAACATGCTTGGTCTCAAAGGTTAGTGGGAGCACCTACCAAAATCAATCTTTCTAATTATGATTTTTATGACGTGTGCACTAGAAATATAAACGTTAATAATTTTAAAATCTAGTGGCATGGCGCCTCCCTCGTGTAACTTTACTACGTGTAGTTCCTCTTGCAGTATTTTTAAAACTATGTCACGCGTGAAAATAAAAATCTATATAGAATATAGTCGATTTGTATTTATATTCGTGTGGTATAGGGTAAAGTGTACGAAATAATGACACACAATCTCATTAATTTAGACTAATAATGACCTTTTGCTCTTATATGAATTGACAATCATCATACGTCTATACACCAAGAAATGAATATATGAATTGACACATGAAAAAAAAAATCACTTAAGAAAAAAAGAAAACTAATGCCCAAGTCGTGCGTCACGTATCAAATAATTAAATTTTGTTAACGACAACCTTTTGAAGTATGGTTAACAAGTTGATTTTTATTTATTGTAAAAGCTTAAATCATCCCATTATAATCAAATGTTCGTTGTGCTTTTAGCGCCGGTCCCATCATGACCAGGTCATCCAAATACCACGCCTTTCTCTTTCTAATGACCGACACGTGGCCGGACGCCCAATCGATGACCCAAGTTTTTTGTTTTTTTTTTTTAATTCAAACATTTTAACATTAAATTTAAATTCATTAAAATTAAAAAAAAACATTACAATACGAAATTAAAATAAACACTACAATACTTAAACTAATAATCTAAATCAGAACGTCTTTGATTGTTGCTTGACTTTCGTCAATTCTTCTAGTTGGCGGCCGGTCAATTTTGGGTCGATTAAGTGTTGTAGAAGATTATATCGGACTCTGTTTGATAGCCTCATGAGCTCAAGTTTCTTTTTCATCCCGAGCTCTTTTTCCTCAACCGTAACCAAGTATCTTCTAAACCCTCCTTATTCTTACCTTTCTCCCTTTTGACGACTTCTTGGTCTTGAACAAAGTTTTGGCTAACGATTGCATAAATGAGTCGATGGAACATCATCATCATGAGAGAGGAGGATGGTTTCTTCCTTCCTTGTCACGACCAATCGGTCGTGATTCTCTAGTCCATTCCTCATCGAATCATCAACGCCTTGGACATCGAAAGGATCACGAGCTTGGGTTGAACCGGTAGTAGTGGTAGAACCCTTTGTTTTCTTCCGACTATTCGCTTCAAAGCCGGCATCTCAACGTTCTTCAAAGCAAGATGACCCTTTAGAACCTCCCAACACCTCCAAAGTGAAATCATGACCGTCGTCATACGGTATTCTCTAAGAGCTTTTGAAGTGTCATCGATATCATTCTCACCGCCCATGGGTATTTTGATATTCTCCATGATAGCACAATAATTACTAACCCTATTACGAATCCTACTCTTCCATTTGGTAGTGATGGAGTCATAGGTTCGGTCTTTGCCGCTTTTTAAAGTAGTCGATCACTAACTCCCAAAACTTGAAGTGGTTCGGCGTTTCCTCTCACCGAGTTTTCCGACACATAAACCCAAGCTTTACAAAGCGCCACCTCTTCCTCCTTTGTCCATGGCTCAACGGGCTTCGCTTTCCCTTGCTTGTTTCCGCCTTGCCTTTGTCCTTGGCCTCAGAACGCCTTGATGGCTACTTTGGTTTGATGGGGACATCTCTTCATGAGCGGTTTTCTCGTCATCGAATCATCAACGGAATGGAATCATGGAACGAACCGTGGTGCGAACCGTGACCCGAACCTTGGCCCATCGAAGCATCTTGACTTGGGTAGTTTTGTGTATTATACTCCGGCAAATAATCTTCCAAATTCATGTCAAGATTAGTACTTCAAATCGGGGAATAAGGTTGATACGGTTGAGAAGGGTAAATGAAGTCCATGTTTGGATGGTACGACGACCCACTAGGTTCTTGCCGGTAATCGTGGTAAGGACGTTGCGGTGGGACAAAAGGACGGTTAACATAAAACGGATTTTGGTTTTGATTTGGTTGAGCTAGTTGTGATTGATAATCAAAACTTTGTGGACGAAAGCGAATAGGCCGGTTTTGTTGTGGTGATATGCCGGTTAACTCGAAGTTGTTTTCCGGCGAGAAATTCATATTCGGGGCATTTTGGGGTAGTCGTGATCGTCGGTTTTTTGATTGTGAGGTATTTTTCTTTGACATTTTGAAGTTGGATGAGAATTAGATTGAAATGAATATAAATGATAAATGGTGAATTGTGTTTGAGGTGAAGTTGGTATTTATAGAGTGGTAAAATTGGTTTAAAAAAGTTTTTTTTTTTTTTTTTTTTAGTATAATGACCAAACGGTCAACTTTAAAAATATTTTGATCTTACCCCAAACGGTCAAATGTGGTTGGATTTGGATGCATTTAACATCGGTGGAATTTCACCGATATTGCAAATTGGCCTAGTCGACCGATGTGCCAACCGACCCTCCCAATCGATATGCCCGATGTTAACATCGGTTGAGGACAGTATTTTGGATGCCCAACCGATCTTGCACCATCGAATGCGAATAGCCTTATGTTTTTGAAACTGTACTCACTTTATTTTGAATTGTCAACCAATAATAATTATTTATTACTGATGATGTAATTAAGTACATCTTGTTAATCACAACTCTAAAAGTTGTTGTTAACAAAACGCTAAATAATAAGCTGTATATGTAGTTTGATTTTAATTTTCCTCTAAAGAATGCAACAGATGTTACCAAACTTTGATACATACAACAATAAAATATTTTTTACTTTTTCTAAAATGCAAAACATCATAGTTTTTGGTTGCTAGTCATATGTAATTTATCCTATACACGGTTTATAATCAAGGATGACAATCTTTAACGTGCCAAAGAAAACACTAGTTAAACCTAATACGAGTTAATCTAGTAAAAAAATTGAATCGGGTAAGAGGGTTGCAAAGTCATGCCAGGTTAAACAAGTCTCACGCGAGTCACTCGTATGCGACTAGGCTTTGTTCAAGTTAATTGTATCTATATACTATTTATCGTACATAAGTTTTGCACAACAAGCAAAACATTAGAGCATTAATGCAAACTTTGCCAACTTGGCAAAACAAAATTTCTAGGCTCAAGTGTCGCCACAAAGAAGTCAAACATTAAATGCAAAGTTTCACAACTTGGCAAAAACAGTCCTTGAGGTTTAAGTGTCGTTGCAAAGTAAGTCCTGCACCATTAATTGCTATCTATAGCAACTTGGCAAAATTAGTCCCTAAGATTTAAGTGTCGTTACAAAGTAAGTCCTTTGAAGCCAATCCCGCTGCATCGCGCGGGTTTCCACACTCGTAATTACCAATTAGTGTTTGACTTAACAGTATGTGTGTAAATTTAGTGTCTAATAAAAAATGGTTACAAACTCAAAAGTCCCTATTAGCCGTTATATTTGTGTACATGTTTTAGGGATGTATTAGCTTAAGGCCCACTTGTGTATTTGGCCTAAGCCCATTATTAGTTGCTCTAGAATAATCTTTTGTATGTTAAATATTGATTACGAGAGTTAATGAAATCAAAGAAATTAACCTTTCAATATATATTTTTGTACATGTTTTAGTGGTGTATTAGCTTAACGCTCACTTGTCTATTTGGCCTAAGCCCATTATCAATTGCTCTAGAATAATATTTTGTATGTTAAATACGATTACGGAGTTAATGAAATCAAGGAAATTAACCTTCCAATATAGTATCACAATCAATCTCTTAATTTCTCTCCCAAAATTTCTCATCTCCCTCATCCGTCACCAAAACAGTTGTATACCTCTAAACCCTAACTCAAATTTTCGACAACCATGGTCGGTGATGACAACCCTCCCTCCGTCAACATCAGTCGATAAATTAATCCCTTTTAGCATAACCAACAAAGTTCCTGCCAAACTAAGTCTTGAAAACCTAACTACAATTCTTAGAGTTCTTTCTTTAAAATGCACATTGGGAGTCTCGGTCTAAAATCCCACGTTGAGGCACAAGCCTTGTCCAGTAAACCTAATCCGGAGTAGTCCAAATTTGATGATCTCATCAGGATGTGGATCCCTAGATTCTTATGTGACTCCCTTAAACAACAAGTCGTCTCTACACCGGGTAATGCAAAGACTTTTGGGACCATTTACAAGCTTTATTTCACGATAATAAGGATGCTAAAGCTATTAATCTTGATAATGAACTTCGTTCTATCAAGATTGGGAAGATGTCGATTAATGAGTATTGCACAAAAATAAAGTCTATGACGGATAGACTTCAAAATCTTGGCTCTTCGGTAAGTGAGAAGAATTTGGTTATTTATGCGGTTAATGGGCTTGATTCTGGTTTTGCTACCATTGTTAAAATCATTCGTCATCATGAGAAAAACATAAGCTTAAATTTAAAATTTTAAAAATTTTAAAAAATTAGTAATATTGTTATATTAATATACATTTACTTATGAAAGGCAATACAATTTATTAAACATTTAAGTATTTAATTACAATTTAAACAACTAATTTCTTTCTCTATTACTTACTTCACAACCATATATACATAAAAAAAAATTGCACACACAAATTAGAGTTACTATACTTGCCGCTATACGCGGATAATCATCTATAAAGAACAAACACGTTTGTTTAATACTTAAAAAACATATAAAAAAATTGAGTAATGTTGTCATACTAAAATATATTTACTTATAAAAGTCAATGAAATATATTAAATAGTTAATTACCGTACAATTTAAATCATTAGTTTTTTTCACTTTCACTTACTTCACACCCATATATACATAAAAGATTGCACACATAAACTTATGCTACTATACACCATCGTCGCTATGCGCGGACAACCGTTTAGTGTTATGTAAGTTATGGATTATTTTTTTCAATTTTTTCATTTTTCTTTTTCTAAAAAAATTAGAGTCTTATCTAGCAAAGTGTTTGGACATTTTAGAGTTGTTTAAGTGCTTATGTAGTTTTTTTATTTTTTATTTTTGAAAAATATGTTGATTTGGGAAAGTGGTGACATGTAATCGTGTATTTAAAGAAGAGATACTTTCACACGTGTCTTTACTTTTATGATTGGTTTCATATATACGTAACATACAATCATAATATATATCATGTATAGTTTTAAAGCAAGATAAGAGTAAATATGATATTTTTATGTTTTAAGAAGATATGAATTGGACCTCAAAAGAAAAGCATAAAAATTAATTTTTTGCACTTTTCTAAAATCAAGTTGTAAGCAGGGTTGAAAAATTGACTTGAGGGTGGCTACTAGTTGTTCAAAACTTCAAACTTAACTAGATACACGTTAAAGGTTTGTGAGAGAAAGATAACAAATGTGGGTGTGGGGATAGGTGGGGGGGGTGGAAACTATATATTCTTAAAATAGTTCAAAACTTCAAACTTAACTAGATACACATTAAAGATTCGTGAGAGAAAGATAGTAAATGGTAATCTTGTATTTAAAGAAGAGATACTTTCACATTTTTTTTTACTTTTATGATTAGTTTCACATAATATATCATGTACAGTTTTAAAGCATGATATAAGTAAATATGATATTTTTAAGTTTTAAGAAGAGGATATGAAATTGTCCCTCAAAGAAAAACATCAAAATTACTTTTCTGTACTTTTCTAAAATCAAGTTGTAAGCAAAGTGGAAAAATTAATATAAGGGTGGCAGTTGAGTTGAGTTAGACTTGTTAAGGGATCTGCATTAAAGGTTCAGTGAGAGAAGATAGCAAATGTGTTGGGGAGGGGAAACCCTTCTATCATTTACTATCTTTTCTTACGAACCTTTAATGCAGATTCTATAGTAAATTCAAACTTTTGTAAGGATATATTTCCCTCCCCCAACACATTTGCTATCTCTCACTTAACCTTTAATGCAGATTCAGCTAAGCCAAGCTAACTCAACTAGTAGCCACCCTTATATTAATTTTTCCACTTTGCTTACAACTTGATTTTAGAAAAGTACAAAAGTAATTTTGATGTTTTTCTTTGAGGACAATTTCATATCGCCTTCTTAAAACTTAAAATATCATATTTACTTATATCATGCTTTAAAACTGTACATGATATATTATGTGATTGTATTTTAACAATGTACTTTTCAAATTTTGTCGACTTAAAACACTTACTTTTTTATTACCTGCTTCACCAAGGAACTTTCAAAATTTGTTCCGATTTCACCCATATTACCTGTTTATATTAAAATAATAAATGAAATGATTATATTACCCTTGTATTCTTTAAAATTTGTTCCGACTTCACCAACAAACTTTCAAAATTTGTTCCGATTTCACCCATATGACTCGTTTATATTAAAATAATAACTTAAATGACTATATTACCCTCAACATATGGGTGAAGTTAGAACAAATTTTGAAAGTTCGTTGGTGAAGTCGGAACAAATTTTAAAGAATACAAGGGTAATATAATCATTTCATTTATTATTTTAATATAAACAGGTAATATGGGTGAAATCGGAACAAATTTGAAAGTTCCTGGTGAAGGTGTAATAAAAAAGTAAGTGTTTTAAATCGACAAAATTCGAAAAGACATCATATTTTACTTTTTTTACCTTTGAATAAATATAAATTTAATCATGTTTCATTTTTTTTTTGTTTTGTTTTGTTTTTCTTTTCTCTTTCGAAAAATACGATGTTTGACAAAAGTAATAGTAGCAGTGAACAATAGCTATGAACAGTAGTTGTCTTTTGTTTAAATAGGTTTGGTAAAATAGTAGTGTACCCGCACGTTGCGGCGGTTGATACCCTGTATTTAAAATTATTGACAAACAATGCTTTTTTGATAATACATTTTCGTGACAATAACTTTATAGAAGACTAGAAATTTAGGTTCTTATAACTTCAAACAATAATAAACTATATTATGTTAAAAGTAGATAGTGAAATATAGACATGCCATTTAATTTATTGATTGTATTTTTGATGTTTTAATGATTACATTATATATATATTTTAGTGAATAAGTTAATTGTACAATATGTATTTACGATTGTATTGTGTAGATGCTATAAATTCATTGGTATTTTAATAATTTCAAAATCTTGATATATTTAATAAGTGTGTAAAATGAATTTTATAAGATTTTAATTTTTAGAAAGTTTCAAATGCTTTATAAAAAGTAAAGATAATAACAATTATAGCCGAAATCATACTGAGTAAAACATGTCAAAAATATATTACCCTCTTAAACGCTATTTCAAGAAGCATTAAAAAAAATATAAGTTACTCGTTTCTCGCGAAATGAGCATTAAAATCAGAATACTTAACACTCAAGAGTTCCAAAAATATTTACACTTCCTGTTTCTTTATATACGGGTCAACCCAGAGTCATCAATTTCAACCGACCCATCCCAGCCCGCCCGAATAATAAAAAATCCGATTTATCAACAACGGAAAGCCACCCAAAGTATTTCCCCAAATTTACCGTTTTACAACACCTTCTTCTCCCGCCGGACTCCCGTCTCCCTCTTCCTATGTGAAATTATCGCATACTTTGTAGGTAACTAACTATATCTTTATTTATTTATTTTATTGTAACAAGATTATATGATTTATTTTGTTAAAATGTGAATTTATTTATATGCGTTGGTTAGTAATTTAGTTATACAAGTTGAAATTTGAGCTTATTAACTTTGGAATTAGCAGATAAGCAGTTTACTCTAAGTTCCTCATTTTTCAAGTGAGATAAGATAAGTAGTAGGTTTCATCCAAACACTTGAAACTGTTTGTCTGCTATAAACATAATTGGGGGAATTGCATATACACCCATTAAAACTCAAAAATTTGCATATTTCCCATAATACAAGTTTTTAATGCATGATGTACAATACAACTTTAGCATGTTTTGGGTATATATGCAAATATGCAAGTTTTAGTGGGTATATATGCAATTGCCCCAAGATAATTAAATACGGAATCCCAAACACCCTCTTTAGGTTACCCGGGGAGGGCGAGTATTTGACTCATATGTACGCGGCCTAACTAGAAGATATAGTTTTGCTCATTATATGAAATTTACCACACTGACATAATTGTATAGACAAGATAGACGCATAGGTGATTCTCAGAGCGTAGTCCGAACCAAAATTGATTGGATTGAAATTGCAGTAGCGTGCCTTAACTCTATTTTTAGACAATTTCGGTAACATTTTACATGTAAATGAGTAAATGTTAATATGTTTTTCACTTTGGGCTCCAATATGATATCTAATGAACAATAGGAACTAAAACAACCTTATCTAATGTTACTGCTAACACTTGTAATTTGCTTTCGGACACAGTTTTTTTTTTTTACTTGTTATTTATGAATTTAGTCCTGTTGGACCAACCAACTTATATCTGTGCTTTATGAAAATGGTCGCTGTTGTTCGTTTGTCTTTAAACAAGTTATTGATATTTCTTTCATTTTTTGCGCATGCACTTTGGAATGAAGATATATACCAGTTCTCTTTTATATAAGTTATTTTATATTTTATTTTGTTTGCTGTTTCTTGTAGTAGCCTTTTGTTGCAATCAGTTATAATAGAACTGCCGGTTGAGAACATGCTCGCTTCAACAACCATGAACATGTTCAAAGTTCATGGTTGTTACCATCTCCAATCCTTACATTCCCATAATACCCGTCACACATCTCCTACAACATATCATAAATCCAAGCTCTGTCGGATCTCACCAACCTCAATTCTTTCTTCTTACCCCCAAATTCCAACATCTAGGACCAATCTAAAGCGCAGAAAAGTTAGGGTCTCAGATATTGGAGCTCCATTATGGACACAACAAAATGACGAAGAAGAATATGCTCGCTCTTCTGAGGATTTGACGATGAATGGAGATGTTTATCAGAAGACCTTGAGATTAGTGGAATGTTCTATGTTTGCTGCTCTTGGTGGTTTAACCTACATCTTAAGCAGCTCTCTTGCTATTGAGGTACTTTTTGACTCAGATTTTCTTTTTATACCTGGTTTTCTCGATGCAACTCATGTCATGTTAGTCGATTTGTTTATTTCAACTTGTTTAGTTGCTTACTGGGAATACTAACAATTTGTGGTACTAACAGAACTACTTTGGTTGTTTCTTTGCGTTGCCTATAGTATTCTCATCAATGAGATGGGATATTGTTGCTGGCAGAAAGACTATGGTATGTAATAATTCATCGTTTCTTATCCCGGAAATTAGTATCAGTGAAGTGTTGCATCTTTATAATTTCTATTTCCAATTCTTTTTATATTTTTTTTTGTAGGTGGCGACTGCCGTATTGTTGCTCGTCTTGGCTGGTCCGATAAAAGCTATAACTTATCTGGTAAGCCAATGTTCTTCTTGCAGTCAAGTTATCTTTACGGCTGAATATGCACCAGAAATACTGATAATATCTCTTGCATCTCATCAGCTAATGCACGGGTTTCTCGGTCTTGCCATGGGCTCTTTGTGGAGGTATGTAATTGGTTCATTTACATTCCTCTTATGTCATCTATTCCTTGTTGGCTTCTCAATCATTAGTCTAAATTGACCACCCTCTAATACTTTAACTTATGTTACAGGTCAAAAGCAAGTTGGGGAGTTTCCGTATTTGTAAGTGCACTTGTAAGTCTTCTTCTCTCGGTCAGATCTGAAACCACTGTAATTCATCTTACAAGAGGAACAATTTTAGTGAAAGAATTGTAAAACTATGCAGGTTCGAGCTGTGGGCGCAGTCGGATATGTCATCATGTACTCTTTCTTAATCAGAGAAAACATCCTTGCTTTGGTAACTTTACACCCTTTTATATCTGGATTTACTTTGGTATCCTTAACAAATGACTAAGTTCCAACATTTATTTGAATTGATCATGTTTATCATGTAGATAACTATTAACATTCACGCGTCTGCCACATTTATTCTTTCATCATTTGGCTTCTTGGCAATTCCATCTATGAATGTAATATATGCCATTTTTGGGACCTTGGTTTGTCTCCTTACCCTCTCAATTATCTGTTACTTATTTTTAGTTTTTTACTGCTCAAAACTCCATATTGAGTTTTAATCTCTGGTTTTTTGGCAGCTTTTACTCAATTGCTGTTTCTTTGTGTTCCTGCTTCATCTTCTATATGCTCTCTTCTTTACAAGGCTCGGAATGAAGGCTTCCCTGAGATTACCAAATTGGTTTGCTAATGCCATTTGACTGATTAGCCGACGCCATTTATTTCTTATAAAATATAACTGTACTTCCATGAAAAAGTTGATCCGCTGGTTGTTTTCGTTTTTGTTTCTGTTCTAAGTTAACAGCCAGTTCTTTGGCAACCATGAAAGTATAGGTTACATAATGTACTTGCACATACTTAAATTCTTTCATTAACAAGTTCGCCATACTTTAGGACTTGGAGAGAATGATATAACTAGAGCTTCTTAGCAAAGCGTCTGTAACATGACTATTTATGTAGGGGCTTGTTCTGATGAAAAAAATGACCCTATTTAATTTGGAAAAGAATGCCCAGAAAAACTATATAAACCATCCTGACTACTTAAGACTTTCATTGGAGGTAAATTCATTTAGAGATAAAAAAGGGATATGGCCTAAACCAAAGCACGAACAATGTAATTTACTCTTAACAAAATTATGTTATTCACTGTTTATGGCTTATGTTCAGTGAAAATGACTCTATTTAAATGGTAAGAGGATGTTAATACCAAAATCTGATGAATGCACCAAGACAAATACAACCTTCCAAACCACTTAAAACTTCAATATGATATACTATAAAAAAAAACTCCAACGTCAAGAGCGTTTACCTAAAAAATGAGAAAAGAATAATAACGATGCCTCTTTTTAGTACCCTAGATGATTCCACAAAAAAGTGTAGATTGGCGGGAACACCCTGACCCCGGGTGCCAGATGATAATCGTCAATCACAACTGTCACTGAGTGATTTAAACAAGGCATCTAGTTACACATGACGAACTATGATGTTTACCAGCGGTGATGCATGTGTGGAGCGTAAGAGGACTTTACACATCTTCAACTCTTCATCGTCAGCCTTATCGTTAAGGAATATCCTCACCTTCTTCAACACAGGTGATTCTGCTAAAATAATCTTCACAAAATCCAACTCATGCTTCAAGTTACAAAAATTTCCAATCTCCAATTCATTCAGATGCTCCAATCGAATATCAGAATAATCATCCAGTGTAATGGAGTTTAACTTGTTTTTATATAATCTGGACACTGGATCTACAGGAAATGACGACGGATTTGTGTCAGCGTATTTTGAAATATAAATAAAAAAGAAGGGGCTACTTATGCTATTTACCGTTACCTTAAGTTTCTCCAAGTTCGGGGAGCATCTAGTAAGAAGAACAAGTATATGTAACTCATCTTTGTTGATGAAACAGATATCCTTTATACACAAGTATTTGAGGTGGACTAGCGAGGCTGGAAGCTCTCGTGGAAATGCTACTTTAGCAAAACACTTGAACATAGGCCAATACAAAAGATTAGCAAAGTTTTTAGTTTTTAATTTTTATATTGAAAGTGAAACAATTATCTATCACGCGATAAAAATTATACCTTGATGAGCGATAACGAAATAGTCAGATTTTCAATTACAGGTAAACACCTGAAGAACTCAGCAAAGGCGAAATTGTAATTATGGACAAAAATCTCATGGGATATGACCTGCCACGATATAAAATAAATATTCAGACTAATTTTTGAAATTCTGAGAGGATTGATATTTTGGTTAGAACGTAGAGCATACCAAAGTAAAGTTCTTGAGCAACGGAGACTTGAATATCAGATGTAGAAGTGTCTGCATATGGATGAATTCATTCTCCAAGTATAAACTAGTAAGGCTACAACGTATATTGGATACTGATTGATAGTTTAGATGACAGTCTTGGAGATGAAGGTCAGTTAAATGATGCATCGAGAAGACATATGAGGGTACTATATAGCGGTAATATTTCATCTGAAGGGTAAGTTTCTTGAGAGTATTTATCCTCGGCAAATTACTTATTATTTGGTCTATTTCAACCCAAATCTCATTTGCATTCATGAAAAGGGTGAACTCCTGTATTGGACCCTTGTGCTGTAACAGAACTTGGTATATAGCATTACACCTCTTTTGCATATGTTTCCTTTCAGTTGGTTTTTTCAATATATCTTTCAGATTAAACACAAGTTTAGGAATTTTGGTCCAAGTGTACCTCCAATTCCTTGCAAGGATACTTGTCCTTACCGCATCTTGAATAGGTACAAGACATAGGATGGTTTCTATTATGTATTGAGGTAAGGTACTGATCATATCCGAAGACAGACGTTGAGATTTCATCTCACGTCACTCTTGTTGGACAAATACCAGGTATTGCTGCAAAAACCAGTTTAAGATACAGTGTGAGTCAATATATGTGAATGCATGGCACATAAAGGGGTTACTAGGGATGTCCGGGATTGCTTCTTTTGTTTCATCCGAGATTCCAAAACTTTTGCTTATTTTCTAGAGGAAAGAAGCTATTGATAAGTAGTTAATTCAAAATTTAATTTGAGATGAAATTATAATGAAACCTTTTTACTAGGGGTGTGCAGAAAACTGAAAAATCGAACGTAAACCCCAAAAGACCAAGAAATCAAAACCGAAAAGCCGAAACCGATGGTTTGTTTTTTGTATTTTGGAAAAAGTGAAGTTTACGGTTCGGTTTGATTTTAGCATAAAAACCAAACTGAAAAAAACCGAACCGACAAAATACATATAATCTTAAAAAAGTCTAATAGATATTGCTTTTTGAAGGTTCATTTCTTTTATTTTTATTATTATGTCTATGAAACATAAACAATTATCTTATAGTATTTTATATTATTGTCATAACTTTCTGATTGTCATTAATGTGTTTCTTCTTTGTTGTAACTTGAATATGTTAATCTATGATGCATAAAAAATTCGACCTTGGAAAACTTCGATAAACCAAACATAAACCGAAAAACTGAACATAAAAGAAACAAAAATCGAACCCATATATAATCGAAACTGAATGGTTTTTAGAAAGCAAAAACCGAAAAAATTGGTTTGGTTTTAGCGGTTCGGTTTTGGCTTTAACCTAAAAGCAAACCAAACCGAACCATGCTCGCCTAAGCTTTTTACTATTATTATTAGAACTAAAAAAATATAAATTAATTTAAATAAAAATTTGCCAACAAATTATTATTTTTTCGAGTATCATTGAATTATCATTTTTTATTTATTATTATTTTTTACAAAATAAACAAACCAGACATTAATGAATTACTTATATCTAAGCAGGTTAGGGTATGTTTGGCAAAAAGAGATTGTGCTGGTGTTGTTGCTGATGCTTAAAAAAATTATAAAAAGAGATTATTTTTATAAGTTACATGAAATAATATTTTATTTTCAGAGATTATGGAAGATTATTTTTTTAATAATCTCTTATAAGTTATGTCTGTCAAACGAAGATTATTTTTTAGTTAGCTTATTTTTCAAAAAATAAGCATAATCTCTTCATTATGGGTGTGTTTGGCAAAAGAATGTGAAATGTGAAGCGTGAGTATGCAGTCACGCTCACCACACAACTTAAAGAAGCATTGGAAAATTAAGCATTCCTAAAAAATAGGAAAGCTCATCGTTCCTTTGCCAAACGATTACTAAAAATCAAAATGCTCATTGCTCATCGCTTAAGCTTCACAACGCTCCGTGCCAAACATACCATATAATCTCATGTGCCAAACATAGCCTATACGTGCTTATTTTTAAGCAGAAAAAAAATAAGCAATCGAAAACACCCTCTTATAACATTAATATAAGCATACGTGATACATACTTTGGTATGGGCATGCTAATCAATTTGGAACATGTAACCAGTCTTTTGTCATTGAATTATGACGGTGTTTGAAATTGCTTATTTAAGTGCTTAAATAAAGAGTTGTAGAAATGACAAAAGTTCAATGCAGAACCATTTTTTGCTAAAGATCAAATTGGTTCATCTCAACCATCCATCCAACTTCAATTCAATGGCTAAGATTAATTGACATTTTTTAATTTAATTTTTACTAAGGGTCATTTTTGTAATTTCACTACCTTTACTATCCCCAAACCACACACACTACTCTTACAATTCACAGGTTACACACACACTCCTTTCACACACTAACCACCATATTCAAACCCTAACCGTTTTTCATATCAAATTGATCAAAAATAATGCAATACAATGGATATTCGACATGAAATATCACTATCTAAAGGTACGTATTGGCATTTTATGTTAATCAAACCCTAATTTTACTCGAATAAATTTAGTTTCTATTGTTAATTAAATTGTTATCAGATTTGACGAAGGAATGTTACGTCTACTCAAATCATTTTTAATCAGCTGTGATGTGAAATCGAGGTTAGATGTATGGAAGAGTTTGGTTGAGCTCATGAGACGAGAATCTGTGAACGTTATTCATGAAGTTGTTGAGAAAACGGTCGAGGAGAAGTTGTTGGTTGTCTACTTTTTCGTTAAAGTGTTTGCGGTTATTGGAGATCAAGAGGTTGTTTTCTTTTGTTTTGTTTGTTAGAGTTTATGTGTGTGATTGCGTTGATTTTTACGAGATTTGGTGGCTTATTTGATGAAATCGCGAATTTGATTTCGGTTAAATCGTGTAAAGTGTTATTGTAGATCCGATTGGCTAAACATATCTGCTACTAACTATTGACTGAATTTACGGAGATAGAGACGAACTTGTACATAGTATAAGGATCACAAGACCTGTTAATGATATAAATTGGTCATTTAAAATGTATAAAGTGTTATTGCAGATTAGATCGACCTTAAACTATGTGATACTAACTACTAAGTTTTGACTAGAGACCAACCTGTTTATTCGTATAGGTAGATCTTGAAATTAGGCGAAATTGAGAAGGTTGATGTGTCGTTCATTTTATAATACTTTGTATGTGATATCTCATTGGCATTGTTAAGTAGGTTATACAATTTATTTTGAGAAAACGGAACTTAATTTCTTTCCTGACATCTACAGAGATGAACATAGGACCCACTGCTTAATTTATATGTTTAGCTAGTACTTATGAAGTTTATTGTTTTCAGAGTTTTTTAGCTTTGAGATATGAGTCATTGGCTATGCGAGAACTGATATTCGACTCATTTAGAAGTCCTGATTAGTGCTTTTTGTTATCAACAATGCTACAGGACTTTAGACCACATGGCATATGTTGGGTGTTTCACATTTGTGGAATTTGGGTCATTAGATAGTAATAGCAAAGTGGCTACCTTCGTAATGATGAGGGTAGAAGTAAATGAAGCTAAGTTTATGAAATTATAGCTAAATGAGTCACTTTTCCAAAGTGTATTTTTAATGCATAAAACCTCAAAGCCTTTTGTTTATGAAATTGGACATGTTTAATATTTGCTTACATACTTTATGAGTGGAAGTGAGATGTTTTCAGCTACATGGTTTTGTTTTAGGGAATTGCTCATCCAGATGGACATGAACAGCTTGAAAAGGTTCTCACAGGTAATTTAAGAAGAATTTTGGATAATAAAAAGCGTGTGCTTGCTCAGCTTTTGCAACTCTTGGAGAGGTTATTTAGGAAGAAATGAGTCATATATTCATATTTTTGAAATCGAGTATATAGTTAAATTGTGATTGATTACAGGAAGCCGTTGATGAGTTGGCACCACACCTGGAGATCATTTTACAGCACCTGATGTGCGCGTTAGGGAAATACCAGGTTGATTTTCACATATTTGCCCCATGTATGCCCGTTCTGACTTGTTAATGAATCTTTAGCGTTTTTACAACATTTGTATTAGATCACATGTGATTCATGTCTAAATCACATGTGATTTTGAAAAATCACAAGTGATTCTACTACAATCACATGTGATCTAATACAAATCTTTTAACATATGTATTCTTATTTTTTTACCTGTTACTGTGATGTGACCAGCAACCCACCAGATCCTCAATGGGAATATGAGCTTGATACAACAAACCGACAACCTCAAGAGGAATCTGAAACACACACTTGATGGGAATGAGAGTGCCCTTTGATTCTATTGACCATGAAGAGGAAACATGAACTTAGTTAGCGATTATTGTAAATTGAGTTTTGGTTGCAATTCATTTAAAAGCTGAAGCGATGGAACATTTCCCATAACTGTATTATGTGATTATTCATGTACATTCTTAACATAATAGGTATTACGATTTGTTTCTCCGTTCCCATAGGTATTACTAAACTGGTATATGGGCTAGTGTTTACAACTTTATGTTTCTCGAAATCAAATTGGTTAGCTCTTTGTAATGTACTAAATTTTTTTCCAAATTAGGAATCAGTTCAATATCCGTTGTGTAACCAAATGAAATGATCAAACTGTTCTACAGTGTTATTAACCTCTACTTTAATTTGTTTATCATTTAGTTTTGTTCTACAGTGTGATTTAGTATTACGATGAAAAAAATCACTTGTGATTAATGTCAAAATTACATGTGATTCATGCCAAAAGCACATATGATTTTCATGTGAAAATCACATGTGATTTTAGGTAAATCAGATGTGATTTGCATTTCAATCTACGCAAAAATACAACAAACAAAACCACAAAGAAGGCATATGGCTTGAACTTGCCTTTTTTCATTTATCATTTTTTTAAAACAAAAGTACATAAGATCAACAAATTCATATAAATCAATAATCATCACGCATACATACATAAAGTACCTAAAGCATAATCATTCGGTGATAACAAACTCACAAGTTGAATAACGTAGCACATAAAGTACCTAAAACCTAATCATCTTCCTCTTGAATATCTTTGACACCTTCTTATGCTCATCACTTTGAGAATCTTCTTTGGAATCTAGTAACTTCCTTTTTCTCTGAATAGGCTTCCTTTTCCTTCAACTTTTTAAGCAAGGCCTGGAGTTAGTCACATACAGAAATGTAGTTAGTAACATGTAATTGTATGTGATTACTCAGAGTTATATTACAAAATCACATGTGATTCATAACAAATCACACGTGATTCAGAACAAATCACACGTGATTCAGATAACATATGCTAAGCGCTAATAAAAAACAAACTAGCTCTTGCTAAGACCTTCAAATTCAGTCCATCTCTCACAGTAAGGCTACAATCTTCTTTGGAATCTAGTAACTTCCTTTTTCTTCAACTTTTTAAGCAATGCATGTAGTTAGTCACATACAGAAATGTAGTTAGTAACATGTAATTGTAAGTGATTACTGAGTTATAATACAAAATCACATGTGATTCAGAACAAATCACATGTGATTCAAATAACAGATGCTAAGCGCTAATAAAAAACAAAATAGCTCTTGCTAAAACCTTCAAATTCACTCCATCATCTCATAAGTTAATCTACTATTGCGCACACACATCCTTGTGCTTTTAAGATCATGTAAAAGATGTTGGATTAGCGAGACCAAATGTTGCCTTTCAATAAAAAAAGACAAGACCAAATGTTGCAGTGTGGCCTATAAAGTGCAGCTACAAAGCAAGGGCTTGCCTACCATTATATATTAAAGAGCACATGAGCTAAAACATCGGCCAACTATCAACATCAGATAGCATCATGTTGTAATATACCTTTACATACTTGGATATATTCAGAGAACAATTTGAAGCAAACCCAAAAAAATTAAAAAATAATAATAATAATAAAAAAAAATATATGGTCCTATCAATAAAATTACAACCAGATAAAACCATAACCAAACTAACCTACTGAACTAGTATTCATTTTGTGTTTGTAAAAGTTCTATAACAATGTCACTCTGTTCATACACGTTTTGGTACTACAATCTTCATAAATTATTAATCAGTATCAGTATAATAGCTTGTCATCAATAATCAAACAACTAAAAGCTTATTTGTGTTTCTTTGTACATTCAGAGCGACACAGTAATGCAATCTAATGTTCAGATCTAAAAGCTAACCTAAAAACACAAATTAAGCAGCTAACATTTGTTAGTAAGCTAATAAGGGATAAAAGTACAAGGATAACATTCGTCACTCGAAGGTTCATATTACCTCCACTGGTCCGTGAAGATTTTGATCGATTACAGATCTAAATCTTTTCGAATTGAAGGTTTTTGATCGAGTAACTATCTGTTATGATGATTTGAAGGTGAAATTCGAGTGTTTGTCGCGATGCTTTTATGATAATTCGATCGTACAATCGCCGGTAGAAGGTGGGTGGTTGGGGAAAGAACCTGTGTTTTTTTGGAAATAAAATGAACTGTGTGTAAAAATAAGGCTTTTTATATTTCCATTTTTGCCCTTTGATATAGAAGGTGGGTGGGATATGTTATTTAATGAGAGCCTTTGGATTATATTGGATTGGACGGACGGGATTGATTCAACGGATCTTTGGATAATTGTAGGTCTTTACGGATCTCAACTCTTGTAGAAAATAGAAAAACCTGGAGAAGAAATAGATACCATAAACAAGTTAAATGCCCTTGTTCACTTGATAATACTCAAATTATCTAATTTAATATAAGTATATAACTAAAATTTTGGATAAACATGCTTATGCATAACCAGTTAAAGGCCCAGCATTTGCGCAAGGCCCATCACGTAAGTGATCTCAAAATGTCCAGTTACAGCAGGCCCATTATTATACTGGTTAACGGCTTAACGCTTAACCTCAATAGTTAGTCTATGCATATAAGGCTTGGCTAGCCCCAGTAATCTGAATCCCCATCGATCGAGAGGTCTTGGCGATCGATATCTCATCGATCGTGTTGCTGTGACAAGTGTCGATCGCCGCTTTTTGAAACCAATTGAATCGTGAGGCCGATCGATGAGAAGCAAAGTTTACGTTACATTTTACATATATAAAAAAAAAAAAAAAAAAACCTTGTTACCGTTTGAGGCTAAAAAAATAAATAATAATACAACTAAAACTACCCTATAAATACACAACATATTTACACACTAAACTCACAAATCTCACAATCCTCTCTATCAAAAATCTCACAATCCTCTATATCGAAAATGTCTAAGAAAACACCACCAACCAAAGGCCGAAAATCCCGTTTGGCACAAAACGCCCCGCATATTTTAACACCGAATCCGAATTTCCGGTTAACCGGTGTCTCACCAAGAATCAATTTCCAACCCCCTGCTTTCGAATATCAATCCCAACAAGCTCCACAACAACAACCTAACAATCCATTTTGTATAAATCGTCCATTTGTTCCACCGCATCAAAACATCTACCAACAAAAACAACAACAACAACAAAGCTACTCCCGTCGAAGCAACTAATCTATGTATGGGTCACCCGAATCTGTGTACCGTCCAACAATGGATTCATCAACGTCTTCATATTCAAATTATCAAGAATATTCTCCGGTTAACCGTATCAATCTTGAGGGTTTTGATTTTGAAGATCAATTATTCAACAATCCTAATTTTTATGCTGGAACCGGATCGGGTTATCCAGCTCAAGAGTATCACGGTTCGGGTACCGGTTCGGCTCATGGATCGTATCACGATTCGGTTAACCTTGATGACGTAGAAGAAGAAGAATGTCGAGAAGAGATGTCACCGGTCAAACCAAAGAAACGAGCTACAAAGGGAAAGAAGAAGGCTGTCGAGAAAGAAGGCAAGAATGATTCCCCGCTTTGGTCAAAAGAAGAAGAGATCGCCTTGTGCAACGCTTGGTGTGATGTATCCGAGAATAGTGTAACCGGAAACAACCAAAATGCTAGAGGATTTTGGCAGAAAGTCATTACTTATTTTGAGAAGGAGGTTGCTGCAGAAAGAACGTACAACTCTATCATTACAAAGTGGAAAAATAGGATTCGTCCTAGAGTTGGTCAATTTTGTGCCATTTACAACAATGCTTTGTCAGAATTACGAGTGGTGAGAATGACCTCACCGCTTATATACGACGCAGTGATGAATACCAACTAGTGTGTGGTCATCCGTTTGTTTTGGAGCATTGTTGAAAGATTTTGAGGGACCATTCTGCTTGGAAGGATAATGAGATGCCCGCTTTTTTAAGCAAAGATGATGGTGGCAAAAAAGCAAGGACTTCAACCGACTCGGATGTGCACTCGGATGTGCCTACTAAACCAATTGGTCGTGATGCCGCAAAGAAGAATAAAAAGAAATCTTCGGAGTTTTCGAAAGATAAGATTATGGAAGGTGTTGCCGAGAAGTGGGGCAAGATCAAGTCCGTGGCATTCGGGCGGAAGAAGGAGTCATGGACTGCACTATGGTTTGAAGAAGAAAGAGCTAGAACAACGGCAAATCGAGTTGGAGATTGAGCAAAAGAGAGAAGAAAGGGAAGACAAAAAATTGGCACTAGAAGAACGAAAACTTGAATTAGAGCGACAAAAGAAATATGATGCAGATCTCATGTTCTATTGCACGCCAATCGACGAATCTTTGCCCGCAGTACAACAACAAACAATGCAGAAACTCAAAGAGGCGATCAAGGCACGCCACAACCTAGATTTTTAATAAGTGTTGTAATGTTTTAATAAGTTTCGTAATGTTTTAATTTTATTTGAATTATTATGTAACGTTTTAATTATTAATGAAATTTTATTTTGTGTTAAAAATGTTTAAAAAAAAAAAAAAAAAAAAAAAAAAACTTGGTCGCCTTTATCTGGCGTTAACCTATATATAGAAACCACAAATCATATATAGATTTTTCCTTTATACTGCATTAAAAAAAATGATACGCTCGGTCACTTGTAAAGCTGGTTCTGGCTGCTATTTCCATTACACAATATATCTAATTATTTATGTTTATTGTTTTTCTTCAAGAAAATAGAAAAGAAAATATCTAGGTTGCATTTAGTTGAGGGAAAACAGTAACACCCTTATTTTCCACAAAATGTTTTGTGGAAAACAAGGAAAACAGAGATCGCGTTCAAATCAACGTTTTCCAACAAAATGTTTTGAAAAACACAAATCCCCTATTTCCTAAAGGAAAATTACAAAACAAATTTTAGTTGTTTTCCTTTGTAACCCTCAACCTCCCTCCCTTTCTTCAAAACAGAAAATAGAAACATCAACTAAACGATTTTTCTATATTTTCAAGTGTTTTGTGGAGATTAATTCTCCTTCCAAATTTTTACAAAACTAGAAATAGAAAATAAGAGAATTTGTTTTCCAACTAAACGCACCCCTAATATTTATCTGAAATAACCGAAACTGACTTTCTTGCCTTCGGATATTTTACGCATAATATGGCTAATGATTTTCATAAAATAAATAGAGAATATTTATTTAGAGTAAAATACACCGTTCGTCCCTAATCTTGTACACACGCATCATCCTGGGACAAACCTTGCCTTTTTTTTATCGTGAGGAGTCCAAAACAAGGTTTTTATAGTGTAAATCAGTCCCTTGACCCATTTTCCGTTAGTCAACGTCTGTTATCTTTTGCCAAATCCCTTAAATGACTATTTTGCCCCATATATAATATGCTTCTCTCTCATTTTACCCTAGCAACCATACACACACTTTCACTCACCTACCTCTCTATTATATGTTTTTGCAAATACCCCTTGTCCTATAAGTCATAAAGACAGCAAGTAAGAGCACTTGGTGTGGTAAAACAACACCCAAGTTAAACCTTAATATTTGAGCGTTAAAGGCATGTTAACCACACCGCCTTAGGAGTTAAGGCAAGCCATTACTATTATTTATTTATTTATTTTTTCTCGCCCTAAATGAAGGGTTGTTTTGTAAATTGTTGTTGAGTTATTGGGGTATTAATCAAATATTAAAGAGCAAAACATGTCATTCTATCAATTGCTAATGGCTTTCAAGTTATGTTCATTAATCAGCAAACATGTCATTCTATCAATTGCTGCTTATTATGTTCAAGGGTTGATCATGGTCAAAGCATAAATGGTTTAAAGTTCCAAGATGTTCATTTCATCAAGGCTTTCTCATTTATGCCGATGAGTCATTTATAGCCGTTAGAGGGTCTCTGTATCTTTATCTCCTATTTAATAAGTCCCTTAATCTAGGGTTAGATACAACCGTGTGTGCATCATTGTCTCACATTCTCTTCTTTCTCGATCATTACATTGATCTTGTCTTCTTTTGTATTTGTATGATTATTGTCTCATTGACATTAATCTAACCTTGTAACACTTTGGATACTATTGTTGATTTAATCTAAGCCGACTATTGAGGCTTAGGTTTGAATAAAGGTTCTATTGTTCATCTTGTGTTCTTGATACTTTCGTACATGGTATCGAGCTTCGTGCTCATAATCGATTGATTCACCATCCAAGGGTTTCTTCGTAGAAACTTGGGGACATCTCTTCAAAGAACAAATTGGTGGTTTGGGGTTATTGCTATTGGCATAATCATCGGTTATTTTTTATTCACAATTAGCCCTAGACTAAGTGAATCTAGGGTAATTGTGATTTGTTCTTTCCACGCATATTGCTCGTAAGTCTAAGTCTAATCTCTTCTTCAAACATACAAGACTTAAGTCTTTGTGGGTGCAAACGGGTAGACTAACATCTTGATCGCCACCTTTGAGTGGTATGAATACCGCCTGGTTTACCCCATTCCACGACTTGGTGCTTGTTGTTTCTTAATTACAAAGTCTTATTTATTTCTTTATCCGCTCTATCTCGCTCTAGTTGTTATTCTCTCTCTGTGTTATCCGTCTGCCTTATTGTTTGCATTATGGTGTTGGTGATGATAATATCGTGGTGGTGGTGGTTCTTCCACCGAGAAAAGCTTATCCTTTGGTGATGCTTTGTATTTACACCCTAATAACACCAATGGTACTCCCATTATTTCTATCAAACTCACTCGAACCGAAAATTATAAAATATGGAATATGGCCATGACCTTTGCCTTAAGGAATCATAATAAGTTAGGGTTTATTGATGGTACTTGCATAAGAGATGATTCAACCCTAGTCTTGCTAATCAATGGGATACTTGTAACTCGCTTGTGGTTACTTGGATTCTTAACTCTCTCACCGAACTATTTGTTGGTGCTATCTATGCTAAACCGCTTATGAAATGTGGAATGATCTTAAAGATACTTATGATAAGGTTGATGGTTCACTATTTTTAATTTGCATAAAATATAAACTCTCTTAGTCAAAGTGGGTCCTCTCTGTCGATTATTATAACAACCTTAACTCTTTATGGAAACAATTTGATTGTATGATTAGCTTGCCTCCATGCACTTGTGAGGTCGCAAAACATTTTGAAAACACAATCGCCTAATCAAGTTAATGCAATTTCTTATGGGTCTTGATGACTCCTATGTTCCCATCGAAGCAATATTTTAACCGAGATCCTTTGCCTAATGTCAAAACCGCTTTCTCGTTGTCTCGGAGAAGAATCTCACGAAATGTTTCATCTGGGAATAGCTCGCTAAACCCAATGCTACGGCTTTTGTCGCAAAAACTTCGATGGTGGAAAATTTTTGATAACAAAAAGGATTTAACAACAACAATTTTAAAAGTTCGTTTTAATGTCGGTAACATCTCAAACAACAGAGGACCAAACATGAATCTCAAATGTACTAACCGCAAAAACCCGGTCACACTGTTGATAGATGTTATGATCTTGTTGGTTATCCTGCCGGATATGTCAAAAGGAATTTTAATGCTAAACCTATCGCCAGTAATAATGTTTCCACCGATGCTAATCATATCACCGACAATAGAGCTAGCAACTCCCTGCCTCTTTGTCTAATGAATGCTCTCCGCACTTATGAGTCTTCTTAATGACAACAATGTGTCTTCGCTAATGCCAACATGGCGGTAAAATTTTTCGTGAACTTTCTTTAATGGCGTGTCAAGTTTAACATAAACTTCAACAAATTTTTAACAACAACACAAAAACCTTATCCGAAACATCGGTCTTGGTTGGATTGTTGACTCGTGCAAATCAAGACATGACCAAGTTCGCCAAATTTCTAATTAATGTTGTTGACATTTCTAATCTTGGTCTAACTGTTGGACATCCCAATGGTACTCAGCCCTAATTACTAAAATTGGTGATTTAAAGGTCAATAATGACCTAACTCTCTTTGATGTTCTCGTTGTTCCCGAGTACAATGTCACCATCGTCTGCTCATAAGATTGCTAGAGACAATAAGATGTTTGTTGGGTTTAATGAATCTAATTGCTATATACAGATTTACATCAAAAAGGATTGTGGGATTGGTAAACAATGCAATGGGTTATATATGTTTGATATTGATTCTACATGTAAGATTACTTCTAATAACCGCATTGCTTGTCATGTTTCTAGAAATCTGGCATCAAAGACTTGGTCATCCTCCGACCAAGTCCTACATATACTTAAATCCACTCTTAAACTTGATAGTTCATCCGAATCGATCATCTTTGTGATACTTGCAACAAAGCTAAACAAACCAGGAACCATTCCTCTAAGTGAACATAAATCAACTAAAATTGGTCAACTTGTTCATCTAGATGTATGGGGACCATATAAAGTCACTAGCAGAGATGGTTACAAATATTTTTAACCATAGTTGATGACTATTCCGTAGCGGTGTGGGTTTATATGCTTAAGGGAAGGATGATGTTTATGTTTCCATTGTTAACTTTACTCATATGCTATCAAATCAATTTGAACACAATGTTAAGATTTTCGTAAGTGATAATGGGACGAAATTTGTCAATAATAAACTTCAACACTTCTTTCATGAAAAGGAATTTTACATCAAACCTCTTGTGTTTATACACCACAACAAAATGGTATTGCGAAAAGGAAACATAGGCATCTCCTTAATGTGGCTAGATCCCTTATGTTTCGTGGGAATTACCTCTATATCTTTGGCCCGAATGTGTTCTAACTGCGCCTATGTCATAAACATGTTACCCTCTTCGCCTGTCTGCAAGTCCCCTTCTCCTTGTGTATGGGCATGACCCTTCACTCTCTCTCCTTAGAGTCTTTGGTCGCTTATGCTATGCCACCATTCTCAACATCTCGATAAATTTGGTAGTAGGTCCGAGAAAAGTGTCTTTATTGGTTATTCAAATGAGAAAAAGGTTATAAACTTTTAAGTTTAGAAACAAAAATATCTTTTATTCCGTAGATGTCAAATTTTATGAAACTGTTTTCCTTCAAAATGAAAAATACTTTGTCAAAACCTTTTGTTGAAACTTATGTGCCTAAAGATTTAAATCACAAAAATTTCTTTGACTCACAAATAAGTCCCAATGATGAAGGAGAGTGACATCCTATGATGATGGCACAAGATTGAGTCATCCTACTAGGGATGATGAACCTGTTGCAACATCTATAGATGATAATACACACCCCGAGGGCACCACATCACATGAATCACATCCTCGCCGATGCATCTTCCGATTCTTCGATACATCTTCCGATTCAAATCGAACTCGAACAAGAAGGAGGCTTGCCACCACTATCGCTAGAAGGTCAACCGAGTTTCTAAGTTGCCCAAGAATCTTAATGACTTTATTATAGAAGGAAAGTCAAATATGGTGTTGAAAAGGTTGTTAATTACTCTAACCTTAACAAAGATAACTATCGCTTTGCTTCTAGTCTTAATAAAAGTATTGAACCTACTGTTATGAAGAAGCTATCCTTGATAGTAATTGGGTTGATGCTATGAACTCGAAATTGAGGCCTTAAATGAAAATCATGCTTGGGATATAACCGATCTCCCACCTAATAGAACTCCCATTGGTTACAAATGGATCTTCAAAATCAAATATAAAGCTAATGGTGAAGTTGATAGATACAAGGCTAGATTAGTTGCTAAAGGTTACAACCAAAGGGAAGGAATAGACTATGATGAAACTTTTTCCCGTCGTGAAAATGTCTACTGTTAGATGTCTTATTGCCTTAGTGTGAAAAACAAATGGCCTCTTTTCCAACTTGATGTTAACAATGCTTTTTGTATGGAGACCTTGATGAGGATGTCTATATGACCATCCCTAAGGGTTCTCAGAATGAGAACAATAAGAATAAAGTTTGCAAACTTGTCAAGTCTCTATATGGCCTTAAACAAGCCCCGTGAAATGGAATGAAAAACTTGTTAGTGTTTTAAAAGAAAACAACTTTGTTCAATCATCAATGATCATTCTTTGTTCACCAAAACAGAATAACAAGTTTATTGCTCGCTTGTTTATGTGGATGACATTGTTCTTACCGAAACCGCATTGATGAGATAAACCTATTCAAAGAGTTTCTAAAATCAAAATTTCATATCAAAGACTTGGGAAACTTAAAATATTTTCTTGGCATTGAAGTTTTAAAACTGGGATGACATATGTCTCACCCAAAGAAAATACTCGCCTTGAACTCCTCAAAGAATTTGGCCTTCTTGGGTGCAAACTTGTGTCCACTCCTATGGAACCCAACTCGTTCTTCCATACATTCCCACCGCCGATGATCCCTTACTCATCAACATCATCGGTTATCGGGTTACTTGGGAAACTTATCTATCTCACCCATACAAGACCGACATCTCATACTCGCTCATTGTCCGCACAATATATGCATTCTCCCTTGAAATCTCATCTAGAATGTGCCCTCAATGTTCGAGATATCTAAAAGGAGCTCCGTGAAAAGGTCTAAGGTACAATTTCAAAGAACTCGAAAACCATCTTGAAGGATATAGTGATGCCGATGGGCTAAATGCAAGAAAACCAGAAATCATCATAGGTTATTGTGTCTTCTTTAATGATTGTTTGATCTCATGGAAAAGTAAAAACAAAACACTCTTTCAAAATCTTCCACGTAAGCAGTATAGATCTATGTCTCATCTGCTCGTGAAATTATTTGGATTCAAAAATCTTAAAAGATCTAAAAGTTGATATCAATCTCCTCGTTAATCTTTTTGTGATAATAAATCGCTTTGCAACTTGTCATCAATCTTGTTTTCCATGAAAGATCAAAACACTTTGAAATTGATGTTCACTTCATCGTGGAAAAATTGCAAGAGGTGTTATAAATGCAAAAAGATTGGCTCTTCAAACCAAACCGCGACATTCTCACTAAAACCTCCTGCTTATCAAAGATAAATTCTTGTGTGAAAATTGATATTGTTTGATATGTTTGCTCATCGATTAAGGGGAATGTTAAATTTTGGGGTATTAATCAGAGCAAACATGTCATTCTATCAATTGCTAATGGCTTTCAAGTTATGTTCAAGTGTGCTTATTACAGGGTTGATCATGGTCAAAGCATAAATGGTTTAAAGTTCCAAGATGTTCATTTCATCAAGGCTTTCTCATTTCTGCGATGAGTCATTTATAGCCGTTAGAGGGTCTCTGTGTATCTTTATCTCCTATTTAATAAGTCCCTTAATCTAGGGTTAGATACAACCGTGTGTGTGCGTCATTGTCTCACATTCTCTTCTTTCCGATCATTACATTGATCTTGTCTTCTCTTTGTATTTGTATGATTATTGTCTCATTGACATTAATCTAACCTTGTAACACTTTGGATACTATTGTTGATTTAATCTAAGCCGACTATTGAGGCTTAGGTTTGAATAAAGGTTCTATTGTTCATCTTGTGTTGCCGATACTTTCGATACTTTCTTTTCGGGTTAAGTTTAATCATAGTGGGTCAAATGAGTAGAAGGTTTAGCTTAAAAGAAGAAGGCCAAAAGTATCCCTTAGTGTGTTATTAATGCCTAAAACCTCCTGAATCATATTATTCAAGAAATCACATTATGATTACATTATTTTATAAAAGTTTACAACTTTTGTGTATAAGGGTGTTTCGAATCATTTAGCTCTGGCTATCAGTGTCGCTTCGGATTATGTTTTACTTGTAACCGGTCAAAAGTGTAAATTAAAAATCTAGCTTAAAAGGAAACATATCAAACGGGTTGAAAGTCGCTCAAATTATATTTTTATTGCATAAACCCCCCTCTGCGCCCGCACACACACACATATCATACTATTCAGAAAACTAATTAATAGTATAATAATACTATATAATATTATTTCAAAATTAAATTTTGGACAAAAAGTGTCGCCGTCAACCCAACTTGGCACATACAAAAGTCACTCGTTTTTGTCCATTATCCAGCCCGCCCAAACCGTAAATCTTGCCACATAAACATAAATTCCTCACAAAAAAACATGACGACAGAAAGTTTATATTGTCACAACAAAGGCATGATTTTACCGGGTACATTGATTGCTGCAGCGTGGTACTTCCGAAAATCCTCTTTACCCTAAGTGCACGACCCGATGGTCACACCAAAATTTGACCCGCGAGGATAACCACCCACAAATGCTTCAGGAAAGACAACCAATTGGGATCCGAATGAGGCTGATTCAGCTAACAATCTCTCATCCTTATCTAGATATATAGATTTAGAGTAAGTTAGCAACACATGTGATGTTACTTTTTTTTAATATCAGACTATATAAAATGAACGTACATTCCTAAAGAAGGCCCCAAAATATCAAAAGATATTGATATATAATAAATAAGGTGTGTTTGGATTTGTGTTTTGGAATTGATTATATGAATATTGAGGAGTCTGAATAATCAGTTTTGGATAAAAGGGTCAACTACATTCTGATGTACCCAACCTAATTAAAGAGACTTTTACTCTTATTTTACAATTGACTCTTCAATCATCACAAATGACTATCCACTTATGACAACTTTAGAAGCATATACAAATACAAATTTTACGCGAGTTCTATTACACAATATTAACATTGATCATCTTATTCTGATTACTCAAACAAATAACTAACAGCTAAATTTTTTCATAACTAACAGCTACAAACATGATAACTAATCCTAAAACAATGTTATTTACGGTTCAAAGTACAAGGCAAGATGCAAGCTCATCCAAGTGAGGTTTACTGATAACAAAATTCCTAATGATGAACTTATTAGAAATATAATTTCTTTACTTTTGTTGAACTTATCATCTAGTTCCTCTCACATAATAAGTGCGCTACATCCTTCATAAATTTCAGTCCCTATTTCCTTTCTAGTAATTAGAAGTATGTCAAATATCTAGATACAGAGCATAAAATAAATTATCAATTCATTTTTTTTCTTTGAGTCTATGGTAACTATTGCAATAATGTACCACCATCCCATTTTACTAATACTACGTCGTACCAAAGTGAGCACATGAAACTGCCTGAGTTTTGTAACTCTTCATATAGGAAACTAATAGCCACCGGATCTTCAACTAAAAGTTTGACATTGGTCTATATATTATGGGATGTTTGGATTTCCGACTATAAATTGACAATCTAGATCTTAGTTATAATTGTTAATAACTTGGGTTCAAACTAGCTACAGAAAAACTGATTATCAAAGGACTTCCAAACACTGTTTCCTACATCCGATTAATTACAGCTGGCTATCTAAATCTATTCAGAAATCATATAATCTCTTTCAAAGAACACATCCAAACACCCCTTATCAAGAACCCAAAAGAGCACAAGGTTCCAAACCAAGGCTGAAGAACATATCATTATGCATAAACTACAAGGGTGCATAATGTAACATTTGTAAAATAGAGGACTTTAGATGTAAATATTTCAAGTGTTTGTTTGAAAGGCAGTTAAGGGTGTTTAACCCGTCTATAAGTAATCATTTTTCTTCTTCGTTTCTTGTAAGAACTTCTCATTTTGATTAATACACAATTTACCTTTTCCCTCATTTCATTTCGCGTTTATATGGTATCAGAGCCTAAGAGCTCGATTTAAACCCTAATTTTTTTTCCAATTGATTGATTATCAATTGATTCTTGATTCATTTTACTCTATTTGTTCTAATCATTTTTATTCATTCAAGATTCATCAATTAGGGTTTCTGACAATAATTCATCAATGACACCTTCAACAACCCACTAGTTCCACCTGTGATTCAGGATAATCATGATAATTCCATCAATGATCCGTTGTGTATTAGCAATTATGATCATCCAGGGATGGGGTTGACGACTACACCTTTTAATGGTGGTAATTTTCTTGGGTGGAGCAGAAACATAATTATGGCTTTGGGGGCTAAGTTGAAATTGGGGTTTATTGATGGGACGTATGTTAAGCCAGCATTGACTGATGTAAATTACTAGAGGTGGATCCATTGTGATTACATGGTAACCTGCTGGATTCTGAATACAATGATTACTAAGTTATCAAATGCTTTTCTTTACACACAGTCTGCACAAGAATTGTGGAAAGAGATTACAGAAAGATATGGTCAAAGTAATGGACCTCTGATCTATCAACTTGAAAGGGAATTGAGTCACATCTCTCAAGATAATCTCAGTATTGCTTCTTATTTCAATAAATTGAAAAGATGTTGGGATGAGTTGTAGAATCTTAATGGTTTACCTACTTGTACTTGTGGCAAAATGAGAGAATGTTCCTGTGGTGTAGTTGATAAGTTTGTAGAGATGGATAGTAGGTCCAAATTGATGCAGTTCTTGATATGTATGTCGTCATCCCGAGGAAAACACCAATACCCACTGTCAGGAATATTTATTTTCCTACAGAAATTGACAAAAACGGAAAAGTAGGATGTATGACAATTGATGTATATCGGGGTGAAAATTGCAAAACCACAGAAAACCTCTTACTTGGCTCAATTTTGCTCGATATCATTCCAGGATCCTCTCAAAGTGTCAAGATCTACTTTAATATAGATGCAAATGGTACTCTCAATGTCTCCGAGGAGGTTCTATCTTCAGGTTGCAGAAAAAGTATAACAATTGGTGGCAGTGAAAATGTGTGAGCGTTTATCAAAACAAGGGTTCAAAAGTAGATGAGGAACAGAAGGATGACGGTGCTAAATTATTTTTACTTGTAATCTGTTGGATTTTCATATACTTTTTTGCTCTGGCATAGTACGAAATTTTCGTATGATCTCAAAGGGATACAACTTTTAGGTTAACATAGAGATACTTTTGAGAAAATTTGTATGTTCAACTTTGGCGTGTTGTTACATTTTTAGCGGTCTTTACTTTTTGTATGGCATATGTCAAATTGGATATCTGACAAGTTATTTTATTTCATTTTATTAAGTTGTTTGATTAATATTTGTAACTTTGTTGATGATTTCTTTTGAAGTTACCCTGGATCTTTAAAAGGTTTGTGGTTTTTTGGATCCGTTACTATAGATAGTTATTGTTGGTCAATCTCAACTATTTGAGTGATTTTGCAGTCGTGGCTGTGAAACATGAGGTTTTAATACATACGCTTCGCGGCAGGATGTTTGAATACATGTGTTTTACAAATTGCAAAAGCTCTCTTTCCTTTTGTGTCTCTGGAGCCGTTGTGGCAGGGTTTTTTTGACTTGATTCTTTTGTAACGGTTTGCGTGTTCGAATTTATTTGAATCAGTATTCTACTAAACACCTCCAGCTCAAAAGGACATAAAAAATGTACCGCCGTTAGACCGTGCATCACCAATTTGATAATTAAACAAAAATATGTTGCGAAGATTTTTTACTATTGGCCCTCCATCTTTACTATATAAACCTCTGAGCAACCATGATACTATTTTGCGAAGGTTTATGAATCCTAACTTGGGAAAGATGGGTAAATGGTATTTTAAGTAAAGTAAGAGGTTATAGTAATTATGAGGAGATTTTATAATGGGTTTAAGTTAGTAAAGGTGGAATTGATCATCATATAATCAATATATGATTATATGATGATTAGAGGTGTTCAGAAGTGAGATGATGGTTGTATAAACCATTGTTATAGTTATTATGTTATGAGTTTTAGGTTTTTATATTATGATATGACTTAGGTTTTTAAAAAGACGATGATGACCATGATGTTGATGATGATGATGCCTTGATATGCTTAGCTTGGAGCCAAGGTAAGTAAAATGATGATGGCATGTTGTTATATGGATTTCTAACGTGCATGTGTTATGTATGTTATGTGCTAAGTAATAGAAGACTTGAGATAAGCTTAAGTGTTGCAATGAATGTAATTTAAATGATGTTAAGGTGTTATAGAGAAGTTGATGCTAGGTGCTTAATTGAGACTTAAGGTTTAAGGCCCGTGAAGTAAGTGTTTGGATATATGTGATGTTGTTTGAAGTATAGTGGTATGTGTTAATACAAATAAACCGTAAAAACGTTTATTAATATTTTGCGATCTCTTTGTGTTTTGTTGATAACAAATATAATGTTATCCTAAGTACAATTATAAGGATACATGTTATTTTTGTAAAGCATTTACATATAGCCATTTAAATACAAAAATGTTGTAATTAATCATTTGTTGTAATAGTTTATTAGGATTGGTAAAAACCACAACCCATGGATCATATCCATAACCCATTGACCCATACCCATTTGACTAGATACAATGTATTCATTAGATACATTGAATCTAAATGAATACCCATGGACCAAACCATAACCCATGACCGATAACCAAAAAACCCATGGGCAAAGAGGAGCGTCCCACGGATCCCTAGGTTTACACTAGACGGATCCTTGTGGAGGGATCCGTGGATCCGGGAATAGTGGCGAAATTTCCTATAAATAGAGAGCCATTTCTTCATTCTAACTCACCCTCTTCTTACTAATTCTCTCATATACTCATTCTCTTCTAACAAAAGATCACTTGATCTAGAGAGTACTTCCTTCTTTCTTTCTTTAGTGATTCTCATATAGGTCCTTCTCTAAGGCGAGATCACGAGCATTCTACAAGTCATCCAAGCAAGGGTCCTTGATTGATTTGTTCCTCCTTAATATTTCAGAGCGAAGATCTTGTATTTGATATTTCACATATTTGTTGTGTAATAGTCGTGTTGGTTTGGTCCACCGTGTTACGGACTCGGTATTTAGCTTTGTACCGGAAAAAGGTGTAAGCAACGTTGTGAAGGCTTCTCCGCCAAGTTGAAGGAGTTTGTTGACATAGTGCTTGAACTCTCGAGTAGGTGACTCGGGAGTGGAGTAGGCAAGGAAGGTGTCCTTGTAGCCCAAACCACTATAAATCGGTTGTGTCATTTCTATCCCTTTGCTTTACTTTATTTACTTGCTTTATCATTAGATCTATACTTTCTCTACATCCATACGATCTCACATATTATCAAATCTAAAGTTTTGAAACTAACTTAAAATCATAAAACTATTCTACCCCCTTCTAGTTTTCCACAATTGGCATCAAGAGCTAAGTTTATAAAAGTTTTAAAGTAAACCGTATTTTAAAAACTTTTCGATCACTATGGGTTCAAAATTACAAGGAAGGACAATCTATGCAACCACCACCACTACTTGAAACTAATGGTTTTATATATTGGAAAATAGATTCAAACATATGTGAAGTCTAAAGATATTGATATTTGGTACATTATTATTGAAGGCTATTTTGAGGCTACCTCAAAAGATGATAAAGGAAATTTAGTTAACATACCTCATGATAAACTAAATGATGAAATGAAGAAAAAGCTTTCTAAAAATAGTGAAGCTAAAATGGTTTTGTATAATGCTTTACCCAAAAGGAATTCGAAGAATTTCTATGCTTAAAACCTCTAAAGAAATTTGGAATTCTTTAGTTATAACTCATCAAGGTAATCAACAAGTTAAAATAATAAAATTGATTTATTTGTTCAACAATATGAACAATTTTCAATATCGGATGAGGAAACTATAGATCATTCATTTGCTAATTCCAATACTATTATTACATCTTTACAAGAACTTGATGAATCTTTTCTAGCCGTAACCATGTTAGAGATATCTAAGGGCACTTCCATCTAAGTGGAGATCCAAGGTGACGGCAATCGAAGAGTCAAAAGATTTGACAATCCTCACCCTTGATGAACTCATAGGCAACTTAAAAGTCTACGAGCTTGTCCTTGCTAAAGACTCAAGCCTCAAAGGTGAAAGAGAAACACAATCTTTTGCCCTTAAAGCCAAAAAGGCTTCAAGCGATGAAGAGAACCTCTTCGAATAGTGACGACGAGGAGTACGCTATGGCGTGTAAGGACTTTAAAAGTTCTTTAGAAGAAAGGAAGATACGTCAAACAACCGTATGACGATAAGAAAGGCTTCCGAAAAGCAAAGAGGACGAGAAGCCAAAAGATGATCGTACTTGCTTTAAATGTGGGACCCAAACCACTTTATTAGTAAGTGTCCCAAAAGGGATGATCAAAAGGCGCCTGTGAGCTGCACGTATGTAACATATTGGATTTCACAAACACATCAAAAAACACAATGATCACAAGTAGGCGATAATCCGTGGGTCATTGTAGCAAACAAAGGGTAATAGGTTTTAGAGAGATCGAAAAGAGTTAGAGGTTTTTTCAAAACCTAATCCATCTAGGGAACTTAGTGAGAGAAAAATGAAAGTATTATTATGAGCATCCAACTCTCATACCTTGGGAGGTAGAGAGTATTTATAGTCTTACAGGTAGAGAGTATTTATAGTCTTAAATCGCCACCCACGGGTCATGGATCGTGCATACAGCTGGTAAAGACCCGTCTGCCCTCCACGGTGTTACTTAACTAAATACTACTAAACATTAAATAATCTACGACTACGAGCTTAACGATTACATATACTTGAGGTGACCGACTTTTAATAACCGGATTTACTAAATCCTAACAATCTCCCTAAGGAGGTCACCTCAAAATACATAGAATACAAATGATATTACAATTAGATTGTTCTTGGATTCTTGTTAATGTTCTTTGCTCAAGCTCGTAGTCATTGATTCTTCATTATTGCATGTTTGGTTAATCCAAGTGGAGGTCTTTAATCGATCCACGTGATAATGAGTTTTGAGCCGCCTTTGAGATCATCACCAACATAAATCTCGACTCTTCCATTGTGGTGTTGGTATTATGTGATGTTGTGACATTTGGACCGACATGCTCACATTCGGATCATGATATCTTCTCATCGAGTAGCGGAAGCTTTCGTTGATTCATGATATTGGCAAAGAAGCAGTAGCGTAAGCATGGAGTGAAAATATCGAGTCGTTGATGCACTTATCATGATTTCTTTAGAAATGAATGTGTAGTGTGAGCATGCGGCTATGGATTGACCACTTCATTCGATCACCGCAAACGCCGGGCGCACTGCATACAACAGCTTAGCAATAAAGCGCACGAAAGTGTCTTTGATCACTTTCGTTGAATTGAGGTACACGCCCACGGTTCCCTCGCTGATCAAGACAAGTACCGCTCGTGATCGTATAATTCAAGAATTTCCTTGACAGGTTTCGCAATGCTCTAGTCGTTCTCAAACCGAACGCCTCAAAGAAGACAACACGGAGTGAGTGAACCAATAATTCAGATTCACCGATTGATGAAAAGAGATTTGAAAACAATCGTATCGCTCAATAGAAATTGTTTTTGCAATACAATGAAGGTTTTAATGAAAATCAATTATCAATCATAAACACCTTTTATTTTGAAGTATTAGTACACGTCGATGTGCTAAAGAAAAGAGTTTTAAGCACAACGACCGGTTTTTCAAAGGTATCCGCCAATCCATAACTCGAACCAGATTGATTCAAAAGATTGAATCGCCCATTGTTTCTGCTCGCTTGTCACATGGTTGATCTATTGATAGATCTCACATGCCACCCACCAAGAGCTTGTTTGATGTTGGCTCCGAAGGCTTTCCATCTTCATTGTGAATATGTTTGCATATCACTCGATGTTCCGCAATACCACAAGGATAATGCGAGGACTCATAAGATATAATCTCTTTCCACATTGTGTGAAACAGAGAGTCTTCATAGACAAAGTCCTAATGAGATTTATATGATGATCTCGTGGCTCTAGACTCAATTGTGCACATTTGGTTCCTATGTCGAGACTAGGAGAGGGTCTCCTTCTTCAATATCAACAAACTCTAAGAGAAAGTCGATAGATTATGTAGGTTCCCGTGAGAATGAAACAAGCCCTTTTAAGAGGAACTTGAGTGGTTTGGGAAGATGTAGTGCAAGGCGCCACCGGGTCCATGACGCCTTGTCTTCAATACCGATGTTACCTTGGTAACCACCAAGAGTATATGAATTGAACCCGATTTCGCCCTAAGGTTGAATTATGGAGGGCTATTTATTTTCACCCTTTCACATTCAATTCTTTTTCATTCTTCAACCCTTCAAGCTTACCGAGACTTCATAACTAGAACCTTGTTGGGTTTATTCCAAGACTAGCTCGCTCTCATCCGCACTCTTCCCATATCTCACTTTTCTCCTTTTTCATCATACCTAAGGACTCTACACTATCTAGTGGATTGTCCTCGGTAGATCCCTCCGGCTCGGCGGATCATGGGAACAAATACCTAACCTTATCATCCTTATATCACCATACATAAAGTAAATTTGGTCGGTCTATTTGGTATTGTTCATCCGCCATTGGAACCAATTGAAAACCATTTGAAAATCAATCCGATACTTGTGATATATTATCAAAGCATTTTGTACCGAATTGTTTTTGATATTTTTAGAAAAGAGCTCCCCTCAACATGTGCATCATGTATTTGAAATCGTTTTGGCACACGGAGGCAAGAGGAAGAATTAACTTTTTGATTACCATTTTCTAAAAGATATCAACATCACTTCCCCGATCAAATCAAGTAGATAAAGCATATTGGGAAGGATGAGGTTTTCATAAGTTTGCTCCCTCAATATGTGCCTCGAGGTTTGAAAGAGTTTTGCACATATTAGAAGGAATCAGACTTAGATACAAATCAATCACGCTTCAATTCTTTGTGGTTTGAAATAGATGCCCCCTCAACATGTGCATGGAAAATTTGAAATCGTTTGGCACATGGGGGAGGAAAGCTTGCTAAACACTTATGAAACCATTTATCGAATTATCGCTTAAATCCAATTTAAATCACAAATTCTCCCCGATCACAATTTTCAAATCATTTGAGATTTGTGATCTCAGAGATTTAAATTGATTTTGAAAGCTTTTGAGGAGAATTGTGACTTGATTATGAAAACATTTTAACCGATAAGGATCGGATTTTGAGACTTTAAACTCCATTGATTAAACATGCATGATGATCTTTTGAAAACAATTGTATGACAAATAACCTTTTGATTTAATTGAAATCATTCTCCCTCAATCAATGACATAAGTTGTTGATTGAGAGATAGATATTTTGACAAATGTTCGATCCAGATGATTTTCAAAAATAGAGTCCGAGTTATTTTTCAAAGCAATTAGTTTTCATTAGATAGCAATTAATTGTTTATAGAATCGAGCATGAGATTTGAAAATAAGATAAAGCATGGCTCGTTTTTTCTTTAAAACGGGTTATCGCTCGAAATGACAATAAACCATAGTTTCACTTTCTCCCAAAAATATTTTTGATTTTTGATTTTTTTTTTTGAAAACATTCGAACAATATCTAAAGTCCCGTGTCATTCTTTGAATGACAACACAAAGACCGTAGATATTATCGAATCGAGAAAACATGACAAAATGACAATATTTTTGGAATTTTTCAAGATTTTCTAATTTTTATGGATTTTGAAAGTTTTATATTTTTCTATTTGCTTTTGAAGGTTTTGTAATTTTGTATTTTGCTTTTCAAATAAATATTTACAAGAGATGGATGAAGAAAGACCTTTACTCCTCGCCTTCCTCTTGAAGACGCTTGAGTGTTTCCGTTGAAGACTCTTTAGACCAAGTCGTGGAGGATAAACTCAAAACGTTTCTAGGAAGAGCTTTGGTGAAGATGTCTCGCTAACCGGTATTCATCCTCACAAAATAGAGTTCCACCACACCGCTTTCTACTTGCTCCCCGATGAAATGATGTCGAATGTCGATGTGCTTTGCTCTTGAGTGTTGAACGTTGTTGCATGAGAGAGCAATGACACTTTTATTATCACAAGACATAGGATTTTGTTGAATTCAAAGCCATAGTCGATAATTGGGATCTCATCCATAGGATTTGAGCACAACAAGATGACATGGCTATGTATTCACCTCTGTAGAGGAAATAGAAGTACTCATTTGTTTTTTGAAGACCACTCACAAGCTTATCACCCAAAACCGAGCACCTCCGCACGCATTTCGACGTGTATCTTGACATCCCGCATGATCAAGATCTACATAGGTCGTTAGTGACATACCGGTGTCCTTCGGTACCAAAGTCCCATATTGATGGTTCCTTGAGATACCGAAGACCCGCTTAACCGCTTCAAGGTGCTTTTGGTAGGCTTAGCCCGATATCTAGCACACATGCAAACAAATGAATGTAATGTCTGGTCTATCGGCCGTGAGGTACATCGTGATCCAATCATACTACGATATTTCGCTTGGTCTACCATGATCCCCGAGTGGTCCTCATCCGCTTTAGTACGCTCTATCATGGGAGTGTCAACAGGTCACTAGAATCAAATCCAAATTTCTTTAAAATCTCATTTGCATATTTAGATTGATTTATAAAATGCCTCCGGACTTTGTGAAATTTGTAATCCCAAGAAAATGACATTTGTCCCATCATTGACATTTGAAATTTGGAACCCATTTCATTTGAAAACGGTCACATTCATTGGGGTCACGAGGCAAAAATAATATCATCAACATATATTTGAACGTGAATTAAATGTTTGCCTCGACTTTCTCGGTGAACAATGTCGGATCAATCGCTCCTTTGTTGAATCCAAGAGATAGAAGAAACTTTGATAGCGATCATACCATGCCCTTGGAGCTTGCTTCAAACCGTAAAGAGCCTTCTTCAAACGATAGACATGAGTAGGATGCTCGATTCACAAAGCCTTCAGTTGGTCGACGATACGACTTCTTTAAGATCTCCGTTAAGAAAAGCCGCCTTTACATCCATCCGATAGACTACCATGTTCTTACTTGCAACATTAGCCAAGAAGATTCTCGATTGCCTCGATACGAGCAACCGAGCAAATGATTCTTCAAAGTCAATACCTCCTCTTGACGGTATCCTTTGCAACCAATCGAGCCTTGTTCTTTAAAACATCACCATGCTCATCAAGTTTTACTTTGAAGATCCACTTTAGAGCAATGATCATAGCACAACTGAGCAGTACTAATTCCCATACATCTAGTCGATCAAACTCATGAATTTCTTCTTGCATGGCATTGAACCAAATTGCCTTCATTCATGGCGCTTTAACATCTTTTGGTTCGATCTTAGAGAGTACGGAGTTGAAAAGCACCATAAGGCATCGGTTGCAAGTTGTTTCCGTGTGATACCGGACGAGAGGGTTTCCAATGATGTTGTCCAATGGATGATCATGTGTCCATTTTCTAAGGTGTTCATGTGGTTGTTGTTGAGGAACCAAGTAGCAGAGTCGATATCTCCGATGAAGATGGTTCGATGATGATTCGTGAGCAAATATGTTTTCAAATGGAGCATCTTCGGAGTAGCAAAGGGATTAACTTCATCATGGGTGCCGTAAACAATTCCATGATGTACACTCGATGATTGATGATTTGTTGATGAGACAGAGTGATCAGCAGCAGCGCTTCTTGACTTAATGACATTGAAACCAAAGGTTAACTTCATTGACAGGGATAGGAGTAGCCTCTGATGGAATTGACATATCATTAGCACTTGGCTCATAGTGTTCATCAAACATTGGATCAAATAATTTCTTCAAATCATCTTCTCAAGGAGGTACATAAGGAGTTGTCCGGAGAGGATTAGAAACAAGAGTAGAACCGATAGGACTACTTGATGAAGGTTGAGATGCGGGTCCGAATCGGATTGTCCCGGAGCCATTTGCCCGGACAACTCATCGAACGTGACGTGAATAGTTTCCATGATATCTCGAGTTCTTTTGTTGTAGATTCGTAACCCTTCTTGTTTGATGCATAACCAACAAAACTCCAATGTCCGCCTTTAGCTCTTAATTTACCTAAATCTTGACCGTCATTCGTTGGATAGCACAAAGCACCAAACACACGAAGGTAGGATAGATCAGTTTTCGCTTATGGACAAGTTCATATGGAGTTTTTCCATGAGAGGTATGTATAAGGGAACGATTTTGGGTGTAGCAAGCAAAGGCAATGGCTTCACCCATAGAAACATTGGAACCTTTGAATAAATAAGCATTGTTCTTGCGGCTTCCACAAGAGTTCGATTTCGTCTTTCAACTACACCGCTCGTTGAGGAGTTCGTGGAACACTTCTTTGATGACCGATTCCAACACTTTCATAAACCGAATTAAGTCTTTGTTAACGAACTCGTGCCATTGTCTGCTCGAACAATTCTAACAAGATTGTTGAGTCGAACCTAAAGTCGTTTGATAAGTTTGATGATGACATCCGAGTTTCATCCTTTGTCCTCAAAAACTTTACCCAAGTAAATCGAGAGTAGTCATCAACAACTACTAGAATGTATTTCTTCCCATTTATCATTTGCACTCTCATTGGTCCGCACAAATCCATATGAAGGGTATGAAGAACTTCCATTATCGAGTTTGTGGGTTTTGGTTTGTGGGCATATTTCGTGCTTTTTCCCAATTGGCAAGTCGAACAAAGATGATCTTTTCATATTTTAACTGGGTAAGCTTCTCGACTAGATCCTTTCTCGAAAGGTTATTAATGGTGCCAAGTTCAAGTGATTGAGACGACGATGCCATACCCATGACTTTGTTTTCGATGCCTTTGACAACAAGCGATTGGTTTTATTTCATATAACGAGCAGAAGACTTCATCATGTCTTCGATAGAGATGGTGTATAGATTTGAACCACGAGTTCCTCTTAATAGTTCCACTCCATCGAGTTCTCTAACAAAACAAGTATGTTTTCTAAATGCCACTTCTAGATCGTAATCACATAATTGACCAACAGAAAAAGTTATGACCAAGTCCTTCAACATAATATACCCCGGAGATTACACTTTGCCAACAACATAGTCTCCATAACCCATAATTGCTCCAAAATGGTCGCTCCCGAATCTAACAGCCCCGATGAATTTACTCACGGTTCATGAGCCATGAGCGATCTCCAATATATGCTTGGAACAAATGAGTCCGTGTACCACGTAACGATTTGAACGATCCGCAGCTGAACATGACAAGAATGGATAATCGGATAATTGGGATCCCCATGCAAGAATGGGTTCCATTTGGTTAGTAACAATGATTGGAACACCCACATCGTAAGTAGAAACAATGGAATCATCGAAATAGATGCAAGTTAGTGTCCGATTTGACCTATTCAAAGTATGTTCACTTCTTAAGGGAATAGTTCTACCAAGAGGCATCCATTTTCTAGTGGGCATTGACTTAGCAAATTTAGGGCACAACTCATTAATCTTACGGCCAAGGGTATCCATTGATAACCTATATTACTAAATTTCCTTCCCGTGGGTTTCCACTGTTTTCTAACTTTCTTTCGCTTTTGCCTTTTAGCCTTCTTAGCTTGATTTTTAACATTAACAGCTTTAATCGGGCATTTGACAAAGATTAGACAAATCATTCACACCACATTCATGATTAGTAATGTAAAACAAGCAATCATCATTACATGGTTTGCGGATAGTAGCGTAATTCAAATTAATTACAAGACGCTTATAGCTAATACTAGAATCAACACGATTCGCTTTATTCAACTCAAACTTAATATTCCTAGGGTGATCTTCTACTCTTCCAATGCACATTCTTAGCTTGCAAGGTCCTATCTTGCTTGGTATTGCCTCGGAGGCTTTGACCCGCTTGCTTTTATGTCACCGATTACTCTGTAGAGGGAATTATGGGAACATTAGTTGGTTGATCTACTTTTGCATTCCCGAACTAGACGTGTGGATCCGAACTACTGAAGGCACATTAGTGTTCACTTTCTTAAACCGGGCATAGAATGGTTTGTATGCTTGGCACTAGGCATAGAATAAGGCATCACAGCTTTACCTTTCGCACCTAAGGATTTAGGACATGTTGCTATTAAACATTCTAGCAGCTCCCGAGATCGCTTGGCCCGAATGCAAGCAAACCTAATTTCTATCAAGAGGCTTATTTATGAAATCCTCTTCCACAATCTCACGGAGACATTCTAGACTATCCTTAAGGTGAGCAAAGTAATTATGAAACACAAGTTCATTATTCCTAAGATGAGGAGGAATGTATTTAATAAATACAATATATTTGCAATCCGAGGATGACTTTGATGCAACATTCTCATTAAAGACAAGTGGCGCTTCCTTTTCCCGACTCCTCGATTCTCAATTTTTTTGTAAAGACGTTATTTTTCGTTGTTTTTGTCACGAGTGACTTTCATTGAATCATATAACTCTTTAAAGTGTCGCTTAACTTTTCATTTTCTTCTAGAAAACTCTCGCTTTCTTTTGTAAAACATTAACCAAGTTTTGAAGATGAAAAGTTTGAGAATACCGAGAATCTAAAGGAGGAGGCATTTGGGAGCCACCACATTGTTCTTTTCACCCTTTAATTGAGAAATTTGGGCTTTCAACTTTCTCGATCGTGTTACAATGAGCTTGAATCTGCTCGTCACGCTTGTTTATCCGAAAACTACGCATCAAACTCGAACATCTAAGGATGTCTTGATATTTGAGGTTTTGATATTTTCTTTAAGATGTTGATATTTTAGTTGCAAATCAAAATGTTCAACTTCTAGTTTAGAAAGATGTTTTACCAAATTATCGTGATCATCCCGATCAATTTTCTCATTTAGTTATGAGTTTTTGTTTTCAAGCTCAATGACACGATCATGGGAAACTTTCAATGCAATAGATAATTCATGAAATCGAGAAGCGAATAGAGTGCTTAGTAACAAGATAAAACACATCTTGAGCAACACAACTCGAAATCAAATTCTCATTTAAGATATGCAAGTTCTTCCTTTCAACTTCATTATATTTGAGTTCTGCTCATAATCATTGACCTCAACTATCATTGCATCAAATTCCTTTTCCATTTCTTTAATATCGAATTTATCCCTTTTGAAGACTCTCAAATTGACCTTTTAATTGTTTAAAGAAAGGCATGACCTCGCTTAAATAACATTCTTTAGTTTGCTCAAACCCCTTTCCCTCGCTTATCCTTGTAGGTGTGATTCTCTTCTTACACGCTTTCTCAAAATCAACAAACAACCGATAAACAACATACAAGTCGATTAAGGTCTTGCTATTAGTGGCAATAGATCTAGGAACTAAATGCATTGGTGTATTAGGAGGATACACAACTGCTTGAGGCAATTTCCTACTAGGGGATTCTTTTCAACAAGATTTTCACTTTTGCATATCCATATCCTTTTCCGAACACTTGTTCAAGGGTTAATAGAGTCCGAGGCTTAAACTTGTTTAAGGATATCCAATTTTCCTTAGTGTAATCATGGGGTTTGATCGTTATATTATTCATTTTACACTCGTGATCTTCTAGCTTCTTATTCATTTTCTCCCTAGTGACTTCATCTCGATTTTTTATCTTCCTCAAGCACTCAACACAAACTAGGTTTCTGCCTAGGCTTAAGGATTTCATTACCATCATAAAGTACCTTATGAGCAGCTCTAGCCTTTTAACAACCTCGTGATTAGGTTCCTCAACAAGGGAATGCTATGTTTATCGCTTAAGACTCTATGCTTAGTGATCAAGTGAGCAATCAATGGTATTCCTTGTACGCATAACTTATTTTCAAGCTTGTTTTTCAAAGTTTTTAGATTGGAAAAATCATTCAAAAGTTTTGATTCCTTAGCATTGAATTCTTGCTTAAGCATTTTAACATTTTCTTGAAGTTCTTGTTTTGCTTAGCGCTTTAGAAAGCTTTTCTTGTAAGGAGTTTAACTCTTGTTTTAAGACTTCTTTTCTAAAATTACTTTTTCTAATAATTGTACGCATTTGGTCATCCATTTCCGCTCACGGTTGGTTAACTCAAACTTAGCACGTTGTTCATAAATAGCAACTTGTTCTTTATAGGCATTCGCCTCGGAGATAATGTAATCATCGTAAGCACATGCAAAGGTATTCATCAAAACATAGTCATCATTGACCGCGAAGATGCATTACTTGGTACAATCTCACTTTCACTTTGCTTCACATATTGATCATATGGGACAATGTTGCTATTACCCTCATCATCAATATCCGATTCATAAGTTTCAAGAGATTGTACTTTATTATGCATCTTTGCTCATCAACTTCATCATATAGTTTTAATACCTCCGAAATGATTGAATCTTTGGATGGGCCACTGTTGTGGTGAAGAGACCTTTGGAGAGACCATAGGTGAGATGCTAGCCATGAAGATTGTTTGACAAGAGGTTCATCATCGACATCGAGTCAAATGCATCACAATACTACTTGAAAGGCATTTTGATGATTATGACCTATCTCCGAATTGGTTGTTCATCAACATCAAGATCATAGGTTCGGCATTTCCTCAAGAAGAAACAACAACTCCTCTTCATCCAAAGTCGCCCATTATCCCGAGCTTGCACAAGCAACATCTTGTCTCTCAAGTATTCTCGATTCTGAGGACGTTTTGGAGATGTGCGCCCTAGCAATATGTCCTCACCACCACAGCTTGTAGCATTTGATTGCTTTGCTTGTCCTTGATTTGGATTCCTTCCACGATTCGATTTGCTACATATCCTCCACCAACTCCACCTCTTCCCTGCTCATACCGCCTTTCTTGAACAAAGTTGCACCATAACCTTCCCATCTCCGACAATAGCTTGATTGTGTGGATTGGATGCGGCTCGAGGTTATTGTTGGTGTCCGTTAGAGAGGAGTTCATGTTTTGACTAACCATAAGAGCCAGTTGATTGATGAAGTTTTCCATGAGTGTGTTTGAGTCGGGATGCTTATTTGTCGGATCGTGAATGAGCTTGTAATTACCATTACCCATGGGTATGACTTGAGAAGCTTTGGTGGTAATTCCAACATTGGTGTAAAAAGCTGTAGAGTCATTTGACGAACTAGTTTCTCCCTGCTTAGATTTGAACTATTCAAGAATCCTTCGTTCAAACATAGCATGTCTCTCATTTTGAAGAAGAAAGGCATACAGTTGCTCATAGTTGGTGTTCTTCAATCCTTTAGTTAGCTTCACAGAGGTGACAAACTTGTGCCATTCGGGATTCATGTTGTTCACAAACTTTGAGTTCAGCTGAATATTTGGCATAGTCATTTTGATATTCCTCATATCATTCACAAGTTTGTGGAATCTCACATAATATTCATAGATACTCTTCCGGTTTCATCTTGAAGTGCTCAAATTCATCATACAAATGTGATTCTCTGCCTTCCTTAGTTAATTCGTAACCCGAGAGAAGCATCTTGACATTATCCCAAACAACCTTGGCTTCAGTGTTGTGATTGATAAGCTTGTAGATATCTTTGGAAGACCTTGAAGTATAATGTTTGAAGCCCCGATATCAAGATCGAATCTTTTTTCTCCTTATCATCGAGCTCATCATACGCCTTTGGTCCGTCCAATCCAAAGATCATGGTTCCATCTCGCAGCAGATCAATTATGTCTCTTGTAGTCTCAATCGATAAGGTCCTTCATCAATTGACTTGAGAATGTTGACCCCATTTTCCTTTCCAAGACAATACAACTGATTCGTTGAGCCCAAGAGTCGTAGTCGGCTCACAAGCATGGGTGGACGAGTATCTCGAACCACCGCTTGAACATCCTCAAGAACAAGAGAGATGATTGTAGGTACGTTGGTAGACATGTTTACAGATTACACGGGATTTTATAACTCAATGATTAAACCGGAAATAGATTCTTTCACGGATTTTACTAAATCAAGAGAAAACCAGACATAAACAAAAGATCAACCAAGTCGCTAAGAATCCTTGAACCAAGTCGCTAAGCACCAAGTCGCTAAGTAGCAACTCGCTAGACTTCAAGTTGCTATGAATCAAGTCGCTAAGCCCAAGTCGCTAAGACCCAAGTCACTAAACACAAGTCGCTATAATACCAAATCGCTAAATGTCAAGTTGCTAAAGAACAACTCGCTAAGATCCAAGTCGCTAATATCAAGTCGCTAAGAATACAAAGTACAAGTCGCTAACAAAATTGAAAGCAAGTCGCTAACCTCACTAAGTCGCTAGTCAGTAGTGGAGAATCCACTAACTTGTACTTTTGTCGGCTTGTCTCAATAGACAAGTCGCTAGGACCAAGTCGCTAACAATAACACTACAACTCGCTAACACCATCAAGCAAGTCGCTACGAAGAAAAACACTACGAGAGTCAAGTCGCTAGCAAGAAAAACTTCAAAACACACTTTTCAATCCAAAACAAGCCCAACCACGTTGATTCAAGCTTTCCAAATCAAAACCCAAGCACTTACAATGATTCTAAACACAAAAGTACACCCAAAATTCAAACTTTAACACAAGAAATGATCCAAATGATGCAAAACCACTAAACTTTTTCAAACTCAAAACCATCTAAAACCACTAGAAATCCAAGGATATGTAGAGAGATGATCAAACCATGGCTCTTGATACCATTTGTAACATATTGGATTTCACAAACACATCATATCATAATCACAAGTAGGCGATAATATTAGGTTTTAGAGAGAAAGAGTTAGAGGTTTGGGAACTTAGTGAGAGTAAATTATGAAAGTATATTTATTATGAGCCACCTACCAACTCTCTACCTCCACGGTGGGAGGTAGAGAGTATTTATAGTCTTACAAATGGGGACCAAATCGCCACCTACGGATGAATGGGTCAAGGATAGGATCGTAAAGATCATTCTCCACATATGAATCCTTCAATGTAAAGACATCGTCTGTACGATTTTAACAAATCCACGGTGTTACTTAACCTCTTAAATACTACTGTAACATTAAATAAAAATAGCATACCATAGGAAGAGGAATTACGAGCTATGTCAACGAATTACATATACTCTATGGATGATACGTCGACCTTATGACACGCCAACATGCGACTTTTCAATAATCCAAAGATTTACTAAATCCTTTTGTGAACAAGTTCATTAACAAAACGGAAACGCTTAATTATTTTGAAATATTAAGCAAGAAAATCCAAAGACAACTAGAAGTCCTATAGTGTCTATTAGAACGGATCATGGTAGGAATTCGATAATGAAGTGCAATTGAGCTTTTGTGACGCTAATGGTATTACTCACAACTTCTGGCCCTCGCACTCCACAATCGAATGGGGTAGTTGAAAGAAAGAATAGAACCCTACAAGAAATGAGTCGAACCATGCTTAATGAGCAATCCATACCTCAAAAGTTTTGGTGCAATGCCGTTGATACTTCAACGTACATACTCAATCGAGTCTTAATTATACCAATCTTAGGTAAAACTCCATACGAGTTACTCCGAGGCAAAAGCCTACGTTAGATCACTTTAGAGTCTTTGGTAGCGAATGTTTTATTCTTAACACTAAAGATTACCTTACAAAATTTGATCCTAAATCAACCGAAGGTATCTTTCTAGGTTACTCTCAAATAGCAAAGCTTACGTCATATTAAACAAAGAAACAATGAAGGTAGAAGAGTCATTAAATATAAAATTTGATGAAAGTCCACCCAAACCCTCTCCACCTCTTGTCGATGACGAGATTGTAGAAAGTGAAGCTATAGTAATAAAGAAAAGATAAATGAAGAAGAAGAACCTTTAAATGATGAAGTCATAAACATTAAAGAGTCCAAAGATCACCCCGTAGATAAGGTCATAGGAAAGCTAAACGAAGAACATTAAGGTCTCAAGTTCAAAACCAAAGTAGCTTATTTTGTTTTGTTTCAACCATAGAACCTAAGAATACAAGAAGCCATAAAAGATGAAAGTTGGGTAATGGCTATGCAAGAAGAATTAAATCAATTTGTTTCTAATGATGTTTGGACACTTGTCCCTCCACCTAGTAATCAAACCATAATAGGAACCAAATGGGTTTATAAAACAAATTAGATGCAAACGGAGTAGTGTCTAGAAACAAGGCTAGACTTGTTGCCCAAGGGTATAACCAACAAGAAGGAATATACTTTGATGAGACCTATGCCCCGTGGCTAGATTAGAGTCTATAAGAATACTTCTGCGATGCTTGTGCTAATGATCTAAAGCTTTATCAAATGGATGTTAAAAGTGCTTTTCTAAATGGTTTTATTAATGAAGAAGTATATGTAGCTCAACCTCCGGCTTCATCGATTTTGAAAACCTAAACATGTGTATAAGTTAAAGAAAGCCCTTTACGGTCTTAAACAAGCTCCAAAAGATTGGTATGATAGACTCAAGTCATTATATATATTTTTTCTAAGTTCATTGACGAAGTTCTATTTACTTAACAAATTTTCCCATCCTCTTTTGTTTGTCCACCCATTTTTATAGTAATACGTAATTATTAATTGTTCTAATAGAATTTAAAATATAATAATTAATAAAATACGCCATAGCTAATTGATAAAATACGCAATAACTCCAAAAAACGTTCTGATGCATATGTAAAAAATGAAAACTAACACTGGGAATGTTTGACGAACAATATAAAGAATCATTATTATTTCGACACAAGAAAAAGATTTTTCACACCCTTTTTCTTGTGTCGAAGACTAGGAAGATGAATAAACCCTCCAGAAATATTTGCTCCCTTCATTTATATTTATCCATTCTATTTCTCGTTTACTTTTGGATAGGATCTAGCCAAAGTGAAATGTATTAGAGTCGAAGCATTTTTGACATTTCAATATGACAATAGCAACATAGCCCCAATTTTGAAACAAAAATGGTCAAGTCAAATAGTCTTTCTATATACTATGTCTAGGAATGTCGTACAAGTAATTCGCGGCATCTCGTAGAAAAAGAGTCTAAAGAATAAAATTCTTTTTATAACTTAATTTTTTTTATCATAATCATAGATAATTGCTACAAAAGTGCTTTTTACAAAGTGAGTCTAGAAATTCATTTCGGACAATTGAACCTTCTCAAACTGTTTCTTTTTAAGAACCAAAAAGATTTGTGCCAAAATCACATATGCGAAGAAGAACAAAAGACCTTGTACACGTAATGGATCTTGAAGTACTATTTCTGCATCTCCCTAACCAAATCCGCCAACATTAGGATTACTTGTCAACAGTTGATCCAATTTGATAGTATCACATTCTGAAACAAGAAGTTCTGTCCCCGTAAGGATAACATCAACCACTTGACGTCCATCGGATGCATCCGCTATGGTTATTTTGTGTCCCCTCTTTTCTTTTCATAGGATTTTGCTTACTATACCTGATGATGCTGTAGCATTATAAACTTTATTGTTACTCTTGCTCCTGTCAGGATAAATTTGGCCCTTTCTCTTTACCCACATATATAAGATATTTTAAGAAGTGAATATCTTTCTTAGTAGCAGGGTCCGGGGAAAGAATAGGAAAGGTGATTTCACTGTATGTTTTTAGGTTTTGTGCGGTGTGTGTTTTTAGGTTTTGTGTGGGTTTATGTATGTTTATAGGTTGGGCAGTTACAATGATTTGTGGACTGTTACAACAAATTTTACGAAATGGGCTGTTACAAAATGGACTACAGATGAAGACACTTAAATAATCAGTTTTGTAACTTTTAACTATGTGTGTATGTACTGATTTCATAGCATAAGTAAGACAATTCTTTTCATTATAAGCAAGTGTTGAATCTTAATTTTTTATGTTTTTCATTTTAGTAAAGTCCCAAATGCATTATAAAGTAATATAGATTAAATGCCCATCACGATAGTGTAATTTTTGTACCTTAACAATTTACGGTTTTTGAGATATGTAATTTTTAAAATAGATTGGTGAAAGTGGGTTTTAATTAAAAGATGGGGTTGGAAGGGGTAGAAATTCATGTTTTTAATGTTTGGTCTGATTGATTGAATCAAATGTTTTGAATGGTTGAGATAAGTCTTTCGGGACATAAAGAAATAAGTGGATCCAAAATAACTTAACTCTTATAGTTAAAAGTAATAATTAATTAATATTTTAATTTGCGAATAATAATTAATATGATATTTAATAATAACGTTTTTGTTATGGATAAATATTGAATAGATGTCTATATCTATTAGAGTAAATTACATCGTTCGTTTATGTGGTTTGGCCAAAATAACATCGCAAGTTCCTCGACTTTCATTTTTGCATGGTAGATCCTTATAATGAAATATTGTAACATCATTCGTCCTTATCACTAGCATCACAAGTCCTTGTGGTTTGGCAATAATAACATCGCAAGTCATTCGGATATTAGTAATAAGGACGAATAATATTACAAAACTTCATTATAAGGATCGACCATGCAAAAATGAAAGTCGAGGACTTGCGATATTATTTTGGCCAAACCACATAAATGAATGGTGTAATTTACTCTATCTATTAATATTAGTAGTTATCTTAATTAGAACATTATATCTTGTTACCCATGTTATGAGAACGCCGCTCTAAAGTTTTATTATTTTTTATTTTTTTATTTTTTTATTTTTTTTATCCTTATTCTCCATTGGCTTACGGTACGTTTTCATCCAGTTTTCATCAACCCTTCGTACCTACTTATCGTATTTGTGTATGTTAGTTTATTAGCGAGGTGACCACAATCATGTTGCGGCATTCTCAAATAAAATTTTTCGAATCACGTATTTTAGCTTATTATGTTTTTACAACAAATTTACGGGATCAAGAATTTTTAGTCCTCACTGCTCGGCTCTAGCTCGTTTGGCCTGCTCGCTCGAGCTCGACTGCTTGTCCTGCGTCTTTCGGCTCGAATTGCGTTGACCTGCACTGTCGCTTTGGCCCATTTGGCCTGTGTCTGCCTCTATCAATATTTATATAACGCGCTTTATTATTCAGACAATGACATTTAATGCACTAATCGTGTTTAAGTTGGTTGTATAATACGCTTGATAATTTGTATTTCACAGAAGGGTGTTTTAATAACCAGCATTAATTGTATTTATTAACCTGTTAATTAATTGACTACATTAAATATATTGACCACATTAATAGTGTTTTGTATTTTGTACATTAAGCTTTAAGATTTGTAACTCTTAAAATTAAGATTGATGAGAAAGATCATTAATCGTGCATAGTGTATTGTACAATAAGCTTTGTATTTTGTAAGTCTTAATTTTAAAAACATAAAGAGAGCGATTCATTCATCTATTATAAGTAGTATAAATGACTATATTTATCATCTAGAGTTATGTGCCATTTTCTTTTACATTTTATTAGAATCCCTATTCATCTTGAACTCTCCTATTCATGGATTTTGTTTACTGCGGGTATGGATACTGTCATGAGTCATTTAATGTTCGCCATTAGAGGTGGCAAAATGTGTTTAAAATTAAAAAGATATGTTAAATGGGTAGAATTTTAAAGATTTTACATTTAAATTTCATCTTTTTTTCGAAATGGGCACATATACCCATTGAAACTTAAATGAAGACTAACTAAGACATCTTTTTCTCAATTGTAGAACATTACTGCGCTTTAAAGAAATTTTTTTATACAATATATTTAAGTTTTTAATATAAATAAGATATATACGCTTAATAATTTATTTCGACATTTTGGTTTTTATTGTCGATTTGATAAGATGCTACTGCTTACCGCGTACCCATTTAGCCTGCGCCCGCTTAAACCCGTGATCTATTCTACCCGTGTCCATTTTAACCCGAGCCCATGCCCACTGCTTTGCCACCTCTATTCGCCACTTTAGTTTGCCTTTCATATAATAGATGTTACTACTCAATTAAAATTAAGATAAGCGACAACTTTTATCAATTCATGCATCGACTGATTGCTTCGTAACATTCTAATGTCATTAATATATATATATATATATATATATATATATATATATATATATATATATATATATATATATATATATATATATATATATATATATATATATATTAACTAAAAGCGAACGACGCGCCACGCCACGCTGTCCCAAAGATTTATCATAAGTTTCAGAACTTGGCAAGAATTACTCGCGCTTGTTGTCACGCAAACCAAGTTCAAACATTAAATGCAAAGTTTCACAACTTGGCAAAAACAATTCCCGAGGTTTAAGTGTCGCTGCAAAGTAAGTCCGAACATTAAATGCAAAGTTTCACAACTTGGCAAAACAATCCTCAAGTTTAAGTGTCGCTACAAAATAAGTCCTGAAGTTCAATCCACAGATCGCATGGCTTTCTACACTCAGATATATATATTTTCATGTGATTGATTTAATGATCCATATAGGTGTTTTATAACTAGAAAAATTAAATATTACTCGCTACATGTTGGTATAATTCTTTTTATGTGAATTACTTGTATATATCTAGTTACATTAAAGGGGTCTCGTGCCGAGAAAATCGATCGAAAACCGAACTGAACCGAAAAACCAAGTTGAAGCAGTCCTACCGAAACTGAATAGACCTTGCTCAGTTCTGTTTTCTGTTTTATATTTCATAGTTTTCAGTTTCTGTTTGGCTCAATTCGATTCAGGTCAAAACCGCGGAAAACCACACCTAAACCGTATAAACCGAACCGATCTGATGGTTCGGTTCAGTTTCGTTTTCACTCGGTTCATTTCGGTTCGGTTTTCGGTTCTGTTCCCGATGCTCAACCCTACTTTTCACTATGTTTTCAACCCTCTTTCGAATTTTATAGTGGAAATGTTCTTATGAGGTTAGGCGTGTGATATTTGGACAGGTACCGGTTAAAATCTACTCTAAGAAAGGCCTGATTATGTAACGGTTTTGATCAAAGACTTGATAAAGTCGTGATAACAGGTTAAAATGTTGGACTGTTGATCTCTAAATATTCAAATATTTATAAAGGTTTAATTCCCAAATTATTAGGCACTCAGAGAGTTCTGATATTGGTGATTCAAACAAATAAATTTACGACGCGCTCTGGCTTCTGGGTGAATAGGATTTGATTAAGTTAATTTGCTTTAAATTGGTACAAATTAGGTGCTTCAAGTAGGATTCGATTAAATCTTCCATGGCTGACTTTCGGGAAAAGGATTCAGCGACATCCTACGTCAATGGTATGCTTTATGAAGAGATCAAAATCATCAAATCACAGAGATCTGCAAATACATGATAGCATATTTGAGACGCCACAATTTCCAAAATTGACAATGCACGAACACTTTCTTAAGCCTAGAATGCGGCTAAATACTAGGCGGGTTGTTAAAAATGTGAGAGTCTTTGGTTGGGGCTAATAACTGTAAAGGAGATTATGGATTTATAAAGACATGTCTGGCATAACACAGGGTCCCTTGTTATCACCTACCAATCGAAACCATAGCTACAGCAATACAAATAATGAAAAGAGACCTAGAAATGTATTTTGCTCGACTCTAACAGTAATTTCCAAAAATAATTGTGGAGAGCCAACAATGAAAATCTAAAGATTCAACCAAAGAAACTAATCACAGATAGACAGGTAGAACCTTAACATCAGTAGATTTGCAATCATCAATCTCAACAGTAATTTCCATAAGTTGAGTGATATGAAAGTGATTGCATCTACAAGACAGCAATTTACACTATGACTAATATCAACCGTTACGACGCTCAACAATGATGTCTACCATCTGTGATATGTGCGGGGAGCGTAAGAGGACTTTACATATCTTCAACTCTTCATCCTTAGTAACCTGATTGCAAAGGGTTATCCTCACCTTCTTCAGCACGGGTGATTTGGCCAACATTAGCTTCACTAACTCCAAATTGAGTTTCGAGTTGCCAAAATCATCATACGCAAATTCATTCAGGTGCTCCAACCAAATATCAGAATAACCTCCAGTGTAACGGAGTTCATCTCAGATGCCTTATAAAAGGGCAATGTAATCAATATAATATTCAATACGAAGGGTATTTATTGTGTCATTGTATTATGACATGAGAATAAACGGATATGAAACAGCTTTACATTATTTACCTGTAGCTCTAAGATCTCCAAGTTCGGAGAGCTTCTCATCAAAAGCACAAGATAACGCGTCCAAAATTTGTCTTTGACAGACATATGCTCTAAACAAATGTACCTGAGGTGGACTAATGTTGTTGGAAGCTCTAGTGGAACAACACCTTCAAAAAAATCCTTGAACCATCGAACAAAACAAATTTCAATAAGCTAAGTTTTTTATTTCTTTCATACCAGTTGAATCAATTATCTATGAAATTATCAATTAGAAAAAAAAAAATAATAATAACCTCAATGCCCCAAATGGAAATAGTCAGCTGTTCAACCACATGTAAACAGTCAAGTAGCTCAATAAGGGTGGCACCGTTATCATTGTAATCAAAGATATCACAACCTTCTGAAAACTGAAGCAACTTACAGTTAAATAATGGAAGTGTGTGAGTAAAAATATATATCAGTAAGAGCTTACCAGACTAAAGCTTTTCAGCAATGGACAATTGGATATGAGATGTCTAAGTGTTTTCTTAGAAATGTCTACATTCTTCAAGCATAATGTGGTAAGGCTAGGAAATCCATTAAATCTTGGTTCATGGTAAATCTTTAAGAACATGAGAGATAGGTTCGTTAAGTGACGCAACGAGAAGATAGACGAGGGTAACTTATACTCATTCTGCAACTCAAGCGTTAATTTCATAACAGTATTTTGCCTCGACAAATAAGCTAGAATCTGGTCAATCTCAATACAGCTATCAACTGCGAATACAGAAAGGGTGAACTCAAGTATAGGACCTTGGTGCGCTAACAAAATTTGATATATAGCATAAAAAAATTTGCACATTAAGTTCATGTCCTTCCTCAAACTTGGTGTTTTATAGTTTTGCTCCATAACAGACAGCTGATTCTCATCAGTAAATACTACCAACGTATCCTCATCAAACACAAGTTTGGGTATTTTGGTCCAAATGTACCTCCATTCTTTCGAAAGGACACTTGTCCTTGCCGCCTCTGGAATCGGCAGAAGACATAGAATGCTTTCTATTATGGTTGGAGGTAGGCCGCTAATCCTATCCATAGACAAACATTGAGCTTTCATCTCACGATATACTTGATGAACCAATAGCGCTGCAAAGATCAATTTACGGTTAAGTGTAAGCTTAACAGATGACTACATATCAGTTCCAAGCGTATTGACAGAACCAGGTTTTAAAGGGTCCGGGTGCACAAAAAAATTTAATTGTAATATAGCGGCACACATTTTCTGGACCGGGTTCAATCAAGGAAAATCGGAGTTTTTTTTTTACGAAAATTATCATTTCCAAAAGTAATTTCATCGGGTCCCTTGACACTGCGGACATCCCCTAGTTCCATCACTGCGTATATATCCACAAAATTAGGTAATTCAATATAGAACCCAAGTCCAAAGTCCAAACACCCCATTTGAAATTCATATGTCATAATACAGTACATTTCATCTGGATAGTTATTAATCAAACTGAAAATGATCACCTTAAGACATAATTGAATCATTAACAAAATCCAAAGCAAAATGAAACTGATATGACAAGGTTTCGTATCAAATATCAAACAAACACACAAGAGCAATGAATATCAACAAATCGATTAAAAAAAGAGAGTTGTAGCTAATTACTAATGAATAAAAATGTAGAAACTTAATACCTTAGTAGATCTCTAACGCTCTAACCGAAACCCCAACATTTGTTTATGACAAATTCCAAAACACCCCTAATTACCCGTTTCTATATATGCATTCAAGTTTTTGCCTATTGGCATATCAGCCCCTTAATTTTTATTTTTATTTTATTATTTATTTATTTATTTTTAATATATATTTTACACGAACAGTTGGAAACCCGCGCGACGCAATGATTGCTAAGCGACTTACTTCAGAACGACATTTAAACATCGGGGTTGTTTTGCAAGTTATGAAAGATTATTAATGTTAAAGGACTTACTTCATAGTCACACTGAACCTCGGGACTGTTTTTAAATTAGCAAACTTGGCATTTAATGCAAATGTTTTGCAAACTTTGGTCCTGCCAAATAGTATATATAATAATAAGTCATAAGTGTATTTGGTGGCAATTTGACATTATTGGTTAACATAAGTCTAGTTGGGTATATATTTAGTAATGAACGGATCTAGTTGGGTCTAATCGGACAATTGATACAAAGTGCACTTATATAATAATTACGTAACGGGTCTAGGGCGGGTCTAGCTGGTAAAAAAACTTTTTATTATTATTTTTTTTCACTTTTTTCATCTTTTACTAAAAAAAGTACATAAAATTTGTCAACCGGACCAAAAACCATATAGACCTGGACCCATTTAAATCTATGTTTCTAGAAGATCTATCTAGCCCGGACCCATATAAACCCAAACTCATCTAGACCCATGACTCAAACCCGACCCAACCTACCTATTTTGCCACCTTTACTTCCTATATACATAAGTCATGGCGATGCCGACTAAATTACCCTCGTTGATAGTGTTTTCGACTTCGTTTGATTGAGAGATTGTACTAGCACAAGGCTTCGAAAGGATTCTAATGTTGCACCGGTTAATATTGGAGAACGAGTCACATATGGTCACAGTCTCACAGAGTTTGACTTGTTGAAGGAGGTCGAGGGAATTGGTTGGGCGGAGTGAAGGGGAGGCTTGGTCTTCTTAGATTGCTTACGAGGTTGAGTATTTGCTACTCTAATCCCAAAAATGGGATCAATCAGATGAATTGTACATAATTGTTTCTTTTTGGATGTTGAGGTTTTGGATTAAGGATTGATGGCGGGAGAGAGGTTGAACGACGGGAGTGGGAACGTGATGGATTTTTATGTGTACATGATCATCTATTGAGGTTAGGTGCGCTTTTTGGGTGAGGATTATAGCGGGTATTTGGAAATGGTACAGTGGGTTGAGAGGGTGGAAGGATAGGAATATTAGATGGCCGATTTATATGAGTGTTTACTAAAATGAATTTCGCCCATATTTTTTTACGAAAATGAACTTTTAACATATTATTCATTAGATCGATTCCCCAAGATACCTATTTCAGCCTTACACGTATCTCGAATTGTTCTAAGCGACTTCCTACGCGAATGGAAAGCAAAAGTGGAGTAGTCTATCCCTTTTGGCGACCTCCTATGCGAGAGGCGACCACAAACTCTATCATAGGCGACTATATATTGAGTGAGGGTGACCCAAAATCCTATAGGAAATGGTGAGTTATCATCCTTATATTTCCCTGTATTTCCTTTTGTAATATAATAACAACACACTTTAGTGTTTATTTCATTCTCTTCTTTTGAACAATTGACTATCGGTTCTTTCCTCAAATGTTTGGATTTGTTAGGCTAAGCACAATAGGTCAGTAGTGATCATGAGCGACATTCATTTTGTTTGCCACATCAGCTTTCTCTCTCCGACGATTTACACGCGACTTTTTATCACACTAAGACAACCTACATTAGAAAAAACATACCTCACAAATATTATTTTTTAACTAATTAACACACATAAAACATATCCAATTTCGGTCGCAGGCACGACCCAAACTAAGAAAAAAGGACGATTGACTAGCCACATAAGGCTGACCATTATTTGTATCGGTCGACCGATACGTCAATCGACTTACTGTGCATAACCTTATGGGTCCTTTCACTATTATTGATTAAACCATTCACAGTTGTTCGATCACGAAGACCAAAAAATCGTGTAGTTGAATAAAAAATTGGAAAAATAAAGTGCGTCGCCTACATTGAATATGTTGATGTGACACTTTTGGTCCGTTTTCCTATATCCAATTTTTTTTGTTCAATCTCATAACCGGGTGTAAAAATTAATTTTAAAAGAATTTACAAAATCAATACTATACTATTTGCTTTAAAAATTATATGTTAGTGTAAAAATTATATGTATTTCTTAGTCCGACTATTAATATTTATCACACAACTAAAATAAAAATAAATCCAACATTTTAAACTTGAGGCGGTAACAATTTGTGCTAAAAAATAATTTTCGGAAAAAATAATTGAAGCGGTAACAATTTGGGATTTCGTAATGTATAACGATATTATCTCGACTCATTCGTTTTAGTTGTTTCGGTTGCTTGTCGAGTTGTTTCGTTTGCTTGTCGAGTTATCCCTCTAAATATTTTCCAGCCAAAGTTGGCGCCAATATTTCCCGCCAAATTGCAACTTTATCCCGCCAAAGTTTCTTATATATCCCGGCAAAACACAAATAACCCAATCGTCAATTCCCACAAAACAAACATAACAATGGCTAATTACACGCCGGAAAAGGAGTGGTCAATGGTTTTATCGTTGATGTATCTCTTTAATAAAGTTCTTAATACGTATGGCTACGAAATTTATGACGAATATGGTTCTTATAAGAACATAGCCCCGTGGATGAGAGACCGGATTCTGGAATGGTTGAGGAAAAAGCCATACCACAAAGAGTATTTGGACGCTCAAGTTGATGATGTTGAAGGAGAAAACATGCTGGAAGCTCAAGCTGATGATGACGTTTGAGCTGGAGAAAGCGCGTTTGATACCAAACTTGATGATCTGGGAAATAGGGTAACAAATATTGAAGCTATGTTTGAACAATTCATCAAGCAAAGGAAGGGAAAAGATGGTGCAGGTTCTAGCAAAGCGGGAAGTAGCAGCAAAAAAAATGAATGGGCGATGTTTGTTATGGTCTATGTCTGTGTTTCGTTTCCTTGTCGAGTTGTTTCGTTTGATCTGTTTCATTTGGTTGTCAAGTTGTTTCGTTTGGGTATGTATGAAATGTATGTGGTTGAGTTCAATAAAGGGTTTGCTTTCATGTTTGTTAATTCTGATATTGTTTCTTCAGTTTCATTCTTTATGCATATGTAATTTAGTATTGGAAAAGAGGTGTTTTGATGTATAAAAATCTCGGGTATGGTTCGACCCACCAAGAGACGGGTGTATGTCATGTTCGATGACAAAAATACTTGAAAGATACATACAAATAAGTAAAACATACGTATTATTCCAACAGTAAAACATACGTATTATTCCAACAACAACACTACCACATACGAAGATTTTCCATGTCACCTAACAGCTCACGGAGTATTGCATCTGACTAACATACGTGGTCGTGGTCGTCAGGAATCCTTGCCATTTCAACTCTTGCCTCGAGCATCCTTACTCTAGTCTCTAGCACCTGTTTTTGTGATTCCAACATGTTTATCCTAAGATCTTTGGCATTACAGTTTGAGCACTCTGTTGGTGCAGATCCAGAACCTTAAGATGTTGAAGTAGAAGATATTACTCTTAAGTAGTCATCAAATTGACTCTTCCACATAAAATATCCACATCCATGATCTTTTTGTCTGGGTTGTTACATAATAAGGAAATTATAAGAAATTACAACCCAATTATTTGTATATTAACATAAATAAGAAATGTATGATTGTTCACCTTCGAAAGAGGACATACATAATATTGCCATCCATAGGAATTTTCTTTATGTAATGTTCTTAGTTTTATATTTCATGTTCCACAAGAACACATAAAAGGATTATATCGCAGGTTTTGAAATTGGTGTGAAGATAAGAGGTTGTGAGGTTGAGTGGTTTTGAGGATAAGAGTGTATATAATTTGTTTGTAAGGATAGATCAGATCTGGTAGCTTTTGGTGGGAAGTTTTGGCGACAGTATTTTGGTGGGAAATTTTGGCGCCAGTTTTTTGGTGGGAAATTCTGGCGCCAGTGTAACCATAGCATCTCGACTCATTCGTTTAACATCTCATGTATAACGATATCACCTCGACTCGTTCATTTAACATCTCATGTATAACGATATCACCTCGACTCGTTCGTTTAACATATCATGTATAAAGATATCATCTCGACTCATCCGTTTAACATCTCATGTATAACGATATCATCTCAACTTGTTCGTTTAACATGAGTCATATATAAGGATATCACCTCGACTCATTCGTTTAACATATCATGTATAATGATATCACCTCGACTCGTTCATTTAACATCTCATGTATAACGATATGACCTCGACTCATTCGTTTAACATCTCATGTATAACGATATCACCTCGATTCATTCATTTAACATATCATGTATAACGATATCATCTTGACTCATTCGTTTAACATATCTCGACTCATTCGTTTAACATATCATGTATAACGATATCATCTCGACTCATTCGTTTAACATCTCATGTATAACGATATCATCTCGACTCATTCGTTTAACATATCATGTATAATGATATCATCTCGACTCGTTCGCTTAACATATCATGTATAATGATATCACCTCGACTCGTTCGTTTAACATCTCATTTATAACGATATCATCTCGACTCGTTCGTCTAACATATCATGTATAACGATATCATCTCGACTCATTCGTGTAACATGGAAGTTGTGGCTCGTTGATAAAGGAAACGGGAAGTTCCATAAGCCACATCTAAAGTACTCATTCACACCAGAAAACAGAAAACTTTTTTGTAAATTCATCAAAGAAGTTAGACTACCTGATGGGTTTGGATCTAACTTCAAGAAAAAAGTGATTGCTGATGATAACAACATAACGGGCCTAAAATCTCATGACTGTCATATAATGATGCAACGGTTACATCCTTATGGAGTTCAATGATACTTTCACAAAGACATTTCAACCCCATTAATCGAGCTCTGCTTATTCTTTAAGCAGATTTGTGCTCGAAATTTGATACAACAGGACATGGAGAAAGCTAAAAAACAAATGATCGATGTTATGATTAATTTAGAGCAAATATTTCCTCCTGCATTTTTTGACATAATGATTCATTTGGTTATACATTTACCCAAAGAGGTTGTGGCCCTATTTACTACAGGTGGATGTATCCATTTGAAAGATGCATGAAAAAGCTAAAAAATTATGTCCGAAATAAAGCCAAGCCTGAAGGTTCTATAGCGGAGGGTTATGTTTCAGAAGAAGCATTAACTTTCTGTTCACGTAATCTTGGATGTCAAGACGAGATTTAATCGTCCCGACAGAACTGACTATGGTTTGCCTGAACAACCAGATAAATTTCAGGTGTTCCAGTCCGTATGCAAACCGGTGGGTAGAGAAGTACATACTCGGATGAATACATATGTTATGCAGGAAGTTGTATGGTTTATACTTAACAATAGTCCTGAAATCGACTCAGACATCCTGGGTTACAAAGAGTATGTTTCTTCTTTTTAATATTTTGGAACCCTTTTTTTTCGTAAGTTATTTGTTTTCGATGACTTATTCTAATATCATTAACTTTGTGCAGTGAATTTCCTTACAATACCGTGGAAGCAAATTTTCCTCCCTGGTTCAATCACAAGGTAAACACATTAGATATATTACCTTGTAGTCCGTAGTTATTGCTCATCTAAATCTGCTTGTATCTCTTCAGAGATTCATGAAAAGAGCGGGCAAAAGACCCGAGTTGTAGTTCGAAGTTACTCTTTTTTTGGGTAAAAGGGATTTTCACCCTAGTAAACTATATTACCCAAAAACCGCTTAGTACAATGAAATGTGGCTGAAATACCACATTAACCTCAAGTAACCGCTTGAACAACCACAAAATCATTTATGACATGCCACAAATGAACAACTAGCTACCAACAACTAGAACAACCAAAACCCATCATAAAAAGACATACCAAACTAAAGAACTAACAAAATAAAATATTACTTCCTCGCATGACCTTGGAGCTTGATATCAAATTGATCGCAAAACTCATCAAATTTCCCTGGTAAGTCATAAACATGCGCCGCATAATCATCAGAAATATAGCCTTTACAGTCGTTACCTCCACCTGCTGATGAAAAGTAACTCTCCATATGATCATTTGGCTCAAACACCTCATCATCATCACTATCAGAATCAACCACTTCACCCACCTTATAAAATGGGTTATCCTTCCTTTTACCATCAACCACCAAATTAGGAGTGCTCTTCTTAGTCAATGGAAAAGTCACTGTGGAAGAACTAGGAATATCTGCAGGCTTACATGTAGTACTATCACAGGTTCCAAAATTGAATCTTGCTCAGTAAGCAGATCAAAAGTGTTCTTCAAATCAACAAGGTTCATATCATCCACCCAATTATTATTCTTACCTTGAACATCCTGAGAAGGAGCCGTACTACTAGTAGGATCGGAACAAAGAGAACCAACATTAACCGTTGGTGAACCTGCATTAGGATCAACATTCGGTTTTGAAGTCGAAGCCCCACCATTATTTGGTTTAGAAATCGCTTTATAGTAATATTGAACCTTTGGTTTTTGCAAACGAAATCTCTCAGCATGTCGGTTAGCAGGTTGCTTTCCTTTACCTTTCTTCCTACTCACTTTAAGAAACCCATCCTCATTGACCACCGGTTTCGCTCTTTAAGGATATCCTTCATCATTGTGATCAAATAATTTACAAGTCTCACATCTTGGTGGCTTCCACTCATATTCAATATTAATTGTTTCCAATGAATGACCGGACCCATTCGGGTAAGGGATAGCAACCACAAGAGAGTCAAGTAAAGCTTCCTTTGACGACACTTCCACACGGGCCCTAGCATAGGAATTACGACCCCAAGACTTTAGACACATTGTACTCGTGTATGAATCAAGCATGATAGGACGACCTATTGGTGTTGTAATCAAACTAAGACCAACCTCAGAATACACAACAACCAGAATATTATGGATTTTAACCCAAACAGGAGCTAATGTTATATCATCTTTTGTAAGTTTAGTGTTCGGAGTCCAAATATTCAAAACGATAGGCACCAATCATATCAACCATGGACCCTTTTCCAACACCCGTTCCATACCCTCTTTGGTTTCAAATAGGAACAGGAAAAAAAACCATTATTAAGCATAACCCTTAGTAAACCAAACTTCGCCAATGTATTTCTAACATAATTTTCAACTATTAGGAAGGCGAGTCTCTTACCAATAAAATAACCATACAAAGTATTAGTGAATCTAGAGCTTACCTCATCGACAACTTCCAAAGGAATGGTGACATTAGCACTAGCCACACAATTTTTGTTTCTCAACTCTGAAATCTTAACGGTCGTCTTGGGAGTTTTATCCTTAAACATATCCGCAAAAGATAAGAGAGTGGAACCTGATTGAGTCCCCAATTTTTGTACATTCACATCACTAGCAGCCTTATCTTGAGTTGTATTATCAGCTTCAAATGTAACCTTTTTCCCATCCTTAAGATTCCCTCCATCTGATCCTTCCATATTCTTAATAGTTTCAGTAAACAAACTTAATAAAGAGTTTATGTCCACCTCTCCGTAGTCTGGTCATCTTTCCCAGCCACCACATGTTCCATCTCTTTTAAACCCACAAACCCAATCGTCCAGCAGCAACAAACCAAACGTCCAGCAGCAACATGCACAATTGACTAAATAAGAAAAAACCCTAACTTAAAAAATTAGGATTTTAGATCGTAGAGAACAAAAGACTTCACATGATGAATCGGTACCAGGGTAATACTATTCAGATATTATGTGCATACAAAAAGCGAATACGTATGCAATATAACAAAATCACCGGCCCACTATGAGAAGCAACCAATCAGAGATTGGTAGGAACCAGTATAGAAAATAAAATCAATTAGCGATAAAGTGTTATTCAAAAAAAGAGCAATCAATTAATTAATTCACTAACCAACTACCATGATGGGTAACAAAATTATTAGAATCGATCGACAAATAATTTAATGGAGAATACCTTTCAATCGCCAATGTCGCCGAGAGAGCCCTAGGGTTATAAATAATTAAGTTTACATAACATAAGATGTTGACGCACAATTTGAGATTTGTAAAAATATATACTCTTTGGCATGTGGACCTTCATCTAGCGCAAGTACATACCCCGCTTGCATAGTGAATTGTGTCAAGTTTTTGGTGCACGAGCGCGATATACTTCATACCACTCAAAGCAGTGGAGTTTCAACACCTGGGCCTGATGGAGATATATATTATGGTCAACTAGAAGAAATTCTGGAGCTCACTTATATGAGAAACCGTAAGGTTGTGTTGTTCCGATGTAAATGGTTCGACACCCGTAACCCTAATAACCCTACGACACGCTCTAGACGTTCTTACATTGAACATGGCATACATCATATTTTGACTGATAGGGATGCTTTTAGAAATAAAAAATACATTCTTGCGACACGTGCAACGCAAGTCTTCTACCTTGAAGACTCGCTAGACGACCACCTCATTGAAGGTCGTCAAGATGTTCATCATCCAAGATCCGCATCGGGATGTGGTAAATTCTAATCAAGATGTTATACATGGCGCAGCTCATCTGATGTTGCATCGTCTGTTGGTTTGACTGGTTTTGAGTATGCAAATTTGAGTAATGATGAATCAGCAGAAGTGGACACCCCACCAGATGGTGCTGAAGAAGATACTGATTTTTATTAATAATGAAGATGAAGTTGTTGCTTTTTTCCTTGATAATGATGATGTTGACGTATCTGATGATGATGAAGTGAACCCCACTGTTGTTGAAGAAGTTTTTTCTAGCGATGATTCTGATTATGATAATTGTTCTTAAATTGTAATTTGATTATGACAATTGTGTTTAAATTGTCATTTGAATGAAATTGTTACAATATATTTATATGAATGTGTATATTTATATGAATATGTATATTAGTATTAATTGGTCCACGAAATTGTGTGTTCTTGTACTTGTACTTTTACAGATGGCGTGTGTAACTCCTAGATCACAAGGCGGGGATGCTGGTGGTGATCCACCCAGACGACCCTCATTTACTATGATGGGCTATTGCGCAGGTAAGAAATTGTGATTTTTTTTTATATATTTTTTATTGATAAAACTGAATTTTTTACATGTATTTTCACAACTCAATAACTTATATTTGTAGGTTCAATGATCATTGGTGAGACGACAAATCGGGCCTTAAAGAGGGCTCTTAAGGATAATAATGGCCCTTTGTCGATTGGCTTTGATTCCAATGATCAAGATACCTTCTCATGATAGGCACTTATTCAAATATAGCTATTAGTCTTATCGGGAACAAGTGAGGCCACTTCCCTTGATTGCGATTGGGAAGAAATTCGAGTTCCTTTAAAGTTTATATAATGCCTAAGACTAGAGGTTACATTTATTGTTTATTTTATTTCTATTCTTATTGTTATCGACCGGTTAGATATGCGTGTTATATTTAAATTGTGTGTTTGTTTAAATGTATATATTTATTTGTAGACCTATTTCAACCTCGTGCCTTGGTTAAATGACGAGACCAAAATTCGTGTTGGGAAGAACGTATATACGGTGGGGGAAATGGTAGGACTCGGGCTGACACTACAGATAAGGTTACTATACCAAAAATTTAAAAGCAGTCTCAAGGCTGCTTACTTTGATACCCATAAGACGCCCGCGACGGCAAGGGAACAGCCACCGAAAAGACCGCTTAATGTAACCCAAGAGCAATGGTAGATGTTGGCCGACCGGTGGTCCGATCCGAAACGGATGGCAAGAGTCGCAAAAATGCGTATAATCGAGCTAAAACAAGATAATAACTCACCAAGGAGACAAATGCTCGTACAAGAAAGAAACAATTATGTAAGACTCATTATAATTTTTGTGATTTTTAAAGGTTTTTATATTGTTTAATTTACCTCGTTATTAATTTATTTTATATTGTATGTATAGAGGGTTAAGAATAAAGGGCAAAATGAGGACCTTATTGAAACATGAAGGAAGGGGGATTCAACAAGAAAGGGCACATTTAAGACCAAAGATAACGAGACGGCTTACGGCTTACGTAAGTAATTTATCTCTTAACATGCGTCATTAAGACTAGCATGGTACCCGCGTGTTGCAGCAGCGGGTACCCTGAAATAAATTTTTTTGATGAATAATGTATTTTAGTTTATTATGTCCTTTTTAACAATAAATTTATCGATATCAAGAATTTCTTATAGCTCGTGTCTGCTCGGGCTCGAACCTGCTGGGTCTGTGTTTGCTCGGCTCAAGCCTGCTTGGTTCGCTACTGCTCGGGCTCAAGCCCATTTGGTCTGCTGTCTGCTCGGCTTGAATATTTGTATAGTGTGCTTTATTATTTGTAGTAGTGAAATTTAATGTAAGAATTGTGTTTAATTTGGTTGTACAATATGCTTGATAATTTGTATTTTATGTAAGAGGTGTTTTAATAACTGTATTAAATGTATTTATTGACCAGTTAAATAATTGACTACATTAAATAGCATTAATGTGGTGTTTTCTTGTACACTATGCTTCTTGTCTTGTACGTCTGAAAATTATGTGCATTAAACTGTTGTACACTGTGTTTCTTTTCTTGTAAGTAGTAGTCATTATAGTCATTAATAACATTGACCACTTTAATAGCATTAATGTTGTAAGTCTGAAAATTACATCATGCTTATTTTGTTGTACACTATGCTTATTTTGTTGTAAATCTGAAAATTGGTAGCAACTATTGTACATTGTGCTTAAATGGTTGTAATTTTTGGTGAATGATGCGCGTACAAGGCGCGTTCGGGGTCAAAATAACTTCCTTTCGTCGAGCAAGTTTTTAACACCCTAGGCAAGTGAACCTAATCGTTGTAGTGTAGTATTAGGTAAGCCTGTATTGATATCGCTCTAGGGGAATAAGAATGCTAGTAAGAAGTGTACTACGCTAAGGTTGAGGTTGAGGAAGATTATTTTTTATCTTTTATATATTTTAGAAAGCTAAGGGTAAAATCTGGGGTTCGATTTGGGGTTGGTACTTCTACCGATTAGTTCTACTATCTAATTATCTAAAATATGGGTAGTCTTATGTCTTTTGATGTGTGCTCGTATGATGATTAAAAATGTATCTTCCTAGATACTATTACTCCATAGTTATCTTTTATGGTAGGTTGAATTGTCACATCCTTATTCTTAACGCGTTGTGTTTTCTAAGGTCGCAGGGTGTGCCTTTTTCCCTAACTCTTTGAGATTACCTTAAGGTTATTGCCTACGAAATTCTCTAAGATTCATAAAATAACTATAAGGGTTATCTTTGGATGTTTAGCCTACGAAATCCGCTAAGTGATTTATGAACTAAGGTTCACAAAGATTACTCAAGCATTTAAACACAACGATGGTCTAATCGCACTCCTAAGCCAATTCTAATTAAGATAAGAGACAACCAATCAATAATTAATAACTAGGTTTCATAGATCTAAGCAAACACACAAGAAATTTAGCCGGACATGTTAAAAACGCAAGCATACACACATTCAATCGAAGACATAATGAAATTAGTGAAGTAAAACACTTATCTTGATGTAAAATAGGGTATGAGAACCCTAAGAAATTGTCCAAGTCGGACTACAAACGTTTAGGGTTTTTACTCCACAATTCTACCTCTTAAAATTCTGAAAATTTGATTTTTATATATAATTTACATTCGCGACGCGCCGCTTTATTGGTGGGACGCCTGATCGTCGTCATTGGGTTTCGCTTGGCCAAGTAATAGTTGGGACGGCGTCATGTTGTAGTTGTGACGCCGTTTGCTTCAAAGATGACGCCGCCCCGATTCGGATCTAGGCCGTCGGGATGAAAAGTCTTCGTGACGCCCTTCCTCTTCAAATCCCGACGTCAGTGTAATTTAGCAAAAGTCTCACGAGCCGTCACATATTTTAATTAGTATAAAGGACGCAAGCCGCTTTTGATTGGGACGCCGCCTTCAAATTCAAAGACTTGAGTGTCTTCGATCTTGACTTAGCCATTTTCTTCATATATTCACCATTTTCATCCAAATATGCATCATTCCAGCATTTTGCTTCCAAGAGACCTAAAAAGTGAAAAAGAACGAAATTAAGCAGTATCAGATATAAAAGTGGGAAATTAAGGGCTTAAATGACCCCTTAAAAGTGTACGTTTTAAATCCTTATCAAATATCCCTACACTTGGTATTTTCTTGTCCTCAAGCAAATGTGCTTTTGGCCAAGCAATTTATAAGTTAGGGGGCATGATGCATTGGTTTAACATAATTCACAACAAGTAAAAGCACCGCAATAGTCATAACAAGCACGGAAATTATATACTAGTACCTCACACGGGGTGTTTGGATTCTCTCATTTCTCGGGTGTATATGAAATATAGAAAATGAAAATGGAAGATAAACACTTATTAACCGGTCATAGTACATAGATTACCATAGGCTTGAGACTAGATCAAACCTCCACCGCTTTGGCATAAGCACCTAGGAACAACTATCTAAGAGGTCTTAAAAAGGGTTGTAATGTTAGGCTTACGGTAGGGAAACAAGGGTTTGGTTGGATAGGCGATTTCGTGGTGGCAAGTCAAAAATCTTATGTTACAAGCATGAAAAGGATGGCATTGCTTAGCCAAGACTCGACTCACTAAACTCTAGATAACTTTACTCACTAAACTCTAGATAACTTTGAAACAAACAAACATAAACATAAAAATAGATGTAGGATGGTAGCCCGTATTTTTTTTTTGCATACACTTTTACTCTACGATCCTCTAAGATAACATCAAAATATAAGGGATTTATACGAGCATCCCTACACTTGAGTTTTTATTACTCTAACATTAATTTGACCCGAATTGAAAAGATCAAAACACTTGGAGTATTTTATTAATTTGAATTTAACATTCTTTTCCATCACTCCATAAAATTTTACTTTACCCATGAGTCCCAATCATCCCAAAACTGTGTATACAAAAGATATAACTCGACTTAGCAACCATGCAAGTAACTAGATAATTGAACTAAGAGTTTAGTATGATAACAATAATGCACCAAAGGTGAGTGCATACAAAGTAGGCTAAGGCGATTTGGGTGTACATTTGAGGTGGATTGTAAATAATGTTTTCATTGATATTCAAAACCAAACATCATGAGAACTGCAAAAGGATAGGCTCGAGGGTTAACTAGGGTATCGTGTACTAAAGATGAGTACATCGCAGGGTGTCGGGTAATTACTCGACCGATGTGAAAGAAGTAATTATAATACGGTATCAAACAAGGGTTATCCTAATGCCTCTTATCATTTAGTTATTCCTAACTACACAAGTGTAGTCTCACTAGCGATCTCGGAATGCATCACAAAATAAGTTCTGGAATCTATTATACTACCGGTACACTCTGGAAGCATTAAAGGTGAATGCTTTAATTCCTATAGATCTAGGGGCGAACCTCACATCTGTGGGGTGGAATTTGAGTGGTAAACGGTTTTTGTGCTAGTCATATAACTCCTATCCATAAGACGCTTTATTAAGACTAAAGTCTCACTCGTACATGTCATGAAAAATTTTAAATTCGGCGCTAAAATTACCATAACCAATATTTCTCATAGCTTATTACACAAATGAAATAGGACAATGTTGGAATCACTCCTAAACAATAATCAAGTGTTAGTAATTAATATGTAATAGTTAGCTTTATTATGGCCTTTATGTTTGTTATTAGCCTTAAGCTTATGTAGAAGGCCCATGAGCTTAGGCCCAAGCCCATTTAAGAAAGGATGGAAACTAGGAGTGTTGCCCTAGCTTTCCTCCTATAAATACTCTATGTAAACCTTCATTTGAAGGTTGGTTGTTCAAGTTATTCTTTCACCTACACTCTACGCATAACCGGTCTTAGTCTAACGTGTGTTTGTGATTGTTTACTTGTTCAATCGCCTTATCTATTTCTTATAAGCTTGTGTTTGTAAAACTAGTGACCTAACAAAGGGTATCAATCGCCTACTAGTTGGGTGAATCGTGTTTGTTTTTGAAGTGGTTTCGGTCCCACGCCTAAAACGCACATTTGATACTTTGGTTCGCTTAAAACTTGTTTTTACACTTTTAATCCAAGATTCGTGTACTTTCAACGTTTTAAGGTGTTAAAATATTTGTTTTTGGCAAAAGTTTCAAACTTTATGCGTGGATAGTTGTTTTTGATCGAAGTTTTTGAACGTGGGTATTATCCTACTAGAATCGCTTTTAGAGGCTTTGGTTCATCAAGTTTCACACTTTTGTGTATTTTGGTGTTATTGAAGCTATTTTATCACACAAAACCGGTTTAGAAACACTTTTGGACGTAATCACAATTTCAAGCATTTCTACGCCGTAGTAAAACCCTAAAACTACGCTGTAAGTGCTCCCTTGGTTTGATCTTCATTTTCGTGGTTTATTCCGTGTTTTCTTACTTGGATAAGTTTGAAAATACGTCGACTTTGGATATCTCTTACACCGTGATAGTGTAAAGATCATTTGGGCAAAACCCTAAAATTACGATAAGATAAGCTTACGCCAGAAATCCCACGCCTAAGATTTTTCCTACGCCTAAGCCTAGTCTTACACATAAGAAAATCCCACGCCTAACTTTCACGCCTAACTTTTGTCTACGCCAACTTTAGTGCTTTTCCCTACTTACGCAGAAGCTAAATACTACGCCAGAACTCCTTATTGTTACGCCGTAACTTTGGTATTTTTACGCATAAGTGCTATTTGGTTCTTGTCTTTTCTACGCCTAAGGACACTTCATCAACAAAGGTTCATTCGACTACAAAGATCCATTTTTACCAACACAAGTTTTCAACATGTCTCAACCACCATACTCTAACTATTTCCCTTACACTTATCCTCAACGACAACAACAACTAAGTCCACAACATCAACAATGGAATCAACAACAAGCTATTTATCAACAACATACTCCACAACTTGGTGCAATTCCCCCACCACAAATGGTTCAACCACCGCCAAGTCTTCAAGTTCAACCCTACACAAATGATTTCAATCAACATCCATCAAGGAACACTATGAAGGAACCCACTTGGTTTGCAAAGATGTGTGAAGCTTTAAGCACCCAACAATCAATTCATGAAGTCGATCACTGATAGACCTCCAATGCTCACTCCAGAAACTACGATCAATGGGTGATAAGGTTCTTTAGGTTTTGTGATCCAAGAAGCCACATGGAAAGTTCTTAAAGAAGGTTATCTTGAAGGTCCATTTGAGATGCCTCATCATCATTGTACCCGAGATCCTACCGCTATTCCACCAAGAGATGAACAAACCAACATTGCTATCATTATGCACTTGAATCCTCAAGAACTTCTACACTATGAAGCGTATGAACTTGCAATGGAATATATCCTCTTAGGATTACCAAACCCAATTCTTCGTAGTGTTGATGCTCAAAAGACCGCATGTAAAATGGGGATCATATTCGCCTTCTTATGGAAGGATCGGTACTCAATCGTGAGGATTTGGAATCCAAAATTTACTTGGCTTATGAACACTTCATAATTGAACCTAGAGAGACACTAGAGTCCTATCATCATCGCTTTTCGACATCATCAATGATTTGGATAAACACAACATCATCATGCCAATAATTGCAGTGAATACTAAGTTCCCGAGTAGTCTTGGTCCCGAATGGGAGAAGTATGTCATTTTTCTCCGCTGCGAAGAATATGCATCATTCTACATATGGATTGTTGTACGATTACTTGAAGCCTCATGAGAAGGAAGTTGATCGAAAGGATTCTCCGTGCTCAAATTGCTCCACCCACACATCCGGACAATCAACAACTTGCCTTATATGCTCAACAAAGTTATCCTCCTCAACAAGCAACTCAACCAACCGCCTCGGTCACACCAAACGATCAATCACAACAACCTCAACAAAATCAATTGGTTCCTTACAACAACAACAATGATCAAGCACTTCATAGTCAAACTAATGAGGAATCCGATCCGCTCAAGCATTACAACAGGATTTGTTATGATTGCTAATGCTTTTAGCCGTTATACAAACAAATCCAACAATCGATTCGCTCCTCATCCAATACACGAAATCAGCCGTTGTGAACAATGGACGAGTTGAAGTTCGTAATCGTGGTTATAGTCGTCAAATGGGAGGTGGTCAAGGGTTTAATGCTATGGGTAGGAATAACAACAGAGCTCAAGTGGTGGAACAGGAAATGCTCGTAATGGGTTGAATGGTCTTCGATGCTACAACCGCAATGAGAAGGACATCTGGCTAATGCATGCCCAAAGCCAAGGACTAGGGGCGTGCTTACTTCAAAGAGGCTCTTCTTTGGCTCTAAGGATGAAGTCGGTGGATCTCTCACAAACAAAGAATGAGCTTTATGGCGATGCAAACTCGATGATGATATGGAGGACTTGCAGCCAATGCACCAAGTTATGTTGATGGCTAATATGCATGAGTTACACATGAGTGACACAGCCCAAGAGAGGACACCGATGGCTTGTCTCAGCACCCGAACAAACCATCATCATATATGAACTAATATCTCCGCCAATATCCGAATCCGCACGGATCGATCGCTCAAATGAGTCATCTACATCTCATTATGACGATTTTCAAGTTAACCTCAGAGTTACATTTGACGATCAAGATGACCCTATGGTTTCCTTTGATAATCAAATTGACTCGTGGTTGTACTTGAGGATCTAAACAATGATCATGTTGTGACTCACGCTGAACAAGATGATCTGTTGCCTCATCCGATTTTGCTCGCTTAATTAAAGACCATCAAATCAAAATGGAGGAATGTTATGCATTAAATAAGGACTTAAAAAGCAAAATGCACTGTTAACCAAGGATTTTGAATGCTTACAAATGCAACTCAACTTTTCAAAACTCAAGAAAACCGTGAAAAAGGTTTTGAAGCCGCTTTTGCTAAATCTCATCAAACGAAAAATATTTAGAGAACAGATGCGTGATCTAGCCGCTCAAGAATGCTTTGTTGTCCGAAATAGAACAATCAAACATGAACATAAAAAGCAAATTAACGCCTCACCTTGGAAAATCAAAAACTAAGGTCGAGTTGTTAAATTGTCAAAACAGCTTCTCGAGATACAAAAGCATTCAACGAATCGGGTAGATGACCTTCTTGAAGAAATTATCGGCTTGCAAAACAAAATCAAAGAGTTTAAAATTGTTGTTTACAAACATGGTGAATCAAGAATAACTATTGAAAAGTTTACGTTAAAACCCAATCCGAAAGGATATGGACCAAATCTAGTCGATTACAAACCAAAGCTTTCACTAAAAACATTCAAACCAAATCTCAAGTTTCCAAAGTAATATAAAATTAATGATATCATGTTATGAGTGTTGTTGAATATCATCGTCAAGAGGAATTAGATGCGTAAGACGAGAGTCGATCAAAATTAAAACTGTTGTTTACAACAAACCTTTTAATTATTCAAACCGTCACTTTCACACACCAACGGATTCTTCTAACACACCAAGGGTTATCATCAAAATACCCGAGTCTTCTAATGTTAATCCCCAACAAGATTATGCACAAACTTATGGTCCTTTACCTTCCATTAGTGAAGTAAACTCAAAACCCGAAAATCGAAAAATTCTTCGATATTTTGACATTTTCATGGTCGACCTCAAAATTTTACAACATGAGATAGAATATCGCTCAAATCAAAATTGATCATTTTCAATCGCCTTTAGCGAGAACAAAGAGACATTTTTCGAAAATCTTTACCTAACGTTAAAAATTTGAAAAGTTGTGCATTAGCTTGGGAAAAGGATTTTCATAAGGAACTTGGAGTGATGAAGGTCGTTTTAGAAAACCGAAACATCTATTTCTAATACTAAACGTAAAAGAAACCGTTGAGAAAAGATGTTGATCGATTCTTGGAAGATGTTATCCGTGCGATATCCATAATGTTGTGTTATTCTATTCTTTGCCACATGCATCCGATTATATCTCTGCGATAATGTTGACTCTATGGTAACTGCTGAGAATACCGATAATGTGCTTCAGATCGAGTCTTTAAAAGTCGAAAATAAACAATTACTTAACGAACTTTACAATGCAAAAGTCGCCTTCTTTGGTGTGAAAAGATATTCACAATCATCAACTTAGTTTTCAAAAGAAAATCGCCAATTGAGTGCAAAATCTTTGATCCTAAAATTGAGCAACTCGATGATCAAAACGTGTCTTTGAAAAGTCAAATCTCAAAATATGAACAAGAACTTGTAAAAGTTAAACAGAATATGGTGTCATATTTGATTTACTCAATAAGACTCGACATGAAGCATCAAACGAACTTGATCACTATCTTGCTCACACTAGAGATGTCATGAATTTTGTCGAAATATTCGCTCGAAAATCAAGATTTGATTCACACTATCTCTAAGTTAAGAGAAATGTTAGGAAAGTATGAACAACTTCCGCCAACCATCATTAAGAGATTAGCACCAACACACTTAGTAATCGTGCACCCGTAATCCCTACCGCCAAATCACAAGTTGCTAACGTGCTTCCTTCTATCGAAACAGAATAGTTGCGTTTTTTCCCAACGTCCGCACTTCACGCCCTAGGAGCACTCAATCAAGAATAGGAAGTTGCGACCTAAGAAAAGATCAATAAGGAATGCTAAAGTAGAAGAACACCCTAGGATTATGAATAAGACTCACGTTGCTTCCACTATAGATGTTGCGTTTGGCAAATGTAATAGAAATAGTGATGTAACGAATGCTAAACCTTTAAGCACCTTTGATATTCAGTCTGATGCACCTTGTGTGATTTGTCGTAAAAGTATGAATTCTGATTTTCATGACAAATGTGTTGCTAAAGCTATAATCTCTCGCTTACGGAATCCTAAGAATCGAATACCTCTAGGCCCACTAATCAATCTCGAGTCAGGCTTGGTACACCGCCTTCTTTAGATTCTAAGGCTAACATTGTCACCTATAGCTCCGCCACCTCCTAAGAATGTAGTACCACCTAGTGCATTCACTAAGACTAAAGCAAAGAGTAGTTATAGATGGCGAAATGGATATATAACACACTAGGATTTACATGGATGCCTAAAGTCACTAATGTGTGCATGTCTCATATACCGCTTTGGAACCTCTAACATTTCGGGTTCCACATCTACTTCTATTCCATCCGTGTCGCCCGTGTGTAATGCAGTGATACGATCATTCTCTAGATTGTTGATAGCGGATGTTCCCGACACATGACGTGCAACCTTAAACTGTTATCAAACTTTATTGCAAAGTTCATTGGCACCGCCGTGTTCGGGAACGATCACTTGCAGCTATCATGGGCTACGGAGATTATGTCAATGGGAACATCGAAATCAGCAGGGTTTACTATGTGGAAGGCCTCGGTCATAACTGCTTTCAGAGGTCGGTTTTGTGATGGAGATTTGAGGTTGCTTTCAGGAGAAAACTTGTTTCATTCGTGATCTACAAGGAAATGACCTTATGTCCGCTCGCGTAATTCTAGTCTCTACACTATCTCTATGCAAGACATGGTTGCTTCATCTCCCATCCGCTTACTTTCAAAGGCAACATCAACAAAATCTCGGCTCGCACCGCTGCCTCTCACATCTAAACTTTCAAACCATCACCAACCTTGCTCGACACAAACTAGTTGAAGGTCTCCCACGATTCCGGATTCAAAAGATCACCTTTGCTCACCGTGAACAAGGGAAAAGCACTCGTGCTCATTTTCCTTCAAAGGTGGAACACGCCTCAAAGATGTGCTTCATCTTCTTCACATGGATTTGTGTGGCCCGATGCGCGCAAACGATCAATGGCAAACGCTACATCTTAGTAATTGTTGATGACTACTCACGATGGACTTGGGTCTACTTTCTTCAAGCAAAGACCAAGCTCCACAAATGATCATCACCTTCTCACGAAAATACAGTGTTCGGCCGCAACACCGTCAGCTAATTCAATGCATAAAGGAACCGAATTTGTTAACCAAACCCTTCGTGAAGTCTATGAGAAAGTGGGAATTCAAAGATCAAACATCTATTGCACGTACACCGAACAAAACGGAGGTGTTGAAAGACGAAACCGAACGTTAGTGGAAGCCGCAAGAACAATGTTAATCAATGCTAAACTTCCAGACACTTGTGGGCGTGTGTGATTCATCGCATGCTATACTCAAACCGTTCTATGATCACAAAACGCCACAACAAAACACCTTTCGAGCTTGTCCACAACCATAAACCGAATCTCAAACACTTTCATGTATTTGGATCCCTTTGCTATCCGAATAATGATCGTGATGATTTTGGAAAACTCAAAGCCAAAGTCGACATTGGAGTCTTTATTGATATTGTGAGAATTCTAAAGGTTACCGGATCCGAATCATCGTACAAAACAGTGATGGAAACGATTCATGCTCATTTTGATGAACTCACGGAAATGGCTTCGAGTACAATGACTTAGAACCCGTCACAACCGCTTAAACTTCCCTCAACCCCCATCATCACCGAACAAAGCCCCACTAACTCACAACAAATGGAAAGGTTATTTGTTCCTCCGCTCAGCTGGCGATATTGATGAACGTGCTCGTGTGTATCCGTTGTTTCACAAGACAACCCGATCATATTCCTATACCGATACACTGCTACAACAACCATCGTTGAAGATGCACCTACACCGCTTGACTCCAACACAACAGTTGAACACACCACTTCCAACAATGATGAACCAAATGATGATATTCGAATGAAGTACCCCACCGCAGATTTTGATCCAAATGCGTTCTTTAACCCGCTTGCTAATGAGTCTGCCGCACTGATGTCGCGAATCTTCAACAAACCATTTGAATCCTCGAAATCGCACAATGTATACCAACATCAACCTCTACACATCGATGGACAAAAGACCATCCTCTCGCTAACATTATTGGCAACCCGAATCAACCAACCGTTACAAGACAACGTCTTCACACATATGGTGAACATTGCATTTATGCACTCACCGCCCGCTAACTGAGCCTAAAACATTAAAGACGCAATGACAAAAGACAACCGGATTGAATCCATGCAGAAGAACTCAACCAATTCAAACGCCTTGAAGTATGGGAATCGGTTGAAAGACCAACAGGGTCTACGCCATTGGTCTAAAATGGATTTGGAAAACAAATTGATGTCAAGGAACGCCATCCGAAACAAGTCCCGCCTAGTTGCTAAGGGTTATCGCCGTGAAGAGGAATAGACTTTGAAGAATCTTTTGCTCGGCTGCTCGCCTTGAGGTCGTTCGATATTTCGCGTCATGCTCATATGAACATGACGGTCTTTCAAATGGATGTCAAAACTGCGCTTCTCAACGGACAACCGAAAGAAACGGTATATGTCACCAACCTCAAGGTTTCGTTGATCCAGAGTGCCCAACCATGTCTACAAACCGAACAAAGCTCTTTATGGTCTCAAACAAGCCCCTCGGGCATGACGATCACGCAGGATGCTTAGACTCAAGGAAAAGTACTTCAGAGCTCTACAATTTCTTGGTGATAAACCGGTGTCTTGGCAATCAAAGAAGCGAGGATTGTACATCATCGCCATCAACCAAGCAGTAATATGTAGCCATGTCCGCGTGTTGTGCTCAAGTCATCCGGATGAGAACACAACTCAAAGACTATGGTTACGTGTTTGATGTATCCCGATGTATCGCGACAATCGGAGTGCCATTGCGATCTCGCAACTCGATTCAAAGACTCGAAATCAAAGCACATCGATCTTCGCTATCATTTCATCAAGGACCACGTGGAATGCAGTACCGTTGAATTATACTTTGTTGGTGCGAGAATACCAATTGGCGATCTTCTCACCAAAGCCTTGTCTCCCGCTAGGTTTAATGAGTTGGTCCACCGGATTGGTATGAGGTGTTTGACTCAAGAGGAATTGGATGACCTCTTAAAACAGCCTTAAAACCCCGTCAAACACCAAAACATCCTTTGTAAATAAATTTTCAAAACAAAATACAAAAATATAAAATCTTATAAAACAACAAAAATATTTTCTAATCTATAATCTTTCAACATGGCAAGTACATTTCTTCCTTCAACACTATAATCCTTCAAAATTCAAGATTTTTACGATCAAGTGTTGAGGGGAGAAAACTTTCACTTAACTGCTTCAAAACATCTCAGTACTTGCATGTTACCATATCTCGCTTGTTTCATTTAACAATGGTGGTGAATTTTCGTTAAATGACACCCTCGGACTAAATTTATAACCTTTCATTATTTCTTAAGTCGAGGGGAGTGTCACAAGTTTCTTTCCTAAAAACTTTGTTTGGTAACCAAAATGGAAGTTAAATGGCTTTGTTTGAAAAAGGAAAAGGTGGAGGGACCAAAACTGTCATAACCTTAAAGTTATTTTATACAAAACACCCCACCTAACTCATTTACTTCACATTTATTACTCCAACCAACTTAAATCCTACGCCTAATAATCCTTCTACAAATCTGTGTTTTGGATCATCAATTTGTAAGTGGTTTTATGATCTTAACGTGTTTACAAACATAGGTTTTGATTCTTATACAAAACCAACGGTCAAATTTTGATCTATGTTTGATTTAGTGTTCTACGCATAAGCGTATGAACACTCAATCAAGAATGGGTGTTTGTGGTTATAAATATTGTGTCAAAATGTCTCTTTTACATCAATAAACACATTTTCATCACCTAAACATACCCATAAACACAAATTAATGGTTTTTGAAAATTAGGGTTTATGAGTCGATTTGGGTATTTTCGAATGTGAAGTGTTTTGGTCAAAAAGATTGTTGGGTTATGTTCTTGTGATGTTGAATTAATGATATCCCTGCTCAATAACCACCCAGAAACTCTAAATTATTAACAATTTGGAATTAGGGTTTAAAGTTCTATAGTTTGGGTATTTTTGATTCATCATGAACTAGATGTTAATACTTGGTCTAAAGACTCTAACAACACTCTTGAACTACCAGAAAAAGTTTTGTGCAAATCCTATGGCTAGAAATGATACGCTAAATCTTAACCCTTAGGGTTTTGACCCACGCCAGTATGACTTTCACGCATAATCGTGTTATAAATGTTCATGCCATAACGTGTTGATAAAATGATGTTTTGTGTTAAGTTTGATGATTTGATGAACTTATTTCGTGCTTTGCTACGCTAAATATTCGTAATCAAGGTCATTTGCAACTCTACGCATAAGGATTACCCTACGCGTAGTCAAATTATGCGTAAGAATAATTCTCGCATAACCATTACGCGTAAGGTTCTACAATGGGACCACGCGTATCCCGTGAAGGATATTCAGTGCAAGGACTCTCACGCATAAGGTCTACTTCACGAGTAAACCTTACGCGTAAGGTTCTTATACGCCACGCCGTAAGCTTTACGCATAAGGTCCCCTTCCCACGCTGTAACATGTCTTACGCGTAAGTTAGATCCTACGTAAGCTTTCGCTCACGCATATGTCATTATCGCTACGCTAACTTTGCCAAAACTATGCTTAACCCTCGGATTGACCTTCATGATGAATTGTTACGTGTACAAACTTGTAAATAAACTAATCATAACGTCACGAATCCAATAATGTCACTAATAAACTTAATCGTTTGATATGTTGTATAAGTGATAACATAAACTTTAAAACTTAAAGTTAACTAACTCACTAAACATTTCACGGCGCCATTAGACTATTGGACAAACAAGTGACTTAGGACTCAGAATAATCATTATCACCGTACATTCAACAACTAGACAATAAAACCTTACGTTGACTAACATTATGTCTTTCGATATGTTGGTTCTTTTGGCTAATGTTATTTCGCATCACGACATGGTCGAACAAATGAATGTGGATGCATCGAAGTTCTTACAATTCTTGATATCTTTCCAAATGGCTATCCGAGAAAGCTTGGAAAGAACAACCTTAGGGTTGACTTTGACACCCTCACATGCTCGTAATCTTCTTGTCTCATTGCAAAGGGATATTCTCGTGAATCATCCCTACCGTAACATGCTCTCACACCGCCACGCCCGAGGTCTACATTCAACAATTCGGGATTCTATGCGAGGATCACCGTCAAAATGTTGTGAATGTGACTCTTAATCACAAACAAGTCACTATCACTCCCGATGACTTACGAGTCGTTCTCATCATTCCAAACATCGCTCCAACCGACTTTTTGCTACCCCCATCAAGAGACCGCCCCGCAATTCTTGATAGATATTGGTTATGATGAAGCTAAAGGAATCATTTCTAAGCACTCTCACGTGGAGTCAAGAATATTCCTCAACCATGGAGGACACTCTATATGATCATCACCAAATCGCCTCGGTCGTGATAAAGGCTATGAGCATCCCAAGCTCATGGAACTGCAAATTTTCCGGTCGTTGATCAACAAGAAGGACATCATAATTGAAGCATCGCTATGGGAAGATATGATGTTGTCTCATAAGAAGCGTGGCTCCAAAATTCCTATGTCGATACACCAAACTGTTGATACTGAGAGCTCTTGGACTTCATCCCGATATCCCATGAGACTCAATGACCCGGATAATCATGACATCTTGATCGAACCCATACTATCCGCCGTAATCAAAGAATCGTCTACAAAGAAACAGGGTTGTCGAGTTGCCCGATCACCTTCTTTTAAAGGAAATCAAAAAGTCGAAACGCATAAAAGGTATCGGTAGCCGTAAAAGAAGGAAAAGTTGGCCATCTTGATGAAAAGGATTCGGGACACCTACCGGAGAACCGTAAGAGGCAAGGCTTGGAAGTGCATTAAGCATTGAGAGTCAAAGGAAGTTCCCAAGAGGAACCCTCCGTCAAAGAAGATTGTTCCATCTAAGGAAGCTATTCCCATCCCAATCCCCAAAACCGAACCACAAAGAAAGCTTTTGACGAAAGCTCAAGGTACCGAATCGATGAAGAGATTACTTACTCAAACCGCAAAGGATGACACTCCATTAGTACCAAAACCACCAAGTCCTCAAGTCGATAAAGGAAAAGGAAGACTCTGCATTGGTGCCCTATGATGAAAGCTCAAGAAGAAGAAGAGCTACCGGATCAATCATACAGAAGAAGTTTAAATTAAATCGAGACACCTTCAAAAGGCTAAGGAATTTGAACAAGAACAAATGGGTGGCCCCGGAGGATCAAGTGGTGTCGCCCACTCTTCACCGTGTCCCGATGCGGTTAATCAACCCGATAAGGGATCCGTGCCACCACTCTTGTGCAAAACAAACGCTTGTGAAGGAGTCTACCGATCTTAACATTGAGGAACCGTAAAAGGATAAACCGAGAAAGTGGCCGATGAAGAAACTAAGGATCGACGGAGGCAAAGGTTAAATCTGGACAAGATGACGAAGAGGATTATGATGACTTTCTTCTCAACAGTCCAACTCGCTCCAAGGAGGATACTGCACCTCCAAAGGACCCCGAATCTCCTCATGTCTCCTCCTCATCGACTCATCATCTCACTCCTCACCACCACCATCAAAGAAATCAACAAAATCAACATCCAAATCGTGAAGAAACCACCTCGATCTTGGATTTCTCAAGCTCATGAACGGATTACCAAAGTCACAAACAAGTCGAAAAGAAGACGTGCTCAACAAGAAGTCGATTTCTTTCTTGATCACATACAACATCTCGTATGACGAGAACGAAAAGATGCAAGAGGAAAGGAAGTTTGTTCAGAATTCATGAAGCAACACCGTCGAGAGGAATCGAACGAAATGATCAAGGCTACACGAAAAGTACCTTCCGAGATACGTTCCTAAGGTCACAAAGGAGTTGTTTACCGCACAACTTTATCCGTCGATGCGGATCGCCAAGCAAACTATTCGATCAACACCCTTAACCGTCACAATCAATGCGACCGATCCGGTCGTGTTCTCGAATAATGAATTGGTAGCCAAGCTTGTGACACAAATGTCGCCACAATCTGCGATGTTCAACTCGAAAAGCAAAATTGTATCAAGCATTGCTTGACTACCAACTTAAAGAAGCTTGTAGATTTGAGCGGAAAGTCGAAACGTCCTGAGACGATGAAGATAAGGATAAAGATAAAGACTCGCACCTAAACGCCGAAGCGATCGGTGAATCCTCTTCGATGCCACCTCCTCCTCAAAGGACTCTGCTCAACAAAGGTCCCTTCTCGCTCTTCAACCGAAAAACCTCGTGACGATTCCGAGTTACCACCCCGACTCGAAAACCGATGATCACTTTGAGTATACGGGTGGTGACGATGAAGAGGTCCTCGAGCCCCTAAAACAACCCACCTCTCCCAAACAAGTGCAGAAACCGTAATCATCATCAAGGCCCTCTAAAAGAAGAAGAAGACGACTCACCAAGTCGTATCATGGCTAGATGACGATAAAACCAAGAATTTGAATGGTTCTCCACACTTGTCAATCAAACTCCCACCAAGAAGAAGGTCGAATTTGGTAGACGGTACTACATTGGAGCATGCAAAACTTTTGCAAGAAAAGTTCCGTGAAGAAGATGACGAAATCGAGTTGAAGCGAATCAAGAATGAAGCATTCCAACTTCTAAAAGACAGCTCGAAAGTGCCCTCGAGGTCGAATATCACCTTGACAACATTGCTCGAGCTATGTCTAACAACATGGATTGGCTCAACCCGAAGCAAACATTGACTTCACGAAAGGACAACCCTCCATACTATACCGATCGGACCAAACCTCTACCGACCATTGGCCAACCAGATGAACCACGGATTCCCTTCGATATTTCTTCAACAAAGACCGAATTTCTTCTCCATGGTGGCGATGATTCAAGGAAATATGCTACATCCTTGACACTTCCATTTCCGCAGCTATCTACTCAAACCGCATTGCCATTGAGGAACGTGCCAATCACTTGTTCTCCAACACGGTGGAAGCATACGACCCGATGCATTGTATGGGATTCATCATCGCCGTAACGCCGACGAATCTACTACGTGTCGTCGGTTTAGAAGTCACAACATGCGGTGTTTAGTACTAAAGACATCGCTGCCATCCAACATGTTGGTCTTTCATCCAAATGGGACTACACCTTTCTCAAGAAGATTGTGGTCAAAAGAGCGGGATGAAAGGGATTATGCATTCTCGTGAAGTCGACTTTGAGAATTTGTCTCTCAACGATATTGAACACATGTACCTTGCCAAAGTACGTGGTTGCATGAGACAATTTTCAACCGAAATACAACGAGAATTCATCAAGTCATCGCTCATTTTCATCGACGCATAGTCATAAAAGAACGTGTTGAAGATCTTCGCCAGCCGCTGAATCATATCAAACACGTGTCAACTTCACTCCACCACGCTTGATCTTCCCGATATCAACCGGCTATCACAATTAACGCCATCGAAGAACCCGTTTGGTGTCGTTTATCGCGATGAACTTCATCGCAATTGCTTGATGGCGTGTAATGAGCTTCACAAATTTGGAGATCATACTCAAGATGGTTAGGGACGGATTAGCTTATCGATTGAAGGATATACGTGAAAACATTGGGAACCCTAAGTGATGGAATTCTAAGGATCGGAGGGATGTGAGAAGGATCATCACCATGATTGATGAACGGTTGTTCGTGGGGATCGCCTGCATTTATTGGAGAGCTATGTTGGTGGTCGACCCAGATTAACATTACCGGCTTTCAACGCCTGCACACTCACAGGAACATCACCGCACTTCGGTACTCCGTGAATTGTTTCTTTCATATAATTTTGGATGAGTGATTATATATGTGCGTGGCTTGTGCACACATAATGTACAACCCGTTCTTGTCAAGAAAGGACCACGTAGTACGCCTCGCCACAAACCTTATAAAAGGAGCGAAAGCTTCTTACTTTTGAGTAAAACCTATCAAACCTTTCACTTTTCAAGGTTTTGCTCAAAAGGACAAGTACTTCCCCATATGATTTTCAAAACCTCAACCGTTTATATCACTTGTTGAGGGGGAGTATTTGATGAAAACTTTGTTCACAAATTGTTCATAGTGGTCATCTTCCCGCAACACTCGAAATGGTCATATTTATTGTCAACTTTTCAAAAATAACATTTGATATGCCATTTTTGAGGGGGAGAAAATTGTGTGATAAGAAATATGTTGTGCAAAATGCAAATGAAACTGTGTACTTCAGACTTAACCAACGAATTGACGGTACTAAACTGTTAGTAACTCGAAAAGACTTGTCCTGGACGGGTAATAATTTCAAGCTAGTTCGCTAGTAATGTAAACGTTTCTCGCAAAGGACTTGTCCAAGTAGAAAGTACCATTCGAGACACTCTTGGTAGACATGAACTCGACGGTATGACAACCTTCGAGGTTTGTCTACACCTTCAAGGTAGTTATTAGAGCTAGTTGTCACCTAAAAGTCGACAATGTAACTCTTTAACTATGCAACGTAACCGTGTCTCATGGGGATTGTCTATCTCCAGTGGATCAATTCAAAATGTGCGCGCTCTTTCCTCACTGTGCATTTAAACCATTAAAACTCTTAAGCACATGTGGAGGGGGAGTATTTATGCAAAATCCTATCTCTCACAGTGGTTCAAACATGAATTTCATTAACAAACCCTTTGAGAGATTCTTAACAACAGTGGTTTTAATGGCAACATAGGTTAGTCATGGAGTTATAAGGTGACTAAGGTTAGGTATAACCGTCCTATGATCCGCCAGAGCCGGAGGGATCTACCCAAGGACATCACAAATAGTTAGTACTTAGAAGTCCTTAGGTACGATTATAAAAAGGAGAAAATGAGAATCGGAGAAAGAAGGAGTTGAAGAATAAAAAAGAAATGCAAAGAAAAGGGTGAAAAGAAATAGCCCTCCGTTTATTCAACTTAGGCGCATACAGGGTTCAACTCATATGCTACTAGTTGTCACTTAGTGACGCCGGTATTGAAGATTAAAAGTCGTCATGGACCCAAAGGACGCATGCACTAAACCTTCTTAGCCACTCAAGTTTCTCTCAATGTAAGCTTGTTTCATTCTCACAAAGAACCCTACGTAAACTATTGGCTTTCTCTTGAGATCACCGGTATTGAAAAGGAGACCCTCTCCTAGTCTCCGTCAGAAAACCAAAACGCACTATTGAGTCTAGAGCCACGAGATTCATCAAAAGATCTCTTAGGAACACTTGACATTTCATCACTTGTTGATCAATAAATAAGATCATCGATGGTTAATATCGAGTCCTTCATAGATCTTAGCAACTGTCGAGAACATTTATGAGAGGTTCACATCCGTGATCCTCAATGATTGAATGGAAACTCCCGCGGTCAACATCAAATGCCACGACAGCGGTCTCTTCGGTAACTCCCGTGGATTACGCGGAGTGGGTCTCAAACGGTCTACGCCTTGAGGTGATGCTTGATGTACCTCGACTCATCTCGAATCGTAGATGTACTTCGGTACATCGCGTTATCTCACATGTGGGACTCCAGTTCAGAACGGCCTTTGTAAGAATTAGAGTTGTGTTTCACACTATGTCGTTAACACTCTCAAGTTCAAACTTGTAAGTGCTTAATCCGCTTATTACTAACCGCTTGAAATGTTTTCTTCTTATGGATGCTCCGGAGTGGGATGATCGTCTTGATTCTTCTCATGCTCACGCCAAGATCATCACTAATGGAAGTTCTTTCCAAAAGCAACACAATCGTCGAATGATTCTTCGTCAAACCAAAGAATCTACAAAGTTAAAGACTTAAAGAACTTCATCAAGATTGAATTCCAACGTCAAAGAGCGTGTGAGCATGTTGAAGAATGACGTGGAGACACTAGAGCGTGAAGCGCACACGAGATGTAATTGATGCGACAACAACATACTATCACTTTCACCACAAAGAACAATGATCAAAGAACAAAGTTAATGATGACGCCAAAGCATAACCACTCAAGGAAAACTATCTCTACACCGGGAGATTGTTCGAATCGAGACAATTCTTCTCACAAGAAAGAAGAATGTCGAAGACGTCGAGCTACTATTACATCAACGCCTTCACCGCTCATCACCAACACTTGAGGGAGATTGTTGGAATCACCCTAAACCATAATCAAGTGTTAGTAATTAATATGTAATAGTTAGCTTTATTATGGCCTTTATGTTTGTTATTAGCCTTAAGCTTATGTAGAAGGCCCATGAGCTTAGGCCCAAGCCCATTTAAGAAAGGATGGAAACTAGGAGTGTTGCCCTAGCTTTCCTCCTATAAATACTCTATGTAGACCTTCGTTTGAAGGTTGGTTGTTCAAGTTATTCTTTCACCTACACTCTACGCATAACCGGTCTTAGTCTAACGTGTGTTTGTGTTTGTTTACTTGTTCAATCGCCTTATCTATTTCTTATAAGCTTGTGTTTGTAAAACTAGTGACCTAACAGACAAGACAAATATTCAAGGATAAACATAGTTTCAAAGTTCCGTTTATTTTCCTCCCCACACTTAAACCGAACATTGTCCCCAATGTTCCCAAAAATATCAAAGTTATGATAACGGAAGGTAATTAAAGAGAAAGAAACTAGTACTCCCGATTAGCTCGGTAGGATCCATGTGAAGTAGTGGTTAAATTCTTTCTCAGAAGAATGTATGCGTGATAAGCTCCATCTAACATTATGTTTCTTCTTCTTGATAAATAAAACCTGTACACTTTAAGAAAATAGACGAAATCTTCGCGTAAAATTGGTGGTAAAATTATATATGGCTCTACTATACTAGGATATAATGCTTATGGAATGGATGTTTGCAGATTTTCTGGAAAATTAATTCCTGAGAATTTCCAAAAATTTATAATTAGCACAGAAAACGAGAAGAATTTTATAAGTCATTTACGCTCCCCGACGTCGTCGGGTTCTAATCTGACGTCGGTTATCCCGACAGAATCGGTCTCTGCGCATTTTTCCGAAAAATTACACCTTTAAAATCTAGAAAAATTCCTGCAAAACATCCATTATGACTCGATACAAGCATTTGACTCTAACATACACACATATATATCCATTTCACTAATCGTAGTTCTCACGTTCACGTTCTTTTGAAAACGTGTGTAATCTTCCCTACACTTATCCTTTTTGTAAAATACTTTTTATATGTAATTAAGACGAGGTTAAAGACAAAATAAAGCATTTTCACAAATTAAAAAATGAGAACATACAAGAATGAAAAGATATATGACACACAAACAAGCAAACAATTAAGCATGGGTTGCCTCCCACTAAGCGCTTTTCTTTATTTATGAGTCTTGTAGCTAGACTCAAGTCGTGCTCTATGTGACTTCATTGCCGTCACCTTCTTCCTCATGATGCCTCTATTGGGGTTTTCCATGTTATAGTAATGTCCTATTATGCATCTTTCTAGTAAGTCATCTTTCCCCAATCGGTTCTATATTCCATTCCTAATTTCAAACAATCCTTATAGAACCCAAAAATCTTATTCATCACATAATCTACTCCTTTCTCCTTATCCTCCTCATTCCTATAGTAGACCGATAGCTTAAGTTCCTTTTCATCATTGGATAGTGATGAAAATTTCTCAATCTTAAATGGCATTTGGTAAGCTACGTTATCGGTCTCATCCTTGAATCTAATTATTCCTCACGATGGATCATAAGTCATCCGGTGTTTTCTATGAAAGGCTTTCCTAGAATTACGTGGGACAAGCTAGGATCTATGGCGTACTAATATCCTCCACAATTATGAAATCCGTGAGAGTGCGTGAAACTACCTACATGAGCAGGGCAATCCTTAACTCTACCAAGAAAATTACAAGCGACTCTAGGATCATCGGATCTTGCCTATTTGGGATAGGTTTCTTCATCACCCAATTATAGTATGTGCTAGTTATGATGTTTATTGAGGATTTGCGATCAATGTAGGACTTTGCCACGAAAAGATGTCCTATGCAACATGGTATGTTGAGATTCCAAGAATTTCCAAATTTGATTCGAGGGCTTCTCCTAACATACATGTGACGAAGGTCGCGTACTAAGTGTGGGTGGCATGAAAGTATTGAAGTAGTCATCACCTACTTCGTCTACTTCATCGGTTGATTCTTCCTTAGGAGTTTCACTAACCTCAAGTATAGTCTCATGGTTCGCTTCGTCATTAGTCCTATTTGGTTTCACTAAGGTGATGGCATTGACGAATTGAACGTGCTTGGATAACTTACTTGGGTCCTTAATTTTCACACCGAAAGCTTTAGGAGAATGAGTCGAGATGGCATTAACCTTTTCGGTGGTCTTCCTATCACTATTGGTCATGGCTTTCAAAAGGTTATCTATCTTCCTATCCATCTCGGCTTATCCGAAAGCTTGGCTATTTGAGCTTCTTGGGATGTAACTAGGTGTTGCAACATCCCTTCTATATTTTGTTGGTTAGGTCCGTGGGACCATGGGGAATCATTAGAGGTGAATTCTTTGGTTTGTCCCTAATTGTATTCAGGCTTGCCCCTCCATGCTTCTCGGGCATCATTGAAAGTCCTAGGTCCAGGTGTTGTGGGGAATCTCCCTCCCATTCCATTGGTACGCGAGAATGCGTAGTTAACGGAAGCTTGTTCGGGGAGTCTTGTGCAAGTACGAGTGTCATGGGGACCACTACATAGCTCACACAAGGAAGAGACTTTGTTCACTTGGCGTGAAGACTTAGGATTCTCGTAGGAGCTCATTAGGAATTTGACTTGATCTTCAAGCTCGAGCATCCTACGATTGGAAGTTTGTGAGTCAATGGGAGGCAAGGATATTGCCTTGACGGTTTTGGGTAACTCGCAGGGTCATTACAACTTTTGTTGTCATAGAGGCAAGGTCCTCTATTGTACCCCACCATTCTTCCACGGTGAGATCACTAAGTTTGCCACCGACCGCTTTGTCGATGGATTGCTTAGTTGAGAAGTTGACATGATCATAAAGATTTGGACTTGAAGCCAAATATTGATGCCGTGATGAGGACTTTATAGAGCAAGCCATTGAATCGAGTCCATGCCTCATAGAGATTCACCTTGACGTTGTTGGAACATCAAGATTTCATTCCTAAGTTTAGTAGTTCTCCCGGTGGGAAAAATTGGGCAAGGAAGCAGTGGTGAGATCATCCCAACTTGAGATGGATCTGGCGGGAAGTCGCTCAAGCCAATTACTAGCTTGGTCCCTTAGCGAGGTGGAAGAGACACAAGCGTGGTCTCCCGTGTGGTAGCATCAAGGTCGATAGAATCAACGATTTTAAGGAAGTCCTTGAGATCTTGATTAGGATCTTGAACGAAGTCCATGGAATGCACATCCGTTTTGCACCAACCGGATGGTGTCGGATCGTGGGACCGTAGTTTGAGCTTGATCGGGAGCTCAATAGTGTTCCAATAGCCTTGGTGGCTTGGCCTAGATTATTCACCAAGAGTACGGCCTCTTGGCGGGTCAATGAGTGGTGGCGGGTTATCACCTTCCATGATGAAAAGTGATGGGATTACTAACAAAGGCATGAAGAAGGGGGATAGACTACGAGGAAGCTAAAATGAGAAAAATCTTACTTGATAGGAATCAAGCAAGGGAACCTAAGCGAGATAGAAATCTAACTAGCTATTCTATTCCCAGCATGGCGCCTAAAACTTGATGCGCGTACAAGGCGCGTTCGGGTCAAAGGAACTTCCTTTTAAATCGAGCAAGTTTTCAACACCCTAGGCGATGAACCTAATCATTGTAGTGTAGTATTGGCTAAGCCTCGGGTATTGTTATCGTTCTCTAAGGGAATAGGAATGCTAGTAAGAAGTGTACTACGCTAAGGTTGAGGTTGAGGAAGATTATTTTTTTATCTTTTTATATTTTTTTAGAAAGCTAAGGGTAAAATCTCAGGGTTTGGATTTGGGGGTTGGTACTTCTACCGATTACTTCTACTATCTAATTATCTAAACTATGGGTAGTATTATGTCTTTTGATGTGTGCTCGTATGATGATTAAAAATGTGTCTACCTAGATACTATTATTCCCTAGTTATCTTTTATTGTAGGTTGAATTGTCACGTCCTTATTCTTAACGCGGTGTGTTTTCTAAGGTCGTAGGGTGTGCCTTTTTCCCTAACTCTTTGAGATTACCTTAAGGTTATTGCCTACGAAATTCTCTAAGATTCATAAACTAACTTTAAGGGCTATCTTTGGATGTTTAGCCTACGAAATCCGCTAAGTGATTTATAAACTAAGGTTCACAAAGATTACTCAAGCATTTAAACACAAAGATGGTCTAATCGCACTCCTAAGCCAATTACAATTAAGATAAGAGACAACTAATCAATAATTAATAACTAGGTTTCATAGAAGCAAACACACAAGATATTTAGCCGGACATGTTAAACACGCAAGCATACACACATTCATCGAATACATAATGAAATTAATGAAAACACTTATCTTGATGTAAAATAGGGTATGAAACCCTAAGAAATTGTCCAAGTCGGACTACAAACGTTTAGGGTTATTACTCCACAATTCTACCTCTTAAAATTCTGAAAATTCGATTTCTATATATAATTTTACATTCGACGGCGTCGCCTATACAGTGGGACGCCGTCGGATCGCCGTCATTAGGGTTTCGTCTTGGCAGTAGTAGTTGGGGCGGCGTCACGTTGTAGTTGTGACGCCGGTCGAACTTCGTGATGACATCGTCGATTACGGATTTATGCCATACGGGATGAAAAGTCTTCGTGAAGTCCTTCCTCTTCAAAGCTGGCGCGTCGGTATAATTTAACAAAAAGTCTCTTGGCCGTCACATATTTTAATTAGTATAAAGGGATGGCGTCGCCTTTGATTGGGACGCCGCCTTCAAATTCAATGACTTGAGTGTCTTGATCTTGACTTAGCCATTTTCTTCATATATTCACTCCTTTTCGTCCAAATATGCATCATTCCAGCATTTTGCTTCCAAGAGACCCAAAAAGTGAAAAGGAACGAAATTAAGCAGTAATGGATATAAAAGTGGGCAATTAAGGGCTTAAATGATCCCTTAAAAGTGTACGTTTTAAATCCTTATCAGTGAAGGGGTGTTTTTAATAGAATTAATGTTGTTTGATAGAATTTTGGTCTTAAAATGACACCACGCTTTATTTTGTTGTACAATATGCTTACTTTGTTGTAATTCTGAAAATTGGGTGGATTAAAGTGTTGTAAACCATGCTTAATTTCTTGTACGTCTTAAAATTAAGAGTGAGGTGCCTTCATGCATTATAAGTAGTATAGATTAAGTTACTTTTTTTTTCTAACTTACTTGTTTTTAACATTTGTTTTTGAAATTACACAAAATACGATGAAGGCCCTTCAAAAGCAATCCCGTGCATGAGCAGCGAAGAAATATTGGCTCATATAGTTCCGAGTGACGACCACCAGAATATGCCAAGCAGGGCAGGAGGTTACCGGGTGGTGGCTCAACTTCTCACAGGTCCACACATCGGCCGGTTGGACAAGATTATATTACTAGGCAGGATATGACAAAGGTGTTGAGCCGAGCGGAGCAAGAGAAAGAATTGATGAGGAAGCAAACTGAAGAGGCGCAAGAACGTGCTCGCGTGGCTGAGCAAGAGGCTATATTTGCTAAGGAACATGCTAGCGCGACTTATTCTACAGTTGGGGCGTTCGGATCATACCATTAAACCATTACAACCGACAAGATAATCCATTTCCCGTTCCCTTTCTCCGGGCTCCCTCTTCTGGCCCCTTTCCCGACCCTGCTTGTTTCCAAGCTCCCATTCTCGGCCCTATTTATCCCTTTCCCGACCCCAATAATACCTTTGGCAATTGTTATCGTCCTACCTTTCCCAACTCTACTACGTGCCCGATTTCTAGTTCTAATTATGCAACGCCGCCACCCAACCTTAACAAATACATCTTAGCAAATAATCCTCATTTTAGCCACGTTGATAATATTGATAATAATGATTTGGATAATAATGATGATAATAATGAGGAATCGGAGGCGGCGTAGGAGGAGCCGGAGTCGGCGGAGGATTCAGACGAGGAGTCCGATGAGGAGTAGGCGGGAAGTTTGTGACTTTTAGACATGTTAATTTTATGAAATGGTATTGGATTTGTCGAATGATATCGTGAATTTGTGTTGACTTTATAACTTTATAACTTTGAGACATGTTAGCTTTATAAGTTTGTGACTTTATAACTTTGAGACATGTTATTAGTAAGTTTGTAACTTGTTAGTTTAATTTGTATCGTATTTGTCGAATTGTATCGTGGATTAGTGAAAAGGTATTGGATCTGTTTAGTAATTAGTATTGTATCATATTGTCGAATTGGTATTGTGGATTGTGATTGATTACAGGTTATTTTTCTTTTGGTAGATTTTTTTCGGGAAAAAATCCAGAAATCATGCAGGTTTTGCTGTAATTTTTTTGCCTCCCAGAAAAATTAGGGTCGTCCCTAAAGTAAGCACAACATGTCATCCCATTTTGCTTTGACTGCCACATATATCGTCGCAAAAGTAACAACAATAAACTAACCAAAACACTTTGGGACGATATTCTCGTCCCTAATATTTTTCACTTGTCGTCCCTGTTAGGAATTAGAAATTCTATTGTAAAGCTTCGGTCACCCCAAGTATAATCTAGCTTGAGTTAGCTCGTAGACATATCGTATATTATGTTAGTTGTTAAGTAAGTGATTAGCTTAGTTTTAGTCTAGAGTAACACCGTGGAGGAAGGACGGGTCTTTACCCATTGTATACCTGATCCACAGGCCGTCAGGAGGTCGTTTAGTTTGTAACCTATAAATACCCTCTACCTTGCAAGGTAGAGGGTTGGATGTTCTTTGGTAATCTAACCTTACACGAGTTTCAATTTCTAAGAATATCCCACTTTCTCTCTCTCTAACATCATCTATACGCCCAAGTATGTTTGTGTGATGATGTGTATGTGAAATCCAATATGTTACAAATGGTATCAAGAGCCATGGTTAGATCATCTCTTACATATCTTTGGATTTCTAGTGGTTTTTAGGTGGTTTTTGAATTTGAGAAAGTTTAGTGGTTTTTGCATCATTTGGTTGATTTCTAGTGTTAAAGTTTGGATTTTGATTGTACTTTTGTGTTTAGGATCATCATAAGTGTTTAGGTTTTGATTTGAAAGGCTTGAATCATCGTGGTTGGGTTGTTTTGGATTGAAAAGTGGTGTTCTTGAATTTTTCATGCTAGCGATTTGAGTCACGGTGTTATTTTCTTGGTAGCGACTTGCTTTGTAAGTCATAGCGAGTTGTAGTGTATTGTGGTAGCGACTTGGTGCCTAGCGACTTGCCTTTAGAGACAAGCCGACAAAAGTCTTGTTTGTGGATTCTCCACTACGGGTGCGACTTGGTAAGGTAGCGACTTGCTTTCAATTTTGATAGCGACTTGTTCTTAAGTTTCTTAGCGACTTGGTGTTAGCGATTTGAACCCGATGTGAGTTGCTATCTAGAGACTTGATTTCTTAGCGACTTGGTGCATAGCGACTTCTTTGTCAAAATTTGTAGCGACTTGGGTACTTAGCGACTTGTTTTGGTATTACTTAGCAACTTAGTACTTAGCGACTTGGTTCAAGGATTATTAGCGACTTGGTTGACTTTGGTGTGTGTCTGGTTTCTCTTGATTTAGTAAAATCCGTGAAAGAATCTATTTCCGGTTTAATCATTGAGTTATAAAATCCGTGATTATCATCAACATGTCTACCAACATGCCTACAATCATCTCTTACATGGTGAGAACATTCATGCAACAGATACGCGTCCACCCACAATGTCTTACATCTCTGACCCTTTTATCTCCAGAGTGCTTGAACTCTATGATACCTCACAGAACAATGAAACGGGTTGCATTTATGAAGATCCTACCTTGATTGATTCAACAAATTATGATCAAAACTCCTCACCTTCTGAGTCAAACTTCAACGAACCACAACTGGTAATGACCCATGATGCAAAGCATTTGGCATGCAACATTGAGCCGTTTCAATTACTTCATCAGCACCTTACACAACTGTTATCCACTCCTATGAGTCGAACATGCTGTGCTCTCTTCGCCAAGACTTACCTCGTTGAAAAGGGCGTATTCTTGAACTTAGAACAATGAAGCTTCAAATTACCAATGAGAAGGTATTAATTGATGACTCTAATTCTGCACTTCAAGTTATCTACAACCAATTTCAGCCATTTATCAAAGGGGAATATTTAGCTGACTTTGATCAATACATAACTGGAATTTCATTCAAGAAACACACTGGAATGGAAATTCATGAGTACATCAACACATATATCCAACTCATGAATAATGTGGAAGTCTACATTAAGGATGATGCTCAAAGGAATGATTGTCTTAATGAGTTGAATGAGAGTCATGGAAAATTAAAGGAAAGGTGTGATATTTTGGGTAATGGTGCGAGTTGAAAGAACGGATGATCTTGATCTTGTTGCGAAATTTGAAACTAAAATGAATGATGCAATTGGTCATCTTGAACACAAAGGCTCGAGTCCGAAAAACTTGAAACTGCTTTCATGTCGATAAATCTGTTGTGCATAAGGTAAACACATATGTCATACCAACAAATGAACATGTGTCATGCATTGAGGTACCATTAAGCGACCCTATCTTTGATAATGATATCGAAAAATGTGTTTTGGTTGAGTCTCGAATCTAAAATCTTTGAAACAAATGACATGGTAACAAAAGGGGTTTATGATGAACTTTCAAACAAATATTCAATTCTTGAAAAACATTGTATTTCCACAAATTGCAATACAACAAAAGGAAGAAAGTTTTGTGCTACAAAATCTTGCATTAATCCGAATTTCGAATTTGAGAATTCTTTGAAATTAATCACTTAAAACCCAGTTAGGGACAAAGATTCAACCATATGCAATCTGAAATGTCAACTCTCAGATCTGCATAAGAAATGCAATCTTAGGATGAGCAATCCTAACCATGAGATGAGCAGTGTGCTTAAATCTAGGAATGATGAATTAGCTTTATGTGTATCCAACTTATTAAGAGAAAATGAGTCCTTAAGAAAGAACTTATTAGAGAACGATTCCAAGTTGATCGATCAAACAAATTCCTTTTTGGCTGACATTGATGCCCTCAAAGCCCAAATTCAGGATAAGAGCTTCAATATTGTTGCCTTAAAAATGAGCTTAGAAAATCTATTGGAAATAGGGTGAACACTAAGTTTGCAAAACCATCGACCTTGGGAAAGTCAACTGTCGAAACAACTCAAAACATAACGTAGTTAGGCGGCGAATGCTTTTAGAACGAAAGATTTAAACCATCAAAATCTAGGCTTGCCTCCCAAGTTGATCACGAATCTTGTTTTGTCAAAACCGGTCACTTCACTACCTCGTTACGATATGATGAATAACAAACCTCGGGTTAATGTTCATAGTTCTAAGATCGGGAATACTAGGAGTTCATCTACTTCTCATAAGAAACATCAAATGGCAGATCAATCCCCTAAGAAACCCAATGATTACAAAAGGACCAATATTCAAAAGAGGAATGTGCCTACACCCAAATCTACTAGCAACTGTTTCAAATGGATTCCCACTGGCAGACTATTTAAATTTACAGGATCCAAACTAACTTATATACCTAGATCTTGCCTTAAGTGGATGCCTACAGGAAAACTCTTCAAGAATAGTGAACCTAAAGGGATCTCCACCATTGATATGACTAGATCAAACAGTACAACATCTAATAGTGAGACTACTCATGTCACTAACTCATCTATTTGCAATACTACATGTGCTTCTAGTGCAATGTGTTCTCAGTCTTTTTCAGGAACAATGCTCAACTCATTCAGGAACTTCATGACTCAGTTTCCATCCGAAATGAATAGTGCTCACTCTGGAATGGTTGCTTGCCGACTGAAATACCTTGTGCTTTGACTCTATTCATCTTGAATCGGGACTCACTCTTACATATTTGTGTACAAATCATCTTTCAAAAAAAAAAAATTAAATTAATTATCATTCTTTTGATTCATAATTTCTTTGTCATTTTCCTCTATCTAATAAGGGATATATCTTCTGTTATCGATAACATCTACGATCCTAGAAATGTCATTCAATAATGACACGGGATCATAGATGAAGTTCGAACAAATGATATATTCTTGTTTTTCAACGGGTGGGGTTTATTCAATCAATGTTCTTTGGTGACATTGATTGAGGGGGATAATTTTACAAGTTATCTCGTTCATACATGCACAATGGTTGCTCATTCTATTATGTCATCTTAATTATGCTATGTGCTAGTTTGCTATCTGATAAGTTCATGTACTGTAAATGTCTATTATACATAATGTGATATGATAGCGACTTGCTTTTGTTATAATAGATTGCAACTTACCAAGTATGTGTTAGCGACTTGCTTCGTAAACCCCAGCGACATGGTTGTTTCTTTTGCTAGCGACTTACTTAACTAGTCTTAAAACTACAGGGACCGAAATTGTCATGTTGATATTCTTGTAATTGGTTTTCCCTTACCCTAGCGACTTACAACTTTTTTCTTCATTTTCAAAATATCAAAAAGTATTTTTCTCTCCTCTCTCTCTCGTTCATATTTCTAGCTAGCGACTTAGAAGTGGTATGTTTTGCATCTTTCACTCTCTGCTCTCAATTATATGTCGTAGATGCTAGACTAACGCAGCTTTTTACACAGATCCTACCGTGCATTTGATCCGTATCACTTGATTCTCACGTAGGTTTGCTAATGAATATGCTCTAATGGAATCATTTTTCATGTGTTTGATGGATGTTTAGGAGTTATTGGATTGTATTAATGGTTATTGTGTTGCGTCTTTAGAGTGTCGATGAAAGTGTTGAGTTTGATGTTATTTGTCGATTGCAAGTGTGTTTGATGATTATTTGTAACCGATTATATAGCTTGTTAGTGTGCTCATGTAATGGTGTTGAATGATTGTTTGGTTGGTCTGTTTGTCAGTTGCGTAGAATATGTTCTTGATGGCGACTTAGAGATGTTCTTCGTAGCGAGTTAGCTTGAGTGTTCTAGGTAGCGATTTAGTTTGCTTATTCCTACTTAGCTACTTACCTATATTACTCGTAGCGACTTATCGACATTAAAAGTTGGTAGCGACTTTTACTTACAAGTCGCATGATGTTACTCGTATAGCGACTTGGTTCTATCATTTTGATAGCGACTTATGTTTTATAAGTTTAGCGACTTCTTGGCTAATTGTTCTAGTGGCGACTTGGTATGTTAAATTATTTCAAGGCGACTTGCTATTGCAATTTCATGATTAGCGACTTGATTCGAGGTTTACTGTAGCGACTTCTTTAACAACATACTCTTGCAACATGCTATAACATCTTTGTTTGAGCAAATTTGTACACGGTTCCTCTTGTAGTAACCCATTATGACAACTTGTCTCAAATAACCCGCTATATCATCCACATAATAGTATCTTGCCTCATGAAATTGTTAATAGCAACTGTGCATTTAAATAATTTGATACTAAAACAACTTGTCACTCGAAAACTATGCCAAATGGAACTGTACCTAGAAAAACTCTTTGATGCCACTCAATATTTTTCAACATGCTTATGGGAACTCTATCTAAACTACTAAGTTATAGTGTTTATGACATAAGGTGTATTCAATGTTGTAACTAACCATCTATAATCTAACATGCTCTCAATCATTCTTTGTTGTTTGTGTGTATCGTTAGATCTTCAATAGCAAACACAACCTCGGTAGAAAATTGCATCTTCTGCTCCACCCAATGTGCTTCTGAGACAACGAAATCCTTCCTAAAGATAAATGGGTAGAGATAGGAAAAATTAAGCATTATGTGGACATGCAAAAGCGCAACAAAATCCAATCCTCAAAGTGTCAATTGATATACTCAAAACACCAACTTCTTGATTGCCCTAACAAAGCAATGCACAATTCCACCATTTACATCCAACAATTACGGAACACCATTAAATATGACAATATCACAACTCATTACACTTGCAAGTTGGATGATAAGGAATTTGTAATCAACTCGGACATTCTCAGCAAGGCTCTTGGAATCACACCCTGTAACCCCACCATACGAACTGAACCTCCACCTAGTGCGGAAGAGCTAATAGTCTTTACGATTGGTTTAGGTTATCAAGTCAGCATATTAAGGGCTTGACATCATCACGGGACACATGTATCAACCACGGAGAGCAATGACTACGGTTCTCAATTTATGCTTGTCGTGCAAAACATCGGGTTTGATAAAGTAAGGATTCCGTCTTGCAAATTTTATGGGGTATAGTCAATGGGGTGAATGTTAATGTAATCGAACGCATTTGGGAAGAATTCTCGTTGTCCATGAACACATTTATCATCGATAGAGCGAACTTTCGAATAAAGCTCGGGGTAGAAAAAGTTAACAAACTTGTGATCCCTAGTATCGATTCTCGAAACTTGTCATCCAATACTTGCAACAAACTCACAACTTCAATCCTAGGGTGAATCGGTCCTTCATGATGCCAAGGAAGAATTTGTTACGGGTAACCTTAAATATGTTCCTAAAGGTATGGATAAGGAGATCTTTGGTGCGGCAATTCCTAATAGTCTTCTCACCGACGATATTAAGAAGAAGATTACTTCAAACTATACAAGAAAAGGGCTTCCAGATCCGGTGTTAATGATGATGTCTATCCCACTCCACCACAAACCAAAGGCAACCAAGTCTACCTCGTAATCAAAATCTTCATATCTTGCTCTTCCTAAAAGGGACTTAAAAGGTCACAACCTCTCGACACCACAACCCGAGCGAAAAAAGAAAGAAGAAGGAAGTGGTAAAGGAAATGTTGAGGCCGAGGGTTTCGAGGGTGATACTAGTTTGATTGATGTAGATGATCTTTGCTCGCAACTAGGAATCAATCAAAGCCTAGAAAGTCGAATGTGAGAGCACCAATTGGAGGAGTAGTGCTAAGAGAACCTGAACAAGTGCCTCGCCAAACAACACCTATCACACAAGACAAAGGGAAGGGGATTGTTGGTGTAGAACAAGCAGCTCACATGCTTCTGACCTTCTCCTCTTCACCATCAAGAACTACAACTCAATTTGAGTAAAGAAAAGAAGTGTTGAATCGTCATCGACTCAAGAACAATCTGGACTGGAAAGGAGGTATCTCAAACACAAGAAGAAACTCTTGCATCAAGTGATACCGGTCTGAGCAAAATGTTGAGGAAGAGTTGCAACATGTCTCACAGAGAACCTTGAGTCAAGATCGATGAGACGAGGCACTTGGAAGAACCAAATCATCAAATGACTCTCTACCCTCTTTGAAGAATCTTGATCTGAGACATCTCCTTTGGTGATCGGTTCATAAGCGACAAACCCACGAGACACTAAGACTCGAGTAAGGTAAGGAGAAAGATGAAGTAGAGTCTATGTTCACCGTCGACATACAACAAGACACTTCTACAATCCCGCCAATGTCTGCTCCTACTCTTAAAACCGCACTTTAGCCACCCAAACCTACTCAATCAACCGCACTTCCACCACCTGATCCTACTAATGTTCAATCACTTGAACCAGTGATTACAGTCTCTGATACTGTCACTCCTCCTGCCTCACCACCTCGTGCCTCACCTCCTCCTGTTAAAACAACAGAGGAATTGCTTGAAGAGGCCATGTTGCGCATTGCAACTATTGAGAAACATTTTCCTATAGCTGTCAACAATCTTGATAGTCGTGTCAAGAAACTGGAGAATCTTAATCTCAATGAATTCGTCACAGAGGCAATAGAAGCGGATATTAAAGATGCAGTGGAATGGGCAATGAAGGCTCCACTTCTCTGCGATTCAAAGATTTGCCGATCTCGACATGAGATCGACTCTCTCGAAAAGAATGTATGAGGCGAGAGAGCACTTGCACATACACATAAAAATTATCGAGGCTCTCGAGAATCTATGAGGCACGATGATTATGAGCCGTTTGTAGTCGATGTTCGTGAAAGGGATAATAAGAAGAAAAGAAAGAGCATTCGGGGAAAACTACGATAAGTCTGGAGGTCCCAAGCCACCACCTCCAACTGGAGGAGCTGGAACTTCTGGTACTAGTGGAACTTCTGGCACAACTACTACACCTTCACCACAACCACCATCATCACCACCAAAACCTTCCAAGCAATCTAGTCCTTCCGGAGATAAGGGGACTCAGAAGAAATCTGCAGCTTGGAAAACGGTTGATTCAAGGTTCACACCTACAATCTCTTCAATTCCTGAAGATCAAATGGTTCATGAAGAGTCGTATGTCATGGCAGAGTCGGAATCTGATGAAGATGATGCATCCACCAAGCATATTCCCAAGCCATCTGAAAATGAATGGTTTGATTCATATGTGTCAGGAGAACGCTCTAACACATCTAGAGTGGCTCCTTCAAAGGACACAATTCGAAGTTGGCTACCTGAAGAGAGACCTCATTCACCAGAACCCTCATGGTCTATCCCAGAGACCGACACGATGATCCCTGACAACAACTGGGCTTCAACAATTTCTACTAACTATGAAACTCCAGATGAAGACTCTCTACTTCATGCCACTGGAGATATGGGCAGCTTCATTAAGTGGTTTTGTGAATAGAGGGGAATCGCACCAATCACTCCAAAGGATCTTGAAGGACAAGCGTTTGAAATTGTCAAGGTCTTTCACTCGGATGCCAATCAACTACAATACCAGATGGAAGAATGTCATAGGATGCTGAATGATCAAGTCAGTGAGCAGATCAGTCGCTTCGATGTGAACAAGCCTCTTCCTCTCGGTGGTGAACCTGGACAAATGACCATTTAGTCTGAGTTCTTCTTCAACCATGACCTAGACTATCTTTGTGCTCATACTATTGAAAGAAGACCAGCCTTATCGATCTCAAAGATGAAAGTCGCTACTACTCGATCGGGGACTTGAGCGGATGGTTCTGATCAATTCTCACTTCATATGGTATTTCACAAAGAAGAATTTCTACATCGAGAGACATGGAGTGAGAAAACACGAAAAGGTGTTAGATCCAAGCTACGAATTCTAAGTGTTATCGGTGTAGAGATCTTCCCAATCCATGGCTATGAGTGTCGAAGAAGATCGTTCTTAGAAGAAGCGGACCAAAAGGATCATGTGATTGAAGAAAGCGACTTCAAGCACTTGATGCCCAATGATTTTGAAGACCTCTACCTTCCGAACCTTCAAGGACACCTTGATCACCTACTGCTCGTGAAAAGAAAGCTCTCTGCCGTCGTCAATCTTTGGATCGAGGATTAGTCATCCAAAACGGGTTGAGGACTTTCGACTTGGGATGGAAAGCTACCAAACTCGGGTCAACTTAACAAGGCCACAATGGAATGCCGAAGGACATGAATTTCGTCACGACTATAGAGTGCTTGACACCCCAGGCCGTCCTCTTCCACGACGGATCACGGGACTCGCATCTTGATGAGATTGTGCGAGCTCTACAAATTCGATGATGGTACTCTCAAGATGGTCGAAGAAGAACGAACTCAGTGAAAGAAATCGAGTTGATATGAAGCCATGGAACAAAACAAAATTTTGGACCGATGAGGATTTAAAGAGGTGTGAAGATTTCATTCTTTGCAATCAGCGAAGACTTAAGACTCGAATGATCTTCCGCACCTTGAAAGCTTTGTTGGTGGTAGACTTCGTGAAGGTCATTAAAACTACTTCAAAGAACGAATGAAGACATCTTAGGAAGTAGTTTCGTTTTGTATTATTTATGTGTAATATGTGGTGTACAAACTATGAACAACTATAATGCATGTAATAGTGTTAGGTTATGTCTTGTGGTTTCCATTTGTGTCTAAAAGGGAACTTGATGTTGTCCACTCGATCATATAAAATTGGACACATTTTGCTCCAACAAATGTTTTGTCTCATACATATTTAAATCACTTAAGATCCAAAATCTCAAAGGATTTGAAATTTTTGATCGGGGAGAAAATGTGATATAAATATGAAAGATGATAAAAATGACCATTTTCTCGTCTCAAAGTGCATATCGCTCTCTAATATGTGCTAAACTATTTTCGAATCTCGAAGCACATATTAAGGGGAGCATTCAAAACAAATTCAAACCTTCAAGGTACAAGGTTTTCCATGATTTTATTTAAGGTACCTTGATTGTGTGTTAAATGATTTCTAAATGTTTGGTAATCGTGGTAGTACTTCAAAAAGTTTTCTTCCTCTATGTGTCAAAATAATTTTAAATTTTCTACGCACATATTGAGGGGGAGAAGTTGCCAAAGAAAATCAAAAGTTTCTTTTAAGGAAATTGTGATCAAGAAATTATTTCAAAGATCTCTTGCCTCCATGTGCTAAAAAATTTCAAATCATATGCACATGTTGAGGGGGAGCATTTCAATATGATCAAAACTATTAAGGTACAAAATGTTTTGATTTCGTATCACAAGTACCTTGATTGTTTTTCCAAATGATTTTTCAATTGGTGTCAAGAAGAAAAGAACAATACCAAAAGACCGACCAATTTACTTTATGCATGGTGTTATAAGGATGGTTAGGTTAGGTATTCGTTCCACGATCCCTTGAGTCGGAGGGATCTACCGAGGACAATCCACTAGATAGTGTAGAAGTCCTTAGGTATGATGAAAAAAAGGAGAAAAGTGAGATAAGGGAAGAGTGCGGATGAGAGGCGAGCTAGTCTTGGAATAAACCCAACAAGGTTCTAGTAATGAAGTCTCGGTAAGCAATGAAGGGGTTGAAGAATGAAAAGAATTTGATGTGAAAAGGGTGAAAAGAAATAGCCTCCATTTATTCAACCTTAGGGCGAAACCGGGTTCAATTCATATACTCTTGGTGGTTACCAAGGTAACATCGGTATTGACGACAAGGCGTCATGGACCCGAAGGACGCACCTGCACTTCAACTTTCCAAACCACTCAAGTTCCTCTTAAAAGGGCTTGTTTCACTCTCACGGGAACCGACATAATCTATCGACTTTCTCTTAGAGATTGTTGATATTGAAGTAGGAGACCCTCTCCTAGTCTCCGATATAGGAACCAAATATGCACAATTGAGTCTAGAGCCACGAGATCATCATATAAATCTCTTTAGGACACTTTCAATGAAGACTCTCTGTTTCACACAATGTGGAAGAGATTATATCTTATGAGTCCCACGCATTATCCTTGTGGTATTGCGGAACATCTAAGTGATATGCTTACATATTCACAATGAAGATGGAAAGCCTTACGAGCCAACATCAAACAAGCTCTGGTAGGTGGCATGTGAGATCTATCCAATAGATCAACCATGTGACAAGCGAATGAAACAATGGAGCGATTCAATCTTTTGAATCAATCACGGTTCGGGATATGGATTGACGGATACCTTTGAAAAACCGATCGTTGTGCTTAAAAACTCTTTTCTTTAGCACATCGATTGTACTTATCTCTCAAAATAAAGGTGTTTATGATTGATAATTGATTTACATTAAAACCTTCGTTGTATTGCAAAAACAATTTCTATTGAGCAATACACGATTGTTTTCAAATCTCTTTTCATCAATCGGTGAATCTCATTTCACGGGTTCACTCACTCCGTGTTGTCTTCTTTGAGGCGTTCGGTTTGAGAACGGCTAGAGCATTGCGAAACCTGTCAAGGAAATTCTTGAATTATACGATCACGAGCGATGATTGTCTTGATCAACGGGAACCGTGGGCGTGTACCTCAATTCAATGAAAGTGATCAAAGACACTTTGTATGATTTATTGCTAAGCTTGTCTTATGCGGTACACCCCGACGTTTGCAACCGATCGAATAAAGCGGTCAATCCATAGCCGCATGCTCACACAACACATTCATATCGAAGAAATCATGATTGATGCATCAATGACTCGATATTTTCACTCCATGCTTACGCTACGTTGCGCCAATATCATGAATCAACGAAAGCTTCCGCTACTCGATAAGAAGAAATCATGATCCAAAATGTGAGCATGTCGGTCCAAATGTCACAACATCATATGCCGGCAACACAACAATGGGTGATCTTTGAGATTTGCGATGGTGATGATCTCTAGTAATGCTCAAAAGCTCATCAAGGTGGATCACTCAACAACCTCCACGAAACATACATTGTAGTTGAACAATGATGAAATCACCACAGAAGCACATAGTTTGAATACTTTGATGAAGAGATGTCTGCGAGCTCAAGACTGAAGATTTATTAGAATGCTAGGATTCACAATGTAATTCATGGGGTGACCTCCCTTAGGGGGAGATTGTTAGGAATTAGAAATTCTATTGTAAAGCTTCGGTCACCCCAAGTATAATCTAGCTTGAGTTAGCTCGTAGACATATCGTATATTATGTTAGTTGTTAAGTAAGTGATTAGCTTAGTTTTAGTCTAGAGTAACACCGTGGAGGAAGGACGGGTCTTTACCCATTGTATACCTGATCCACATGCCGTCAGGAGGTCGTTTAGTTTGTAACCTATAAATACCCTCTACCTTGCAAGGTAGAGGGTTGGATGTTCTTTGGTAATCTAACCTTACATGAGTTTCTACTTCTAAGAATATCCCACTTTCTCTCTCTAACATCATCTATACGCCCAAGTATGTTTGTGTGATGATGTGTATGTGAAATCCAATATGTTACAGTCCCTTTAAAAAAAAAAGAAAAAAAAAACATTTTTTTATTTATTTAAAAAAATAGTAAAGAAAGGAAAAATGTAATCATAATCTAGGGACGATAATCTCGTCCCTTTTTTGCAAAACACTTTTCGTCCCTTTTTTTCTCATTGAATTGCTCGTCGGGCCCAAAGATATTATCGTCCCAAAATTGTACATATCTCGTCATCCCAATTTTTATTTTTATTTTTATTTATTTTTTATTTTTTTTGACAACTAAAAGGAACTTTCAAAATGGGACGAGATGTCGTGCTTTTTTGTCTTGGGACGACAAAGATTTGTAAATATGGGCGGAATATCGTCCCAAAGATCGTGTTTTTGTAGTGAACAAGCGTGTTGAGCGTGGAGCCGTGGTTTGACCCAAAGGGGCTTTGTGGGAAGCTAGCCAATATCGTATAAAATAGAAGACTTGACCAAAGATATCGATCAAAGAGAGTCAAGAACTCGACATCGGTAGATTATCGTCATCAATCTCAACAGTCCAACAGAACCGAGTAATATCAAGTGATCTGAAGTTTATTACATCTACTACGCAAACATTCAAACATGATTTTAAATATTTTAATATGGAAAACTAAGACGCTCAACAATGATTTCTACGAGAGGTGATGCATGCTGGGAGCATAAGAGCATTTTTGACACCATCAACTCTTCATCATAAGAAGCCCGATGGTCAAGAGATATCCTTACCTTCTTGAGCACCGGTGACTTGGCTAAGATTAGCTTCACAAACTTCAACTCTACCTTCAAGTTGGCAAAATTTGCAATCTCCAATTCATTTAGATGCTCTAACCAAATATCTGAGTCATCTTTACCTGCATTAGCATCTTCCGTCTCTCTCTTGTTCATAATAAGATCGGAATGGCAACAATATACCTGGCTACAGAAGGGTATTTTATTGTGTCAACGTATTATGCCACGGAAACAAATAGGATACAAAATAAATCTATGTTATTTACCCATAGCTTAATTTTCTCCAAGTTTGGCGAGCTTCGAATCAGAAGAACAATAAAAGGTAAGCAATATTTGTTAATGAAACACATATTCTCTAAGTAGAAGTATTTCAGGTTGACTAATGAGGTTGGAAGCTTTCTTGGAACAGCGTCCTCAGCGAACCACTTGAACCATGGGTCAAAACAAAGTTAACAACCATGGTTATTTTTTCACAACTTGAAACCGGTTATCTATACTACTTATAATAGAGGAATAAATCTCTCTCCCCATGATCTTAAAACTAAGACTTATAAAATACAAAGCCTATTGTACAATACATAATGCACGATTAATGATCTTTCTCATCAATCTTAATTTTAAGACTTACAAGTCTTAAAGCTTAATGTACAAAATACAAAGCACTATTAATATGGTCAAAATATTTAATGCAGTCAATTAATTAACAGGCTAATATATACAATTAATGCAGTTATTAAAACACCCATTACACAAGAAATACAAATTATCAAGCATATTGTACAATCAACTTAAACACAATTCGTGCATTAAATGTCACTAATACAAATAATAAAGCACATTATACAAATATTCAGTTCGAACGGGCAAATGGGCCCGAGCCCGAACGGGACAAATCAAACGGGTCGAGTCCGAAGGGCACGGCCAAACGGGATCTAGCTCGAACGAGAACGGGCCAAACGTCGATTTCGAGCGAGAGCGGGACAAAAGGGGCTCGAGCTCGAATCGACACTGACTAAACAAAATTCTTGATCCCCATAAATTTGTTGTAAAAAGAACATAATAAACTAAAATACATAATTCACCGAAAATTTTTATTTCAAGTCTCAGCGGTATGACCTTGGTCATTCTCGCTAAGATTACTTATAATGGAGGATGACCTCTCTTTAATTTTTAAGATTTATATATAGATTTTAAGCAAATACAAGTACTCAAGCTATATGTACAATTACTTTACGATAAACACCTACACATATCGACCCATCAACATTTGTAATTAACGTCATATTTAAAACAACCATTTGATAAAAGTATAATTTATAAAACACAATGTACAAACTATTTGAAGCACAAATACAACTAAAAAACACTATTTAACACATACAATTGATACACTATTTAATTTATCCCTTTCACTAAAATATACAACCATTTAACCACAATGTACAATCTAATCAAACTACCAAGCCAAGCATTTAAAAATAAAGCCATTAGAATTGCCCATGATGGTCGGTCGACTGGTTCGATCGCCGCTTCGCCGACCAAGTCGCCATCATTGCAAAGACATGAGGGTCGAACTGGGTCGGTCGAACAAAATCGACGAAGGGTGATTGTCTTTGAAGGAAATAATCAAGATTTTGTTTGTGGTATCTTTGGTTAACGAGAGATGAATTATTTCGACGATCATAACTAAAGTTATTGTTATTGTAATTTAATTGTTTAATAAAAGATACCGCATAACATTACATCGTCGGAAAATATAATCACAGTGCCACTGCTGCATCCCCGATGACCCTGCTAGTATTTCATTTAAAAAAGAAATTACCTCAATACCCCAACCATTGATAGTAAAGTGTTGAAGTCCGGGCAAACACTTTAATAAATCAGTAAGAGTTTCAGTGCCATTACCATAATTGTGCTCTTTTGGAAGCTGCAACAACTTACAAAATTAGGATAAGTAATGAGAATCCACTAGGATCCACTTAAATTATAGTAAAAACTTACCAGACTAAAGCTTTTAAGTGACGGGCAAGTGGATAGAAGATGCAGGAGTGTTTTCTTAGAGATTTCTACACCTTCCAAGCATAAGGTTGTCAGGTTACTAAATCCATTGAATATTGGTTTAAGGTTAAAATCACAATCATGGAGATATAGGTTCGTTAGTCGATGTAATGAGAATATAGATGATGGTAACCTATACAAGATTGTCAACTGAAGTGTTAATTTCCTAATAGTATTCTTCCTAGACAAATGATTTATTAGATGGTCAATTTCAACACATGTGTCGTCTGCTGTCATGGAAAGGGCGAACTGAGTATTGGACCTTCGTGCACCAACAGAACTTGATATAAATGTGACATAAGAGACCCTACTTCAAATGTAACGGATGTTTTAAGGCTGCCTCCAATAGGCAAATCGCCTGTCGATCGAGGTGAGGTGGCGATCGAGTGGAGTCGATCGTTGCTAATGTGGTGAAATCGATCGCCTACCAAAAACATACAAGTGAATCGTCTGGCCGATCGAATCTCATTTGCTTTCTTTCTTTTTCCTTTTTTTTTTCTTTTTCTTTTAAAACTTTGGCTGTGCTAGATGATTATCTCCTTGGGATTTTTGGAAACAAAATGGAGATGAGAGATTTTTGGAGATGATGATCTCTTTGGGAAGGATAACTTATATATAAAAAAATTTCACTTCAACCCCTCAAGCTTCAGAACTTATCAAACACAACCAAACATTCAAAGTTATGTGTTAAAATGTTTAAAAAAAATGTGTTAAAATTATTACTAATGAAATTTAGTTTGTGTTAAGAAAAAAAAAAATTAAAAAATAAAAATTGATCATGGTCGCTTTTGATCGCAAGACCCAATCACCATTTGAGAGAAAGACGGCGTGGCGGGAAAGAGAGGATTGAATCTTTCACGCAAGCACAAGGGTCATACATGACACATCGTTCATTAATACGCAATTAATTTGACACGTCGCTTTAAAGTTGACACGTTTTATACATTAATTTCAGTGTCACCATTTGCAATAGTGCAGCAAGTTACGTGTTATTTTTAACATTAAATTTACAAACATGTAATTTCTTCGTTCAAAAATTGTCGTATAAATACGCAAATAAATTGTAATCTTTCGTATAATTAAGATAAAGGGCAAAATAAATCTTTTTGATTTGCATATTTTCAGTTTAGATCTCAGAATGTTAACCTATTTATATTTTTTAGTAAACGTCAAACAATTTACATCACTCACACTACTAAAAAAGGCCATAGAACCCAATTGAAAAAATCAATAAAAAAGCCCGGTTTTGCATAACGGCTCAAAAGGGTAAGGACTCTATACGGAAAACTCATAGAGTCTGGTTTTAAAAGTGAGCCTCTATGTGATTTTACTTTCACAGTTTACAATCTACGTCATTAAGCATGTTGGGATATAAAGTACTGGAGAAATACAAAGTACCAAAGAAGTCAAAGTGCTGAAGAGTCAAAGTACTGCTAAAGAATAAAGTCAAAGTACCGCTCACTTATCAAAGTACTGCAAGGATAAAGGACTGCTATGCAAATCGTTAAGGATTATTATGTAATTCTAGAATGTTCTCGCTTTAGTTTAGTATTACTTGTCGTACAAGAATTAGAGTTGTAAACCGACTAGGGTTATCCTTATGCCTATAAAAGGACCCCTAGATTGGCATTAGACGTACGTGCAATATTAGAGAATATTAGAGTTTACCAAGTTCGATATTAGAGCTGTTAGGGATTGTTAGTGAATCTGTGTATCAAGCAGGTTCGGAGTTTTAATAAAATCATTGAAGTTAAAGTTAATTCTTCTTAGCTTTATTGAAGTAAATTCCGCATACTTAATAGAGTTAATTCAGTGTTTCATTGTTAGTGACTTAGGATTTATCCGAGGTTTCTAAGCCCTTACAAGCTACATAAGTTAGTTTGGTTAGAGTACATCGATCCAACAAGTGGTATCGAGCTTGTGTGGAAACTACGATTAAGAAGAAACCTTAAAACCTAGTTAACAACAAACCCTAAAGATGTCGATCGAAGGTGCACCACCCCATCCATCACCTCACCGTAATTCCTATCATCAAAAAGGAGAGTATGATCTTTGGAGCATGAAGATGAGGCAAGACATTGCTATTCGCACCATGCAATCGTGGAATGTAATTGTCAATGGTAATGAAGTTGTTGCAGATCCTATTGAAGTTCCCTGGACAACCTAAACCACCTAAGGTCAGATTGCAAGCAGCCACAATAAGGAATCAAGAAAAGGCTCTCAACATCCTATTGTCTCGCTATACCGATGGTCACCTACTCAAGTTTCATGATGCTAAGGATGCTAAAAACTATGGGTCGCTATCAAGACAAGATTTGGAGGTAATGATGCTTCCAAGAAGATGCACATAAATTTGTTGAAGCAACAGTTTGAAACATTCACAGTTGGAGAAAGAGAAGGTCTTGATGCTGCTTATGACAGATTTCAGAATCTCCTTAGTATGCTAGAGTTGTATGAAGCTAAGGTATCTGTTGAAGATGCCAATCTGAAGTTCTTAAGGAGTTTGTCATCTGTTGGTTTTATGGACAATAAATTAATAGACGTGTGTTAGGATCAAACTCGAGACTATGGGATTGCACACTTTACGTATGAGAATTTAAAGTTAAATAATTAAATATAAACGTTGTATTTATTTATTTATTAAACGAAATAACTAACGGACGTTAAGTAATTAATGTAATGGACTAACAGGCGTTAAAGTTATTTGGAAATGACTTAATTGCAAAAGTTGGGAAGGTTCCTAATCCCTATGGGATATCCAAACCGATCGCCAAGGAGAGAAAGAAGGAAAGAAAACCAACTTGTTCACCAAGTTTGCTTGGGTATATAAACAAGGCTAGGGTTTTATTTTTCTATCTCTTGTGCTCATTGCTAAACCCTAAAATTGTTTTGTGTGTGTTTCTCTCCAAACCGATCGTACAACCCTCGGGTGTCGATCCAAACCTTTTCCATAAACCAAGTTATTTTGTTTGATAAAACTAGCATTACTTTAATTCGGTTTAGTGCGTGTGTACAAGAACATAGTAATAACATACTTTTGTTATTATCTTGGATTGAATTACAAAACGGTGAGGGTAATTTTATAATCCTATAAACCCTAATTAGGGTTCATCCAAATTGCTAGTTTTGTGGATTTGATTCTTGTTCGCTAGAATCAAGAAAAGGTACGATATTCTTTTATGTTAATTAATTGTTCATTAATAAATCCTATACGCTTCGCTTGAATACTTTGATGTTTTGTAGTTATTTATTTGAATGTCATGTTATTTAATTCCAACAAGTGGCATCACGAGTCATTGGTTTTAATGAGTAATTAATTACATAAGCGTAATAAAACAAATAATTGTATGTTGTTTGATATGTTAATCTAGGGTTTATGTTTATTATTGTTTGGTCGATTTTTTTATGAATTAGGGCGTACTTATTTTTTTATGTCGACACATACATAAATTTTTTAGGGTTTTGAAAATTGTTTGCTAACCTTATTAAAACCTAGAATTAATATATTAGTTACGTGATTAATTCATGAATAATTTGTTATGTGTCATGGAATTTTTAATATGCGATCTTGTGACTATTTGTATAATTGTTATGATATATCCATGATAATATATGCATGTTTGTCATGGATAAGTTACTTTGATATTGTTTAATTGTTAAGATATATTTATTTACGATAAATCTTGAATTGGGGAAGACTCCAATTACATATATTAATGAATCAATTATGTGCAATTTGGTATATTATTAATTATGGGTTTACGCAATCGATTCTTCGATGTATGTGGCTCACTCTCAATTGAGAGAGTGAAAGCCCTAATTAATATATACATTAATTTAACCTAGACATTGATTATTAATAGGGTTTTATCGAATAAGTTGCATGTGGCTACTTGTTTACACGTATTAAATTGTTAGTTATGTGCGCATTGTTTTTAGTTGTTTATTTTTTATATGTTTACTTGTTTGTTTATTATGTATGACAAGTTTTAAGCAAAGGGTAATTTTGAATAGAAAAATAATACGGACTAAACAATGGCGAAATTTGATTTGTTTTGGAAGAGTTAAGTTTTCAATAGTTTAATTGATTGGTGACTTTGGTACAATGACCGAACGGCTCACCCATTAGAATGAACTATAAAGGGTTATTTAAAAGTCTTGCGCGACAACACATCGAAAGGATGTCTAAGGTTATGCTTTTGCGCTACCGGTCCTCCCCTCTCCGAAGTTCGAATGGAGCTACTTAGTAAGCCATAAAAGTACAAGCTCATCTTAAGGCGAATTAGTTTTAATTCCATGCGCCACTTCGGTGGTAATTATCCAAACACTAAGTGTTTACACTTATGCAAAAGTACGGTATAATGGATGATAATTAACACTAAATTCCTTGATTGGTGAACCCAATACCTCAATCAAAACTTTGATAATTTGATCTTTATGAATTGGTAATAAAAGTTTTTATTAAAATTATGCTACAAGATGAATGCATGACATCTTTGTACATATTTGATTTGACCACATAAAATCAAAACTAGTACCCTTTTAAATTAAGAATATGCCATCTAATTAAAAGGAACACTTGAAGTTGCAATTTACGCCATGACAAGACTTGGCTAGATTGTGATGGAGAGGTAAATCTCTATGTAAAGTCGACCTTACATGGACATATTTGCAGCTCTTTAAGTTAGACACTTAAGTTGAGTAAGAAGTGAGACACGGACTCAATGGCATAAGATGAGATGAAACATGTTTATATTTGCAATAGCGTTGGAAAATATAAATCCCATAATGATCTAGGAGTTGGAAATTGTTTGCCAATTAATGTTCGACAGATTACCTTATTATATGCTCATTGCTAGCGATCAACTCGATGTAATGAACCTATGATAATTTGGATCCTAGTTTTCTAGAAAATTCTATGCTTATATGAATATTACCTTGGGTATTTTATTTTCTTGAAAAGTTTAATTATCAAAAATACTAAAATTGAATTTTGTTAATTCTTTAAATGTATTAATGCAACATTAAACCGTAAACGTAGGTTATTCTCAGATTGGTAAATTGATCTACACCGTAAGGGTTTTAGTAGAGTCAACGTTACTAAAAGAATAAACCTAGTCCTCTTTTCACGCGAAAGAGTGAGATTCAACCCTATTCCTTTTCATGAATGAAGAAAGGTATGATAGACAATTAGAATTGTCTAAATTCTAAATACATAACTCGTAAGCAAATTTTAATAGTTAAGAAAATTGCATATTTACGAGTTATTAAATTAGAAGCTAGACTAATTCTCGTATAATTGGTAAAAGACAAACTAGCATATTTTATCTAGTTGTCGTGCTTTGACTATTTAAAAGTACTACTTACAATTGTTGGAATAGTAGAACTATTAAGAAAGAAATTGCATGCCCAATTTTTCAAGTTAATAGCATTGATGGATAAATTCATCATCTACATAGTAGAATACATTCTTTTAAGTACATTTGTAATTGTTATGTATGGACTTTCTCAAAGGTGTAGGAAGTAAATAATACACTATTTTCTTTCACTGGTTAATGAAACACTTACAATGTTGTCAAATCCAGTGGGAGTGTTGTGTTCTTATTACTGAATAAGGAATTAATGTAATGATCTCTTATTCAGTGGGAGTTACAAGCTTTGTCATCTTGGTAGTAACCCATATTATCTCTAGAATGTCTTAAGATAATTACTTTCCACTTGTAGACACTTATGTTTTCAAGGATAGTCATGTACGTTTCCTTATTAGACAATGAAGTGGTTCTACATCTACTAGTTATGCTAATATCAATGACACAATCATATTAGTCACATAAACAAACATATGTCGTGTTGTTTATCGCTACATGATGTTGTTCCATGCACAAGTGGGAGAAATCTATATTGTGTGCAAGGTACAACATATAAGTATATGATTTAACGGATTCTCTTGACCGAAAGGAAAGAGACTAACGTTCTAATATAACTTGAACATATCTAATTCAAGAAACACTTGGTGTTGCAATTTACGCCATGTCGAACTTGGCGAGATTGCAAAGAACAAAGTAAATCTCTATGTGAAGTCGACCTTGCATGGACATATTTGCGCTTCTAAATTAGACAAGTATTTAGAACATGTGTCAAGATGTTATATAAGACTACTTCAAATTAAATAATTTATGTATTATTAGAATGACATAAATAAATGAAGTAATCTAATACTACTTCAAATTTGTTTATTTATGTATTTTGAATGACATAAGTGAAAAATAATGTAGTCCTACATTATTGTGAAGTAAATAAATTAACTTGAAATTACTATTGAAACCAAGAGTTGTGTTCATAATTACTTTAGTTAAACATGTTTATGATTCATTGTAAAGACATAAACATAAAGTCTTTTAAGACTTATAATAAAGTAAGACGTTAACTTGTTATGTTTTTAATTAAGACATATACAAGAAGTCATTGAGTTGATCAATGATTTATAACGATAATGGGATTATAACAGTTTATGTTTCTTGTTGAAACATGGATATGAAGTGACTTGGTTAAAAGGTACTTGTGTTATAAAGCATGTAATTGGCTTGGAAAGTCTATTATACCATTAAGTTGACTTAGTTGGTAAATAGGTAAGCCAAAAGGGATATGTTTATCTTATATATTGTTAGATTGTCTTACAATATTAAATTCTAATGAATACCACAAGTTGATGGTATGTTCATTAGGAGAATCAAACTCTATTTGATTTGTTTGATTCATGATAACCATAACTTCTTTCTTAAAAGTAACAAGGTTAGAATATTGAGTATGGATTGAATATACTCAATATGACTCCAACCTAGAAGATTAATAAAACACCATTTGTTAGGAATTAGAAATTCCCAAGATTAAAGAGTCGGTCACCTCAAGTATATGTAATCGTTAGAAAGCTCGTAGTCGTAGTTATTTTAAGTTAAGTAGTATTTAGTTAAGTAACACCGTGGAGGACTGGACGGTCTTTACCCACCGATGCCCGATCCACACCCAAAGTGTGGCGATTTGTGTAAGACTATAAATACTCTCTACCTCCCAAGGTAGAGAGTTGGAGCTCATAATAATATCTTTCACTTTCTCTCACTAAGTTCCCTAAACCTCTAACTTTCTCTCTAGAATTCCATCTTATACTCCACCTTGTGTTATGGTTTGATGTGTATGTGAAAAGTTATATCTTACAATTGGTATCAAGAGCCATGGTTAGATCATATCTTGCACATCTTTGGATTTATAGTGGTTTTAGGTGGTTTTGAGTTTGAAAAGTTTAGTGGTTTTTGCATCATTTGGTTGATTTCTTGTGTTAAAGTTTGAATTTTGTTGGTACTTTTATGTTTAGAATCATCAAAAGTGTTTAGGTTTTCATTTGGTAAGCTTGAATCATCTTGGTTGGGTTGTTTTGGATTGAAAAGTGAAGGTTATTTTGTTTTCAAGCTAGCGACTTAGCTCTCGGACTTGTTTTCTTGGTAGCGACTTACTCATAGTTTTGTAGCGACTTACAGCTATAAAAGCTAGCGAGTTAGAGCTAGCGAGTTATAGTACAAGTAGTGGAATCTCCACCACGGTTAGCGACTTGTGGTAGCGACTTAGTCCAGAGCGAGTTGCTCTTTAGCGACTTGCATATCTAGCGACTGTGTAGCTAATCATCGCACAAATTTGGCTAGCGACTTAGTCTCAGAGCGAGTTACTACTTAGCGACTTGCTTTTCCTGCTGGCGACTGGGACTCTAGCGAATTAGACGGTAGCGAGTTAAGGGTTAGCGACTTATTGCACTAATTTCTAGCGACTTAGTGCATTAGTTGGTAGCGAGTTAGCACTTTATCATCTAGCAACTTGAGTGATTGTTTACGGTTTTCTCTTGATTTAGTAAAACCCGTGAAAGAATCTATTTCCGCTTAATCATAGAGTTATAAAATCCCGTGATAACTGTTAACATGTCTACCAACATTCCCACTGCTCCCACCGCCATCTCCATCGCTGTCGAGGATGTTCAAGCACCGGCTCGATACTCGCCCACCAATGCTTGACAGAATCGACTACGATTCTTGGGCTCAACGAATCGATTGTATTGCCTTGAAAGGAAAATGGTGTCAACATTCTCAAATCCATTGATGAAGGACCATATCGTGTTGAGACGACTAGAGACATACTTGATACTAATGAAGATGGTACTCCTGCTTACGGAATGGACGGACCTAAGATGTATGATGAGCTTGATGATAAGGAGAAAAGAGATTCGATGCGATATCGTGGCTTCAAACATTGTTCTTCAAGGTCTTCCTAAAGACATCTACAAGTCGATCAATCATAACACCGATGCAAAAGCAAGATGGGATAATGTAAAGATGCTTCTCTCGTGTTCGTAATTAACCATGGAAGACAGAGAATCACAACTCTATGACTTAATTTGAGCACTTCAAGATGAAACCAGATGAGAATGTCTATGAGTACTATGTGAGATTTCATAAGTTAGTTAATGACATGAGGAACATCGAATGACTATGCCTAACATTCGCTTGAATTCAAAATTTGTAAACAATATGAACTCGAATGGCACAAGTTTGTTACCGTGAAGCTTACTAAAGGATTGAAGAACACAAACTATGAGCAACTCTATGCCTTCCTCCTTCGTAATGAGAGACATGCCATGTTTGAAAAATTGATTCTCAATCGCTCAAAACTAACCTGTGAGAGACAAGCTCGCCTAATGATTCAACCGCCTTCTATTCAAACATCGGAATCAAAACCAAAGCTTCACAAGTCATACCTTGGGTAATGGTAATCACAAACTCATTCCCGATCCTATGTACAAACAAGTCGATGTCGATGCACACGTAGGAAGCTTCATTAATCAACTAGCTCTTATGATTAGCCAAAACATGAATTCTCTTCCACAAACCAACAACAACTGAGAACAAAGATCTAACCCACACAATCAAGCTATCGTTAAAGATGGAAGGATCGTGGTGCAACCAGCTCAGAAAGACAAGATGATCGTGGAAGGGTGGTGCCGGTAGAGGCTATGGGGCAATCGTAATCGAGGAAGGAATGGTAACCAAGGTCAAGCTAAGCGATCAAATGCTACAACCGTGGTGGTGAGGGACACATTGCAAGGAACCGCACATCTCCAAAGCGCCCACGCACGCCGATTACTTCGAGATAAGATGTCACCGCACAAGCTCGTGATAATGGTGTTGCGCTGGATGAAGAGGAATTATCGCTTTTGCCGAGGGTAACGCCAAGACTTATGATGCGATGTGAATGAGCAATTTATTCAGAGATAGGTCACAATCATCGAACGCCTTTCAAGTCGCCGACCGTGATGCTTACGACTGATGTAGATGATGGACCCATCGCACACACAATCTTTATGGCTAGCATCTCTCCAATGGTTTCTCCCAAGATCTCTTCTTCACCACAAGTCGGCCTATCCAAGGACAAACTCATCTCGTAGGTATTAAAGCTATACGATGATGTCGATGTGCAACAGATGCATGACAAAGTACAACCAATCGAAACTATTGAATCAAATATTGAAAATATGGGTAATATCAATATTGTCCCATACGATCAATACGTGAAACAAAGTGAAAGTGAAGTTGTACCAAGTGATGCATCTTCTCGCATCAACAATGACTATGTCTTTGATGAATACACCGCATGTGTTCCTCGATGATTCCATAATTTCGAACTAAATGCCTATAAGGAACGTGTTGCTATTTATGAACAACGTGCAAAATTTGAGTTGACCACTCGTGAGCGTGAAATGGATGTCCAAGTGAGTACAAGAATTAGAAAAAGTAAGTTTAGAGAAGAAGTATTGAAACAAGAATTAAATTCCTTGCAAGAAAAACTTTCTAAAACAAATAAACAAAACAAGAACTTCAAGAAAATGTGAAAATGCTTAAGCAAGAATTCAATGCAAAGGAATCAAAACTCTTGAGAGATTTTTCTAATCTAAAACTTTGAAAACAAACTTGAAAACAAGTTGTACATACAAGGAAACACCATTCAAACCGCTCACATGGTCACCAAACATCGAGTCTTAAGCGATAAGCATAGCATTCCCTTGTTGAGGAACCAAATCCAGAGGTAATCAAAAGGCTAGAAATGCTCATAAGGTGATTTATGATGGTGATGAAATTCTTAAGCCTAGGCGTAAACCTAGTTGCGTTGAGTGCACCGAGGAAGATAAGAAATCGATGAAGTCACTAGGAAAGGATGAACAAAAACTAGATGACCCTAAATGCAAAGAGAAAAAATAATTATCTCTCCTCACGATTACAAAAAGGAAAACTGGATTGCATTAAACAAGTTTAAGCCTCGACTTTGTTGACTCCCGAACAAGTCTTCTCGAAAATGGATTTAGATAAGCGTAAAGTCGAAAATATTGTAGAAACAAACCTCCCTTCGAAAATGCCTAGAGCAACTGTGTATCCTCCTAATACACCTATGCATCTTGTACCTAGAACAATTGCCACTAAAAGCAAGACATTAATTAGCCAATACGTTATATACCAACTATTTGTTGATTTTGAAAAACTTGCAAGAAAAGGATCACTCCCACCGGTATAATCAAGGTGAAAGAGGTTTTGAACAAATGAAAGAATGTTATTTAATCGAGGTCATGCCTTTCTTTAAACTTCTAAAAGATCACTTTGAGAGTCTTAAAAGGGGTAGAAGTTTATATTAAGGGTATGGAAAAGGAATTTGATGCAATGGTTGTCAAGTTAGTGATTATGAGCGCACTAAAATATAATGAGATTGAGAGAAAGAACTTGCATACATTAAATGAGAATCTTATTATCGAATGTGTTGCTCAAGATGTGTTTTTCACCGCTCAAATTGCTCTATTAATGCTTCAAAATTTCATGAATTATCTGTGGCCTCGAAAGTCTCCCATGATCGTGTCATTGAGCTTGAAAAACTAATTCTAAACTAAACGAGAAAATTGAACCGATGATCACGACACGCTGGTTAAACACTTTTCTAAACTAGAAGTTGAGTATTTTAATTTACAACTAAAATATCAACATCTCAAAGAAAATGTCAAAACTTCAAATATCAAGACATCTTCGATGCTCCGAGTTTGATGCGCTTTTCAATTAACAAACGTGATGAATGATTCAAGCTCACCCAACACGATCGTAAAGTTGAAAGCCCAAATCTCTCGCTTAAAGGGCCAAACGAACAATATGACAGCTCCCAAATGCCTCCTCCTTTAGATTCTCGAATTCTCAAACGTTTCATCTTCAAAACCTAGTAAATGCTTTACAAAAGGAAAACGAAAGTTTTCTTGAAGAAAATGAAAAGGTTAAACGTCATTTCAATGAGTTGTTTGAATCAATTAAAGTCACTCTGTAACAAAAACAACGAACAAATAACTTCATTGCAAAAGGAAATTGAGAATCAAGAGTCGTAAAAGGAAAATGCCAATGATCAATGAGGAGAATGTTGTATCTAAGGTTCGCCTAGTAATAAACATGCTTTATCTGTGACATATGTCCCCTCATCTAAGAAACAACAAACTTGCCATTCAAACATACTTCTCATCCCTTAAGGATTGCCTAGAATGTCTCATGAGATTGTTGAAGAGGATAAGCTAGAGAAACCTCATGATAATGCAATTGGACATGCGCACAGATATGCCAAACGATGTCAAGAAATCTTAGAATGCTTGATCACAATATGCCCTAAGTCATTAGGTGAGAGAGTTAATCCTTTGATTCCATGCTCAATGCCTAAAGCTAAGTATGATACGATTCGATTCCAAATGTTTTGAAAGTGAACAGCTAGGTGCACAGAAATGTTTCGATTCCAGATCCACAAATGCTAAGAAAGAGAACTCAAGTGTGCCTTCTAGAGCACAAATCACAAGACTCTAGTTTTAAGAAAATGAACCTTAGTGCACCCGCATGTAGTTCGGATCCCAAGACATCTAAACAGTGATGCAAAGAGTAGCTAAGCCAACTAATGTTCCCATTCCTCTACAGAGTAATCATGACATTAAGCGGAGCAGTCAAAGTCTCAAGACAATACAAGGAATGATAGGACCTCTCAAGCTAAGAATGTGCACCGAAGAAAGTAGAAGAACAATCTAGGAACCTTAAGTTTGAATCAAATAAAACGAATCGTGTTGATTCTAGTATTAGCTATAAGCGCATCGTAATTAATTCAATTCGATACTATTTGCAAAACTTGTACCGATGTTTGCTTGAATTCGCTTTCTAATCATGAATGTGGTGTTACCGCTCGCCTAATGATGTTAATTGTCCAGCTAATATTGCTAATGCTAAAATTCATGCTAAAAAGGCTAAAAGGCAAAAGCGAAAGAAAGTTAGAAAACAATGGAAACCCACAGAAGAACATTCAAAGAATAGGTTTTATTGATACCGTTGGTCATAAGACTAATCGATAATGCCCACTAGAAAATGGATGCCTCACCGGTAGAACTATTCCCCAAGAAGTGGTCACACCGTAAATAGGGTTAATTCGCACACTAGTATTGCATCTATTCACAATGATTCTATTACCTCACTTTCTCGATATGAATGCTTCTATTTCGATGCGGGTGGTCCAACTGCTGTTACTAACCAAATGGAACCCATTCTTGCATGGGGATCCCAATTATCCGCTTATCCATTCTTGTCTCGTGTTCAACCGCAGATCGCTCAAATCGCTCGTGGTACCGGACTCAGTCGCTCCAAGCATATGACCGAGACCGGTCACGGCTCATGAACTTCGTGAGCAAATTCATCGGACCGTTAGATTTGGTAATGATCATTTCGGTGCTATATGGGTTATGGAGATTATGTTGTTGGTGATAGTGTCATCTCTAGAGTGTATTATGTGGAAGGTTTAGGTCATAACTGCTCTCTCGCTGGTCAATTCGTGATTCGGATCTAGAAGTAGCCTTCGTAAAACATACCGCTTTGTTAGAGATCTTAATGGAAAGGAACTGCTGAAAGGAACTCGTGGCTCAAACCTTTACACTATCTCTATCGATGACATGATGAGAGCATCACCAACTGCTTGTTATCAAAGGCTTCAAAACAAAGTCATGGTTATGGCATCGCTGCCTCAATCACTTGAACTTCGCACCATCAACGATCTTTCCGTAAAGGACTTAGTTGTAGGTTTACCTAGACTAAAGTATGAAAAGGATCATCTTTGTTCACCTTGCCAATTGGGAAAAAGAAGAAGTATGCCCATAAACCCAAACCTTCTAACTCGTCACGTAAGTTCTTCATATGATTCATATGGATTTATGACCAATGAGGGTGCGTAATATCTTTGGGAAGAAATATGTGTTAGTTGTGGTTGATGATTATTCTAGATTCACCGGTCAAGTTCTTAAGGACAAAGGATGAAACTCCCGATATCATCATCAAACTCATCAAACAAATGCAGTTAGACTAAACAAAACCGCCGTAATTATCGTAATGCATAATGGAACCGAGTTTGTCAACAAACAACTTAGTGAATTCTATGAAAGCGTTGGAATCACCATCAAAGAAGTGTTCCACGAACCCTCAATGTAACGGTGTAGTTGAAAGACTAAATCGTACTCTTGTTGAAGTCGCTAGAACAATGCCGATTTACTCAAAGGTTCCAATGTTTCTCCGGGTCAAGCAATTGCCACCGCATGTTACACACAAAATCGCTCCCCGATTCACACCATTCATGGAAAACTCCATATGAACTTGTCCACAACAGAAACCCAATCTATCTTTCCTTCGTGTGTTGGTGCCTTGTGCTATCCAACTAATGAGGTCAAGACTTGGGCAAACTTAGAGCTAAAGTCGACATTGGAGTATTTGTAGGATATGCACCAAACAAAAGGGATACCGAATCTACAACAAAAGATCCCGAAATATCATGGAAACAATTCACGCTACGCTTGATGAGTCGACCGGTCAAATGGCTCTCGACACTCCACCAGACCCGCACTTCATAATAAATCCTATTGGCTCATCCTTGTTCCAAACTCCTCTCAAGAAACACCATATGTACCTCCATCCAAGATGATGTAAAGAAGTTGTTTGATCCAATGTTTGATGAACTGTATGAGTCCACTACTAATGAAGTGTCGATCCCTACAATGAGGATGCTCGATTCCAAAGAATGAAGTCAATCCATCGCCAATATCCGTAAGTCAAGAAGCACCCATCACGATCCTTCGCCTCATCAACAAATCATCATTCTTCAAATGTACATCATGGAAATGTTTCGCATCAATGATGAAGTTAATCCCTTTGCGACTCTCAAGATGCTCCATTTGAAAACATATTTGCTACTCCCGAATCATCGCCAGAACCATCTTCTTCAGAGACATCGACTCGCCTACCTCGCCTCAACAAATGCCACATGAACACCTCGTAAAATGGACTCACGATCATCCATTAGACAACATCATTGGTAATCCTCTCGTCTCAGATCAACCCGGAAGCAACTTGCAACCGATGCCTTATGGTGCTTCTTCAACTCCGCACTATCTAAGATCGAACCAAAAGACGTTAAAACCGCCATGAATGAAGATAGTCGTTCAATGCTATGCAAGATGAAATTCATGAGTTTGATCGCCTTGATGTACGGGAGTTAGTACCGCCCGATCGTGCTATGATTATAGCTCTCAAATGGATCTTCAAAGTAAAACTTGACGAGCATGGTGATGTGTTGAAAACAAGGCTCGATTGGTTGCTAAAGGATATCGCAAGAGGAGGGTATAGACTTTGAAGAATCATTTGCTCCAGCTTGCTCGAATCGAGGCAATCGTAATCTTTTGGCTAATGCCGCAAGTAAGAACATGGTGGTATATCGATGGATGTAAAGACGGCATTTCGAACGGAGATCTTAAAGAAGTCGCTCACGCCACCAACCTCAAGGATTTGTGAATCAAGAGCATCCTACTCACGCTTATCGCTCAAGAAGGCTCTTTACGGGTTAAAGCAAGCTCCAAGGGCATGGTATGATACATCACAAAGTTTCTTTTATCAACCGGATTCAAAGAAAGGAGCAGCTTGATCCTACATTGTTCACCAGAAGTCGTGCAAACATTTAACTCATGTTCAAATTTATGTTGATGATATTATTTTCACCTCGACCGACCCAATGGAATGTGATCGCTTTTCAAATGAAATGAGTTCAAAGTTTCAAATGTCAATGATGGGACAAATGTCATTTTTCTTGGGATTACAAATTTCACAAAGTCCCGAGGCATCTTCATAAATCAATCTAAATATGCAATGTAGATTTTAAAGAAATTTGGATTTGATTCATGTGACCGCTGACACCCCCATGATCGACCGAACCAAACTAGATGAGGACCTCTCGTGGATCATGATTGACCAAACAAAATATCGGAGTATGATTGATCCTCGATGTATCTCACCGCTAGTAGACCGTACATTTTGTTCTCTCAGGTGCATGTGTGCTAGATACCGTGCTGCCTACTAAAAGCACCTTGAAGCGCTTAAACGGGTCTTTCGGATCTCCAAGGAACCATCAATATGGGACTATGGTACCAAGGACACCGGTATGTCACTAACGGCCTATGCAGATGCCGATCATGCAGTTGTCAAGATACACGTCAAGCACGTCAGAGGTGCTCGCTTTGGTGATAAGCTTGTGAGTCGGTCTTCAAAGAAGCAAATGAGTACTTCTATTTCTCTACAGAGGTTGAATACATAGCCATGTCATCTTGTTGTGCTCAAATCTTATGGATGAGATCTCAATTATCCGACTATGGCTTTGAATTCAACAAAATCCTCTGCATCGTGATAATAAAAGTGCTATTGCTCTCTCATGCAACAACGCTCAACACTCAAGAGCAAAGCATATCGACATTCGACATCATTTCATCGTGAACAAGTTGAAAAAGGTGTGGTGGAACTATATTTTGTGAGGTCCGAATATCAATTAGCCGACATCTTCACCAAAGCTCTTCCAAGAGAACGCTTTGAGTTTATTCTTCCACGCCTTGGTTTGAAAAGCCTTCAACCGAATCCTCAAACGCCTTCGTGAGGAAGACGAGGAGTAAAGGTCTATCTTCATCTATCTCTTGTATATATCTATTCGAAAATCAAAATACAAAATTATAAAATCTTCAAAATCAAATAGAAAATATAAAACCTTCAAAATCCATAAAAAAAAAAAAAAATTCAAAATCTTCAAAAATATTGTCTTTTGTCATTTTTCTCGATTCGATAATATCTACGGTTTTGTGTCATCATTCAAAGAATGACACGGGTCTTTAGATATTGTTCGAATTTTTAAAAAAAAAAAAAAAAAAAAAAAAAAAAAAAAAATCAAAAATAAAAATATTTTGGGAGAAAGAGAAAAATGGTTTATTGTCATCTTCGTGCAATAACCCGTTTTTAAAGAAAGAACAGAGCCATGTTTTATCATGTTTTCAAAATTCCATGCTCGATTCTATAAACTCCTATCTCACGAAAACTAAATGCTTTAAAAATTAACTCAATCTCTATTTTTGATAATCATCAGACTCATTTGTCAAAATCTTATCTCTCAATCAACAACCCACGCTATTGATTGAGGGGAGAATGATTTCAATTAAATTAAAAAGTTATTTGGCATTAAAATTGTTTTCAAAAGATATACATGCATGTTTTATAAATGGAGTTTAAAGTCTTAAAATCCGATCCTTATCGCTCAAACGCTTTCACAATCAAGTCACAATTCTCCTTAAAGCTTTCAAATCAATTTAAATTATACGAGATCACAAATTTCAAATGATTTGATAATTGTGATCGGGGAGAATGTGTGATTTAAATTGATTTAAACCGATAATTAGGTAAATGGTTATAAAAGGATGTACATGCTATCCCGCCCACATGTGACAAACGATTTCAATTTTTCAATGCACATGTTGAGGGGAGCATCTATCTTAAAACCTTTGATTTAAAACGTGATCATTTATCCCATGTGCAGTGTTCCTCTAGTATGTGCAAAACTCTTTTCAAACCTCGAGGCACATATCGAGGGGAGCAAATTTATGGAAACCTCATCCTTCCCTAAATGCTATATCTACTTGATTTGTTGAGGAAGTGATGTTGATATCTTTAGAAAATGGTAATCAAAGAAGTTAATTCTTTCTCTTGCCTCCGTGTGCAAAACATTTTCAAATACTTGATGCACATGTTGAGGGGAGTTCTCGTTTAAAATATCAAAAACAATTCGTGTACAAAATGCTTTGATAATATATCACAAGTATCCGAATTGATTTTTTAAATGGTTTTCAATTGGATCCAATGGCGTATTTAACGATACCAAATTGACCGACCAACTTTACTTTATGTACGGTGATATAAGGATGATAAGGTTAGGTATTGGTTCCCATGATCCGCTCGAACCGAGGGATCTACCCAGGACAATCCACTAGTTAGTGTAGAAGTCCTTAGGTATGATGATAAAAGGAGAAAAATGAGATATGGGAAGAGTGCCGACTAAGACCGAGCTAGTAATCGAATAAACCCAACAAGGTATTAGCTATGAAGTCTTGGTAAGCATCAAGGGGTGAAGAATTAAAAGAATTGAATGAGAAAAGGGTGAAAACAAATAGCCCTCCATTTATTCAACCTTAGGGCGTAAACCGGTTCACTTCATATACTATCGATGGTAACATCGGTATTGAAGACAAGACGTCATGGACCCAAAGGACGCACCGCACTTCAACTTTCCAAACCACTCAAGTTCCTCTTAAAAGGGCTTGTTTCATTCTCACGGGAACCGACATTATCTATCGACTTTCTTAGAGATGGTTGATATCAAGAAGGAGACCTCTCCCTAGTCTCCGCTATAGGATCCAAATATGCACAAATTGAGTCTAGAGCCACGAGATCATCAATAAATCTCATTAGGACACTTTCAATGAAGACTCTCTGCTTCACACAATGTGGAAAGAGAAATTATATCTTGAGTCCCACGATTATCCTTGTGGTATTGCCGTAACATCCGAGTGATGTGTTTACATATTCACAATGAAGATGGAAAGCCTCGAGCCAACATCAAACAAGCTCCTCGGTAGGTGGCATGTGAGATCTATTATATAGATCAACCATGTGACAACCGAATGTAAACAATGGGGCGATTCAATCTCTTGAATCAATCCCGTTCGTGTTAGGGATTGACGGATACCTTTGAAAACCGGTCTTTGTGCTTAAAAACTCTTTTCTTTAGCACATCGACCGTGTACTCATTTTTCAAACCAAAAGGTATTTTTATGATTGATAATTGATTTTCAATAAAACCTTCGTTGTATTGCAAAACAATTTCTATTGAGCAATACACGATTGTTTTTCAAATCTCTTTTCATCAATCGCTGGACTTAAAATTACCGTTCACTCACTCCGTGTTGTCTTCTTTGAGATGTTCCGGTTTGAGAACAATAGAGAACAAATGCGAAACCCCGTCAAGGAGATTCTTATGAATCCTACCGATCACAGCAAGATTTGTATCGATCAACGGGAACCGCGGGCCGCCGTACTCAATTCATCGAAGTGATCAAAGACACTTTCGCGCGATTTGTTGCTAATCGTTGTATGCAGTACGCCCGATGTTTGCAAATGATCGTAATGAAGCGGTCAATCCATAGCCGCATGCTCACTTAACACATTCATCTCAAAAGAAATCATGATTAGTGCATCAATGACTCGATATTTTCACTCCATGCTTCGCTACGCACGCCAATATCATGATTCAACAAATGCTTCCGCTACTCTCGATGAGAAGATATCATGATCCGTAATGTGAGCATGTCGGTCCCAAAGTCACAACACCACAATGGAAGTCTCGAGATTGTTGATTGTCGATGATCTCAAATGATGGCTCAAAATTATCATCACGTGGATCAAGAAAAGACCTCCACTTGGAATAACCAAACATGCATTGTGAAGAATCAATGACTACGAGCTCAAGTACAAAGGACTACATCAAGAATGCAAGAACTATGTTTAATGTATTATCTATTTGTATTCAATGTAATTTTGGTACATGATTGAGGTGACCTCCTTGGGGAGATTGTTAGAATTAGAAATTCCAAGATTAAAGAGTCGGTCACCTCAAGTATATGTAATCGTTAGAAAGCTCGTAGTCGTAGTTATTTTAAGTTAAGTAGTATTTAGTTAAGTAACACCGTGGAGGACTGACGGTCTTTACCCACTCAGATGCCTCGATCCATCATACCCAAAAGTGTGGCGATTTCATGTGTAAGACTATAAATACTCTCTACCTCCCAAGGTAGAGAGTTGGAGCTCATAATAATATCTTTCACTTTCTCTCACTAAGTTCCCTAAACCTCTAACTTTCTCTCTAGAATTCCATCTTATACGCCACCTTGTGTTATGGTTTGATGTGTATGTGAAAAGTTATATCTTAAAACTTGAAAGTTTGGAAGACATCAAACATTACACAATAAGATATTATAGTTTACGGAGTTTTAATGAGCATGTTGTTGTTTGTATACAATGATGCTAGTTTAATTGAGATGACACTCAATACTAGTCATGGTAGGATTTCATCCTTGTTAATGGCCATGTGAACTAGTTGTGCTACTAAGAGCACAGCTTGCATTATACATTAAAAGAATAAGAATACTTTAAACTTTAAAATGTTTGAAAGTTTAAATTGTCAAAATTGATGATAGAGGATGTCACACACTTTATGAATTATTATGTGGATTGGTGAATGCACACATACAAGGATTTCACTAATTGAATTCTTGAAATAAGTATTCTCAAAATTACGATAGATCAAGTTGGTTGATTTATGCCTTGTCAACAAGTATGATTGTCATTACTGAGGCATAATTCATCAACCGGAATTTTCATGCATTGATCTATTTGGTATTTGGATAAGGATGTTAAACAATTGTTATAATAAATCAAATATTTGATATGTTTGATTTTATAATATATTGTATCCTATATTTGCATGTTTAATCCGTGAATAAATTTATTTATTCTAAATCGTCCATTGTCAATTAATGATATGGGAGTATCATTAAACTAAGACAAATCCGAGAGATATGGTAGAATATACTTGAAAGTATATTGATGAGAATGCATACCAATTTCGGATGATATTCAATGAATTGAATATAGGGCTTATCCCAACTACATAATTTACTTTATGGATATTGTTGTTAAGTAAATTATGAATAGTTATCCTCGCACTTGAGATACCGGATAAGTGTCATGAATGTAGTGCACTGTGGAACAACTTAACGCTATACGTGAATCGGTAGTCATAAGGGTTGTTTCCGAAGTGTTGCAAAGTTCATGGGTTATTCTCGTAGTCAAGATAGAATTTGTTCCTTCAAATTTATTTTGGAGTTTAATCTTGTTGGGCCCTCGTAGGGTTGACAAGATGTTTGCGTGGCACGCCCAAAGATCTCCCCGAATATGTTCGTAAGATTTGGTAATCTTGCTCAATCACTAACAACGAGAATGTAATGGTTGAATAAAGAATGACTTAATTCCATATCTTTATTTAACATGGTATTAGAAACAAAAGGATAATAATAATGAGAAATCATTAAAAGGTTTTCCAGAGCCTTGCTCGAGTTGTACTAGAGGCATCAAGTGTTGCTAGACGCTAACCGAATGTGATCACTCTATTAAGATATGTCCAAGTGGAGCTGTTGGTTTTATGGACAATAAATTAATAGACGTGTGTTAGGATCGAACTCGAGACTATGGGATTGCACACTTTACGTATGAGAATTTAAAGTTAAATAATTAAATATAAACGTTGTATTTATTTATTTATTAAACGAAATAACTAACGGATGTTAAGTAATTAATGTAATGGACTAACAGGCGTTAAAGGTATTTGGAAAAGGACTTAATTGCAAAGTTGAAGGTTCCTAATCCCATGGGATATCCAAACCGATCGCCAAGGAGAGAAAGGAAAGAAAACCAACTTGTTCACCAAGTTTGCTTGGAGTATATAAACAAGGCTGGGGTTTTATTTTTCTATCTCTTGTGCTCATTGCTAAACCCTAAAATTGTTTTGTGCGTGTTTCTTCTCCAAACCGATCGTGCGATCCCTTGGGTGTCGATCCAAACCTTTTCCATAAACCAAGTTATTTTGTTTGATAAAACTAGCATTACTTTAATTCGGTTTAGTACGTGTGTACAAGAACATAGTAATAACATACTTTTGTTATTATCTTGGATTGAATTACAAAGCGGTGAGGATAATTTTATAATCCTATAAACCCTAATTAGGGTTCATCCAAATTGCTAGTTTTTGGATTTGATTCTTGTTCGCTAGAATCAAGAAAAGGTACGATATTATTTTATGTTAATTAATTGTTCATTAATAAATCCTATACGCTTCGCTTGAATACTTTGATGTTTTGTAGTTATTTATTTGAATGTCATGTTATTTAATTCCAACACCATCTACATTGCATGTGATTGCTACTATGATCGAGAACAATGCTGTTTGGATGTTATGGACTTTGATGATCTTTACAACCACTTAAAGGTGTATGAGCATGAGATGAATGGCCAAACAAGTTCAAAATCACACAAGATTGCTTTTGTGTCTTCGAAAAGAGGCAAGATTTCCACTAAAAGCATCGCTTACCCTACTCAAAGTAATCGCTGTTCAAAGTATTGTTACTTATCCTACTCCTACATCATCATCACCAACAAACTCCATCCATTACGATGAAGTTGTATGCTCATTCTTTGCTCGACAAGCCACTTTACTTACTTATGAAGAGGATTTGTCACAAATCAAGAGGATGTCGTTGAAGAAATTGATATCGTGGCAAGTTGCTATGATCAACGCTAGGATCAAAAGTTCATGAAGAAAATAGGAAGAGGCATTGATTTCAAACCCAAACAGGTATAACATTTGACAAGACCAAGATTGAATGCTTCAATTGTCAAAGAACCGGACACTTTGCAAGAGAATGCAAGTTTGCTAAATATCGTGCAAATAGAATGACCGAGAAACCCAAGCTTGAACTAAAGAAAATCCCTATTATCAAACAAAAGCTTTGGTTGCTCAAGAAAATCTATCGAGGTTGACTAGAGTGTTGAATTTGATGATGAACCAAGAACTCTCCGTGTGGTCGCAGATGGAAGAGTTTGATTGGAGCACCTTTGATGAGGAACCCGATTTGTTTGCTTTGGAATCAAGAGATGGCCTAGAAGCTTTGATTGGAGCATGGAATGTGAAGAGGAACCTGCTCGCTTGCTATGGTAGCTACTTCACCAAGTACACCCCTATCTCGAGGTATGCTCTAAGTGTCATGATTTTTATCAAAAAGTCCTTAATGATTATGTAACCTGAAAGAGATAATTATAGAAAGGCTAGGTCCGAGGTACCGGTTATCAAATTACTTTAGAGTCAATGGAAGCCAAAATAATAACACATGAAAATAATGAAATGGCTTGGGTAAAAATATGAGCAACAGATTACCAATTAAAATTAAGTGAATGGAAGTTAGGATATAAGGTTGCCGAACTAGAAAAGATAACTAAAGAAAGGGATGAATTGCTAGAAAAGTTTGTCGCTTGGGGAAAATCCGCCTTTCACATGTTAGTTTTGTTGAAAAACATAAAAGAGCACACATTAAAACCGCCTAGGTTTTGGTATGGATTTTAGTAAAGACACGTAAGAGAACCCACCTCGATGAGGACCAACTTGATTCGAGGATATAACAACTAGTGATGATGAACGATTAACTATGTAGACAATACATCTAGTAATGAGGAATCTATTAGTCAAACACCTCCTAATTTAAGAAAGACAAGGGTTATCATGCGCCCTCATCCCATCGGTAGTTTTCAACCACTTAGGACAGATGTTTCTCGTTTTGGAGTAGACAATCTAGAGTTTAGGAAAAAGCTTATTGGTCAATCTAGTTCGAAACCTCAAAAGAAACAAATTGAGAAACCTAAGGATGATAATGTTAAGAGTCAGCAAGACTTTCATCTCAAAGTATCGCTAAACCTTCTCAGACCTTTAAGAAAACCTTTCAAAATATCGCTAAACCTTTTGGGATAATTTTGGTCAAAACAGCCATCATTCACCAAAAAGACAGGATAGTTTTAATCATAGAACTAAAGGAAGATTCTTTGAAGTATGGGTCAAAAATTGCTTTTGTTTGTTATAGTCCCGATCATTTGATTAAGGATCACATTTCACTCGGATTACTTAAGCAAATTCCCAAAGACTAAAACTTCAAACCAAAACCCAAGGGAGAATAAACCGATCCGAATCATTCAAATAGGTTAACCACAACAACTTCTCACAAGACCATAGGTACCTCACCAGAGAAGATCTTTTCAAAATCACGGTGATCTTCTTAAGCGGTACCTTCTCAAAGTACCGCTAGATTTTCACCCAATCAAGGTAATCGCTAGCACTTTTGGAATGGAAGCCCTAGGAGATCTAATTACTATCAATATTGGCGCTTACACCTCAAAAAGAGTATCTAGATCAAAGAACTCTACACCAAAAGTTAAAACCAAATTGGTTAAGAAAGAAAGTAATGATGGGGAACAAACAAGATTTTCCATGAAGTGCGAGTGAAATAGAAATTTGAAAATAACAAAGAGAATTTGGATGAAAAAGAGATTTTGAGCAAAACCAACACAAGTTTTGGAACAACCAAAGATAATTGATCATGTGCTTAAAGACAAGGAAATTACATACTTAAAGAATTTAAGTATGTAACTCACGCGGGAACACAAGTCATTAATGGCTTGGGTTCCTAAAATTAACTAACTCTTTATCTTTGTGCAGGGCAACCCGTAAGAGAAGCTTAAAGATCATCTAATTGTAGATAGTGGTTGCTCGAAGCATGAGAGACAAAGAGATTCTCATCGATTTTAGATCTTATTGTGGAGGAAGAGTTGCATTTGGGAATGATGCTAGTGGAGGAAGAATAATCGGCAAAAGAACCATCAAGGCGGAAGCATAGATTTTGAGAATGTTCATTATGTGAAGGACCTCAAGTTCAATCTTTGTCGGCCTCTCGGATCTGTGATGTTAAGCACCATGTGTTATTCATCGACACATAATGTCTTATTCTTTCCCCGAATTCAAGCTTGTTGATGATAACTTGGTAGTACCGAGAGTACCAAGAACCAATGATGTGTACAATCACGGATATGAAGAGTCTTAACTCTTCCGAAAGAGCAACATGTTTAGTAGCAAAGGCAACACTTGAAGAAGCACATCTCGTGGCATAGAAGATTAGGCCATGTAAATTTCAAGAATATCAATAAGTTGGTCAAAAAGATTTAGTTAGGGGTTTACCTTCCAAAACATACAAGAATGATCACTCATGTTTGGCGTGCAAGAAAGGTAAACAACATAAAGCTTCATGCAAGAAGATTGAGGAAAGAACCATTAGAGAACCTTTGGAGTTCTTTGCATGGATCTGTTTGGACTCGTTTATTTGCAAGTCTAAACAAAAGAAATCTTGTCTGGTTGTGATGGATGATTGCGATAGATTTAGTCAGTATTTTCTTGGGATTTAAAGATGAAACTTTGATGCTATTCATGATCTTATAATAGCCCTTGAAAATTGATGCGTGTTTTATCGACTGTGTTTTACATTTATAGTAACTCGCCTACCTATGGCCTAGCTAATGCACTAACGGGCAAACTGCCCGTCGCATGTAGTGAGGGAATGGTAAGGCCGAGGTCGTCCCAAGAATGGTTGATTCCTAACCGCCTAATTAATTAAATTAGTCAAATAAATAAGTTTTAGTCTAAGGATTGATAATATCTAAGGTGTCACGTGATCAATTGGCCGGTTCTCTCGGTAAACAAGCTAATGGGAACGATAGTGATGCAATTCTTAAACCTAGTTCTTCCACAAGTGGCAACAATCAATAGACCCTTTGGTCAATTCGCCACCCTATGGTTCTTAGAATCCTCACTAAGATGAACAGTCACCCGAGATCATTCGGCGATCTAATAGCAGCCATTAAGATCCGGGGCTTTACTATCGCAATACATGAGTTCTAAATGTCACTAGATTCTGCTTTCAAGTGGGGTTAAAGTCGAGAGGACAACATTTGGTCAATTCGCCTCTAACCTATCAAAGAAAGATGCCACCACAGAGAAGTCAGCGCACCGCCATAAGTCCCGTTGTTCTCGGTCCCCTAGCCAAGTCATTAAGTACCGCCACATGCTAGATTTATAATAGTGAGTGCCCTACTGTTAGAACTTAGACACTCACCCCTAATTCTTAAGTTCATCCAAACGGTGGGTGATCACTTGGTCAAATCGCACAAGTAGAAAGGGTCGTCACGGGTCATATCTACCCTTCCCATCTCAAATCGCCACCCAGGTCGGGTTGGTCATATCTCCTAGGCAATTGGCCTCACCGCCATTCAAAACTACCAAACAAGCAGAATTTACCAATAAACCATGCACGCACGCATTAAAACAATTAATTAACGCAAAGAATTAAATAATAAAAGAATCTAAACTGCGCCAAGACCTAATTTCCACATCTCTAAAATACCCTAAATGGGATGACAAATATAATTACCATGTAAAATAATAAATAAACAAGACATAACATCAAATCATTAACCGACTAAGAATAAATTAATAATCAATTAAATAACACAATAAAAAAAATGCTCCAACAATTAAATCGTAATCAAAATTATAATAGAATAATGAAACCAAAATAATATTAAGAATTTAAAATAATTACATATCGCGCTGGGATAATGCTATCGATCCCTAGTTGAGTCCGGGGGGCAAAACCCCAAAACCTTCGAATGGCCTGCGCCTCTTTTCGTTTCTTCTGCCTTTTCGTACAGTACCAAACTTCCACCAATTGATGAGAATGATATGTCACATGGGACCACTATTTATAATATATGACTTTGATCAAGTTGCCACTTTAGCCCTTGTACTTGCGCAACATATCATTTGAGGCTTGTCTTCTATTTTACACATGAATGTGTAATAAACTTCTTTAATATTGAAGACTTCACCGGACTTCAAAACTTTTATAAAATATCCGCATTTAATTAGTTACGGCATAACTAATTTATAATTACGCCGTAGCCTTCAAACTTTATACCATCGTAATAAATTACTACAGAATTAAACATCGGGTTACGCCGTAAGCCTTCGTAATCTCACACTTATCCGATCCGAATAATCTCTACTACTAATTAATTCCATATTACCGTAACCTTCATAAAATAATTACGACGTAACCATAAGAAATGGTTACCGTATCCTTCAAAGCACCATATTTAAGCCGTAACATTATGAAGCGATTCTGGCGTAACCTTCACAAATAATTCTTAGGCCAACGTAGTACGAGTTACTACAGTAGTCCATTGCACAACTTACTTACGTAACTATCTTCGTAATATATCTCTTTGGCCTTTATCACTTCTCTTCCGCTCCAAATACTCATTTAACTCCGAAATGCAATTATGAACGAATATGAACGAATTAAGTATCATATTAATACAAATGAGGCAATAAACACGAATTTGATATATAAAAGATCGTGGTAATTTGATGTTATCAAATATCCCCCACTGAATCCTACTTGTCCTCAAGTAAACCCTTTAAATAATTCTAAAAGATATCTCCCAAGATTAATTGGAAAATATGAGTCTAAAATCACCTAAGCTAGAAAATTCCAAACCGAGCACACTACGAAAAGGGAATCACACACTCTCTCATAATTCACGTGTTTATTTTGGGTGATCACCAATTGCTCACCATGGCGAGTATTCTATCATAGGCTTAGCAAAGATACTAATCTCCACCACTGTAGTCTATAGATGCGGTATTCTAAAAGGAAACGGGTCGACACAACATAGGCTTATGGGTTATTTTGTCATTACTAACGAGCTACGGCGGCGGGACAAAACCAATGATACATGACCAAATCCATGGCCAAGACACCAATGATTGCTCGCCTTCACCTAAACTCGATTCATGACTAAGGGTAGGATAAGACATGGGATATTTAATGGGTGTAAAAAAAAGACACAAATGTAAAGATTCCTAAGTCCACAACGCCCCACCACTAGTCGATTTAATCCCATAGCAAAATCAAGGGTCAAGAGTCATGGTGTTGGAATCACTCCTAAAACAAGATTTCAAGTATTTATATTTCATATGTAATAGGTAGCTTTATTATGGCCTTTATGTTTGTTTAAGGTCAAGCTTATGTAGAAGGCCCATAAGCTTAGGCCCAAGCCCACATAAGAAAGGATGGGAACCAGGGTGTGCCTCAGCTTCCTCCTATAAATCTTGTAAACCCTCATTTGAGGTTGGTTGTTCAAGTTCTTTTCTTTCACTCACCTCCCACGCCTAACCGTATACTATATTGTGTGTGTGTGTGTTTGATACTTGTTCAATCGCTTTATCTCTTTCTCTATAACTTGTGTTTGTAAAACTAGTGACCTAACAAAGGTATCAATCGCCTAATAGTTGGGTGAATCGTTATTGCTTTTGAAGTGGGTTTTGGTCCCACGCGTAAGGCTAACGAGGATACTTTGGTTAGCTTAAAACTTGTTTTTACACTTTTTAATCCAAGATTCTTGTACTTTCAATTTTTGAGGTGTTAAAATACTTGTTTTTGGCAAAAGTTTCAAACTTTACGCGTGGATCTCGCTTTTAAAGCTTGTTTTGTTCGTGGGTGTCGTTCTACAAGTAACCCGCTTAGCGCTTTTGGTACATCAAGTTTCACATTTCGTGTTCTTTTGGTACTATTGAAGCTATTCCATAACAAAATCGGTTTAGAAACACATTTGGGCAAAATCAAAGTTACGAGTAATCCTACGCCGTATCAAAACCCTAAAATTACGCGTAAGATTTTCCTTGGTTTGATCTTCATTTTCTGGTTTATTCCGTTTTCTTACTTGGATAAGTCCGAAAAATACGCCGACTTTGGATAGTGTAAAGATCATTTGGGCAAAACCCTAAACTTACGCGCAAGATAAACTTACGCGTAGAAATTCTACGATAAGATTCACTTTACTCAAACTTAGGTCTACGACAAGGTAATCCTCGCCAACTTTCACGCCTAACTTTTGCCTCGATAACTTTAGTGTTTTTTCCTACTTACGTAGCTAAAACCCACGTAGAACTCCTCATTGTTACGCGTAACTTTTGGTGTTTTTACGCATAAGTGCTACTTGGTTCTTGTCTTTTCTCGCCTAAGGACACTTCATCAACAAAGGTTCATTCGACTACAAAGATCCATTTTTACCACACAAGTTTATCATCATGTCTCAACCACCATACTCTAACTATTTCCCTCACTTATAATCATCAACAACAACAACAATTAACTCCACAACATCAACAATGGAATCAACAACAAGCTATTTATCAACAACAATTTAATCAGCAACATACTCCACAACTTGGTGCAATTCCACAACCACAAATGGTACAACCACCACCAAGCCTTCAAGTTCAAACCTACACAAATGATTTCAATCAACATCCATCAAGGAACACTATGAAGGAACCCACTTGGTTTGCAAAGATGTGTGAAGCTTTAAGCGACCAACAATCAATTCATGAAGTCGGATCACTGATAGACCTCCAATGCTCACTCCGAAACTACGATCAATGGGTGATAAGGTTCTTTAGGTTTTGTGATCCAAGAAGCCACATGGAAAGTTTTTAAAGAAGGTTATCTTGAAGGTCCATTTGAGATGCCTATCGTCATTGTGCAGGAGATCCAACTGCTCCACCAAGAGATGAACAAACCAACATTGCTATCAAGCAGTATCTAAATCCAATGTAACTTCTTCACTATGAAGTCGATGAACTTGCAATGGAATACATCCTCTTAGGATTACCAAACCCAATTCTTCGTAGTGTTGATGCTCAAAAGACCGCACAAAAGATGTGGGATCATATTCGCTTTCTTATGGAAGGATCCAGACTAATCGGGAGGATTTGGAATCCAAAATTTACTTGGCTTATGAACACTTCATGATTGAACACGAGAGACACTAGAGTCCTATCATCATCGATTTTCGAGACATCATCAATGATTTGGATAAACACAACATCATCATGCCAAGAATTGCAGTGAATACTAAGTTCCCGAGTAGTCTTGGTCCCGAATGGGAGAAGTATGTCATTTTCTCCCGACAAGCCAAGAATATGCATCATTCTACTTATGGATTGTTGTACGATTACTTGAAGCCTCATGAAAAGGAAGTTGATCGGGAAAGGATTCTCCGTGCTCAAATTGCAAACAAATACAACCGGATAATCAACAACTTGCCTTGTATGCTCAACAAAATTATCCTCTCAACCAAAGAACTCAACCAATCGCTTCAAACACACCTTCACAAAGAACAACCTCAACAAAATCAATTGGTTCCATACGGCAACAATGCTCAAGCATATGTCGTTGAAGCTCTTGAGAAATCGATCCATTCAAGCATTGCAACAAGGATTTGTGATGATTGCTAATGCTTTGGCGTTACACCAACAAATCCAACAATCGATTCGCTCCTCATCTAACACACGGACTCAAGTACTTGTGAACAATGGACGTGTTGAAGTTCGTAATCGTGATTATGGTCGTCGATGGGCGGTGGTCAAGGGTTTAATGCTATGGGCGAATAACAACAGAGCTCAAGTGGTGGAGTGGAAATGCTCGGAATCGGTTAAATGGTCTTAGATGCTACAACCGCAATGAGAAGGGACACTGGCTAATGCATGCCCAAAGCCAAGGACTAGGGGCAATGCTTACTTCAAAGAGGCTTTACTTTTGGCTCTTAAGGATGAAGTCGTGGATCTCTCAGGATACAAAGAATGAGCTTTATGGCGGATGCGAGACTTGGATGATGATATGGAGGACTTGCAGCCAATGCGCTTGTTATGTTGATGGCTAATATGCAAGAGTTACACATGAGTGAAACAGGCCCAGGTGTATGACACGATGGCTTGTCTCGTGTGCCAACAAACCATTATCATATCTCGAACTAATATCTCCATCAATATCTAATCCGGCGCGCCGAATGTTCAAAATGAGTCATCTACATCTCATTCGACGATTAAATAAACCCCGTAGTTACATTTGACGATCCATATGACCTTATGGTTTCCCTTGATAATCAAATTGACTCGTGGTTATACTTGAGGATCTACATAATGATCATCTTTGTGACTCACGCTGAACACGATGAACCTTTGCCTCATCCGATCTTGTTCTCATTTAAAGACCAACAATCCCAAATTGTTTGAATGTGTTGCATTAAATCACCCTTAAAAGTAAAATGCATCGTTAACCAAGGATTTTGAATGCTTACAAACGCAACTCAACTTTTCAAAACTCAAGAAAACGTGAAAAGGTTTTGAAGCCGCTTTGCAAAATCTCATCAAACGAAA